>AP028434.1:16571926-16736926 GCA_036509395.1 Antheraea yamamai | reverse complement strand
CTCGCCCCAGTTACCTATAATTCTTTTTATCTACGGTTTGTTGGTCGCTCGTAAACGATTGCGAATGCCACGAACTGTCTGCTAATGGAATCCTCGAGTTAATTGTCCGTCATTCGCGCGATAAGTACCTTAATACCGGACTTTATGGTGGCACGGTTTTATCGCCGAGCATACGTGTCTTTTCGGCTTTATCAAAAGGAGAACACCCTGCAAGTACATTTGTTTGGCTACTTTATATTATAGGTGATTGCTATTCGAATATATGGTCCGAATACTTTAATGAGTTTGGTATAAGATGATCCAACCGTATCTGAGATCGGTCCCATGGTTCCAAGACTCCAAT
Source organism: Antheraea yamamai (assembly GCA_036509395.1). Lineage (NCBI taxonomy): Eukaryota > Metazoa > Arthropoda > Insecta > Lepidoptera > Saturniidae > Antheraea > Antheraea yamamai. The sequence continues at coordinate 16,736,583 of AP028434.1, read as the reverse complement.
ATGAGAAGAAAAATAATTGTGTTGGCTGTAAGTCTATTGAAAAAGTTAAACTTTTTTATGAAAAAAAAAAAGCGAAAGTAGTAAATGCGAAGTTTCCTATAAAGAAGATGATGTTTATCATATTGTAATCGTAATAGAATGTTTCCGGAACTATTGTCAAAGACGACAATTCTTTAAGAGTAATTATAATATAGAAAGTGATGGCAAAGTTCTGTTTTTTAATTTATTTATTTGTCATTTTTTTGTTGTGTAAAATGTTTGATTGACTGTTGCTTGTTGTATGGATGAAGGTAACATATTCTTTTTGGACAAACCCTCGATAAAGATAGAGAGACTTTAAATATTTTCTCACATTGTTTAACTACTATCAGTTCAAGTATTGATAATTGTCCTACTTCAGCAACAAGTTTCCACTATTGTAGACTAATAAAGCCATTATTAAATACATGATTGTTTAGCAAAGAGTCTTGTGATGACATTAATGTTCCAATAAATCACCGTAATCATCACTTTGTAAAAAACTCACTCCAGGGCCATAGGCCTCTTCCCAAAGGGAGGTATGGGTATAATCATCACGTCTACGACGTATTGGAGATTTCAAATTCCGAGAAATCCACCATTCTGTATTTTTCCGCGAACAGCGATACTACAAAAACATTTCTCAGATTCAGGTTCCATCACAATGTTTTCCTTCTGTTGTGTATCTTTTAATATTCAAAGTTTTACATAACAAAATTTCAATCACTTTTCTAGAGGATTTTTAACATTATCAGGGTTTTATTGAATGACCTCAATTAGAATTGCGATCTTTCTCTAATTATAAATAGTTGTTATAAGACGTACTGACCACTTAACATCACATGAACCTTAGGCCTATTTGCTATTTGATATAGGAAAAAGAAAGTAAATCAAAATAATCTATCTATTACATAATTTAGTAATTAGGTCCCTTTAATTTCTTTAAAAAGCAGCCTTTATCCAATAATAGTAGATTCACATCGTCCCATTTCTATTAATTAGTATGTATCTTGAAAATAATGAACGAATATGTCTTTCATATAGTCTTCAAGTTCAATCCTATCATACCTACTTTCTTTTTTAACAATTACTAAAGCAAGTTTCCTTATACGTTTGTCACGTATACTATTCTATTTTAATCTACGAAATTTATATTTAACTTGTTGCTCCTCAATGAACGACCCAAAAAAATACCTAATGAAACTCACCGACCGAAACTAAAGTTTAACCTAACATTTTGCCGGCTTTTTTCCCCGCTATTATGTAACTAGAGTCGATGCCCGGACACCTGTTACTTCGTGTATCTTTTTAAATTCTTTGAATGTATATTAAATTTAGTGGTTCAATGGAAGCAAGCACTAACATTTCGCGTGATCTTTTATAATGTCAATACCTAATATACTTCTTGCTCCTTGTCTTAGCTGCATGAGGTTGGCACAAAATCTTTTCTTTCTTGATATTGTGACCTGACCTTAGTGTTTTATGACCATCCGACTGCGTGTAACAAACATCCTTCGAATCTCCTTACTGATAGCTAAAAACTCACTATCATCACCTTTATGACGTTCTACTACCGCGTTATAAGTTACACGTATAGGTTCTAAAGATTGAGGTCAAAATAAGGAAACTCATTCACGATTATAGTTATTATAACGAAGGTATTTACAAATTTCTTAACATTCGTTATGCCACTGATCGAATTATCCTAATATTTAAGATATTATTCAGCCAATCCATTCCATCTTGCGTAAACACAACCTCACCTGATTTTAAATGAAAACGTGGCCTAAGGTGGTGATGCGTTAAGCTTGTATACGGTCTCAAATACTAGGCGAATTTTAAAGTTCAAGGAGATAGCTAAACAAGCGGATATTAGAAAAGACCTTACAATCATGATATGGCTTCATCACGGAGATTTCTCACACCGACAGTTTAGGTTCATTGTAGAATTCGAGCTACGTCGGTCGGCGCAATATCTAAATATGCTATAAATTAGCCATCTTCAATAAAGGAGAACTCATTCTTCAGGAGTTAATTTCCATACTGGAACCTAAAGAAAATAATATTAATTTACGTCACTTACAGAGCAAATCACTTTATATTATTGAAATAATTTTATCAAGTAACCTTAATAAAAGTAGTGAGTGCTTCGCAAAATCGCATTCAAATTACCATTCTGAGTTTCGGCAATTTGAAAACATTCAAGAAGAAAAGATTTTCGAGAATTCTTTCCGGATTGTAAATTTGTATCCTTCAGTTGTTTTTCGTCTACTTTGATTTGTCATCATTTAAGTTTAGATTTATCATTTAATTGGTTGATTTAAAAAGTGGTCTGATTCAGCTAAATATTTGAGCTTCAGATAACAAAAAACATATATTTAAATTATAACAACGTGTAACTCTCCTCCGATACCCAGAACTCCTATAAGAACTAATTTTAACTTTCTCTACACTCCAACTCAAGATTTCGATGTAGGAAGGTTAAGTTTTCTACCAAAATTCTCCTCTTAAAATTTAAAGTACAAAGTTTCCCCTTTCACGTTTCTAGGGTTTATAGAATCTTCAATTTTATTCACATGGAAAGAGCCGTGATTTACTTATCTATAACACTTCTTTCGCTATGATATTTTATGACGCTAGTACTTAAAGACAACACTAGCGGAAGAGATGGAGCCCTGATTTTCGCTGGATTGTACAAACATACAGTTAATGGGCATAAAGTAGACCTAAACAAGCAATTGTCGCATGTGGACTTTTTAAGCCACCACTTCAGCCGTATAGTCAATTTTTCAGATGATTCTTTTTCTTTTATTGTAGTACAGCAAAGTGACTGCTCTATCTGTGCCTGATGGTGAGCACAGTACAATCCAAAAACAATGGCGACGACCGAGAGATACGCTATCCCTTACCGGTCACCGCTGTCATGACGGCCTGCGTAAATGTCTCTTCACGTTACGCTTGAGGACCCCGTGTTATAGGAAGGAGGGAACACAGTAGCCTAGAGATTGTTCCACAGCTTCACGGTACGGCAAAGATAAGAATTTGCGAACTTTTTCTAACTTTTATGTCGAAAATCTTCTCCTGTTAATTGAGTTTAGCGTAATTACTAGACAGAACAATTGTCCTTAACAACAATCTAACGGGTGCTGATATTGCAACGAATGATTTGGTGATATTTTCTTTACCCATTACTTCACACGTTAAGATCTCTCTGAGACATTAAAGACCACCTAGTATCATCAAAGGGTCTTTAACGTGTGGTCAATCAGAATAACTGAACACTTCATTGAGAAGCGTATTTGCAATTAACTGTTTACCGGTGGTTTTAGTAACTTGCAATGGATAAAAATTATGATCTTTTTTAGCTGCACCGCATCACTTCGTGAATGTACATTTGTATAAAACAAAAGTGCACAAACACGCACAACAGAATTCAGCGAAATGTGAAACGAAAAAGAAGATATACTTTAATATTTGCTACACTTAATAATTACATTATTTATTCACTATATGCTTTACGATAAACTACAGAAGGCTCGTGGAATGTACTCGTATATTACGCGTCCGTTAAAGACCAGGACTGGAGGTCGGTTGGGAGTGCACTTCGCTCGCGCTTTGTTTACGCTACAATGTCTATAATATGATACATAAATTAGTGTTGGGGTAATGCCGATAAGTGAACGAACTATCGACAGTGGTACTATGTTACTGTATAGAATTATATAATTAATAATAATAAATAGTCAATAATTTTATATACTCTTATTTATTTTCTTACACTTTGGTGGCAATTGTCGTGTTATCAATTGATTATCCTTGACTACTGAAGGACAATTCGAAACAATAGCATGGAATGTGAATCTTATATTTCCTAAAACCGATATACTATAATGGGACTAAAATTTTGAATACATTGACACAAGGATTTGGAATCTTATAGGTGGTAGAGCCACGCTGAAGCTATTATTGGTTTAAGCATGAATGGGTCGGCTCCACCGGAGTAGTACCACCCTCTCACAGAAAACCGAAGTGAAGTAACTATGCTTGTACTGTTGCGTTTCGTTCGGTCAGTGAGAGCACCGGATACCTCTCCCATCCTCCATTCCCCCACCCCACCCTCACTCCCCCTCCTTCAAACACAGGCTGGCAACGCACTTGCGACTCCCCTGGTGTTGCTAGTGTCTATGGACGGCGGTGATCACTTACCATCAGATGACCCGCCTATTCGTTTGCCCCCTATAATATAAAAAAAAACATTGAAACCTCAGCGTGAGAACGATATCCAACTGAACTCTTATAATTGTATTACATACGTGCCAATAAAGAAAACTTTAAAGCCAAGTTTCGAAATACCTATAAAATATATAAAGCGTATTGATGACATTGTTTGATATTAACCAAAATCAAAAATACCTTATTCAATTTATGCCCTGAGAAGGTACTTATGGATATCAAAACTACCACCGGTTCGGAAAATAACACAATCATCGAGAAGAACCTGTAAGAAACTCTCTCTGATTTATCTTTTCATCATACATAACATATTATTACAAACTTACGTACTCATTAACATAAATAGTTACATTCGTTTTTGGCGGATGCACAGAGAAGGTCATCATTTTCAGATGTTACAATCGTTTACGATCTTCCCTATAATTTCCTTTAATATTAATACTATGTACTAACAATATGTATGTTTATTGCATTTCACTTCAGACAATTTCAATATTGAAGTTGAAAGCAAAGTATCTATATGAAATCAAAAAACATCCGTGCCACACCACTATAGTAGTATCCATTTACCACATAGTAAAGTTCTCCCAGAGTGGTTTATCGGAAAATCTCGTACAACAAAAAAAAAACAAAATAAAATCTCGAAAGCTTCGTAACCGCACGGATTGAAAGTTTAAAACTGTGCACAAGAGAGATAAGTGTTGGTTTTGTTAAAAATTCGATTCGTATATCTCTTCTTAAAGAGAGTTTAGAGTATTTCAAACGTTCTACCTACACTTTCAGAAAAATCGAATTATGATACAAATACAATATTAAGAATTCGATGTTTTACATCAATTTAAAGTGATCGGAAGACTTATCGAAATGCCTTTGAATAAACACCTTTTTGAACAATTACATATATTGGTGGCTTTATTTACAAATCAAATGGTGGCCTGTTAATGGTTTACGTTATAAAGCGCAATGGGTAAAAAAATAAGAAATATGTACATTGAAAACTGAGATATTTCAGGAATACAGAATATTATTGTTGTATGAGTGTAGTGTTTTTTTTTTTTTTTTTTATTGTAGCTCGGCAAAGTGACTGTACTGTGCCTGATGGTAAGCACAGTACAATCCAAAAACAATGGCGACCACCGAAAGACATACTATCTATCGCCGGTCGCCGCTGTCATGCCGGCCTGAAAGCAACCCAGTCAGGGACAGCCACCCCCCAAGGTTGCTGCATATACACCGGCTGATCCCGGAACGCGACACGCCCAAACGTGTCACTATGGCGGGTGTTCCACCTGGTGTACGGTGGTCGCGATCCAGTCGGGTACAGACACCCTACCACCCCGCAATGTGTCGCATACATTGAAATATGTTGCTACAAATTTTATTGTCGATGATTTTTTATCGAGTATTCTCAACACTCTAGTATTACTAGTTTTCGAAAGAAGCTTGAAATGACTCCTTAGAACTGCTTAATTCGACCATAAGAGACATTAAAGCGAATGAATCTCATCTTAAACAACTCCCAAACACGTTTTTATTATACACAACAAAATATACGAGATAAAAAACATGAAGCGGTATATACGTACAACTTGCGGCGCTTTTTCTCTCGACCTCCGTGTACTCTCACCTAAAGTAATATCTCTTCAAATCACATGCACTACGATGGAACATCTCTGAGTTCTCTTTTATGAGTTTTTAAGTGGCCATTATGAAGATAGAACGCCGAACTCGATGTCTTTATGTTGAGTCTACCGTTTCGTGCACATAAGTTTCCATGCTGCCTTCGAACGTGTCTGTATTATTATAATACAGTCGACTTGCCCGATAACTTCTTAAGATGTATGTTATATGTTTGACATGTTATTATGCCTAAAAATTTATGAAATAAATTTACATAAGTATCGAGTCATTGCTAATTATATTTTGTAGTGTTTTTAGATATATCACCACAAACTTTTTCATCACAAAAAAAAGTACCGAAGTACTTTATTAATTACAAAATTTCAAGTTTACAGTAAATTAATGTATATAACAGTCTACGTATACATCTTATGACGTAAAAGACTTGGAGACGTATTTGATGCTTGATGATATTTGACAAACATGAGTAGAAGAAAACCCACTGTAAAAACCCTTAGTTATTTAGTTAAACATAGTACGGTACCTCGATGCCATAGTCATTCATACTTCGGCTTTTCTAGATAATGATCGGATTTCGATGAGTGGCCGGACACCCTCGAACCCTGACCACCCATCGCGGCGACACAATGCCCGCCCGCACTGTTACTTCGTCGACGCTTAGTATAACTTTATGAATTACCTTTTCTATGATACTTACTCCTCTCCCAAGGGTTATAGTGTGGTGTCTGTTAGCTTATAATCTCCCTCTATAAATAGACTATACAATACAAAAATAAATGTTGAAACCTGACAAGTATTGCCAGACATTAAGTACATTAAAAAAAACAAACCATCTCTCAAGAACTTTAAAATATTAGTATAGCTGTGGGGTATTGTGTAACATTATTTAAGGTATTATACAAATCGTTAGCCAGTGACGTTAGCACAGTGGCTTGTATCGGTTGCTTGCTCCAATAAACGGATATATACAAAGCTGTGTTTCCTTCAACATCATCTCGACGTCACTCAATATTTAGATCACGGCTGGACGCTACAGAACTAATATACTGAATTAACATGTACACGTAGACGCGCTGAAGCGACCCGTAACATAGCTATAGAAAGTTCTTTATTTTTTATATTTTGACGGATCAAAATTGATTTTACAGCGTACGGTATTTTCATTTGATGTTAAATAACGATGTGGTCTAAGACGCTAAACACGTTAAACTTAGAGGGGGACTAGCTCTCAGTTGCAATTGGCGGAATATACCAACAGCTACTTGGTAACAAATTTTCAACTTGAGAGTTGTAGCTACCTAGAGGAATTTAGAAAAACCGCTACGAACCTACGGTTTCATCGCAATGTTTTACCTCACCGAAAGCTTCCACTCAGTCACAAGGATTTGAAACTACGGCGATCGAAACCATCATAACTTCCAACGGTGTAGTAATTACAATCTATAATTGAGGTAAGACAGTAAAATCGCTTTCATAACGCAACAACTAGTATCAGACGAGTAACTATCCCGATATCAAACGCGGCACGAAAAAGTTACAAAGTATGCAACATTTTAAGGGATGTATAGTGTACATACTCATTTCGCTTTGCCGTCACGAAATTATTAAGCGACCTGATGGTATTCAAACGAACATTATTATATTATTTATACTGCATTAAAGACGTGAGAATGTTACTTAAACATCGTTGGTTCGTAACAAACAATCGGTCGTTAGTGTTTTGTGGATTGTCAAAAACATAATATAGGTGTTAAGTTTGTTATTGACCCGAATTTCGTATTAATGCTTTATTTTAATGTTTTCTTGCTAAATATTGTAAAACGGGCTATATACGTCTTACGTATCTAGGTATTGTAAAGAGCAATGATTTGATTTTTTGTTTGTAATGGATTAACTCCAAAAGTACTTAACCGATTTTAAAAAATTCTTTCATTGATAAAAATCTACATTATCAAAGGCTTATCAAAGGCTGCACTAACAGGTTCCTACCAAATTTGGCTAGGCAGGACGGGAAACTCGAGCAGTAAAGGTGAGCGTTGATGCGCATCTCAAAGGGGGCCTCCTTAAACCAACACCTGGGTTGCAAGTCCTGGGAACTGCTCTGAGTTTCTCCCTCTGCCACACGATGGACCCGGCACCCGCACGGTGAATCCATGGAAGGCTAAGAAGTTCGTCTCACAAGTAATATGAGTTATATGTAGTTTTTAAAATCTATATTAGCCTGAGTGAATCCGCGAAGAAAAACTATCAGTAAATATCTTCGATTCAAGATTCAGATATGTATGTATTCATATCATGGGTCTTCACTATTCAACCATTGTAGCATTGAACTATTTGAAATAAAATTCCTCAGAGTTCTCAATAAACTCAATTCCTTTTATTTAATTCCAGGTCATTAGAAGTCTGGTTGAAGAGCGGTCGCCGGCACAGCGAGATCCTAGCTGAACAAAAACTAAGTGAGGGTCATCTCCGAAAACCAGGATCGACGATCATTTTTTGGTTAAAATGTGAACAGGTAAATATATTTTTATTTTATTATATATATTTCAATGTATACGAACACTTGAAATGTTCTCAATCGAATCCTCATCTAAATTAAGTATCACATTTTCAAAATATGGGCGGAAGATGGCATTAAAAATAATAACAAAGATATATCAAACATTCAAAACATTTACTGTTCAAAATGTAGTAAGAAAGCGGAGAGATATATGGCGTTAAAACAAATCTGTCTGTCACCGTGATAGTTTGATTTTGCCCTCATCTACTCTGTTAGATGTATTATAATATTAAAAAGAATGTTGAAAAATAAAGAACCGTCCATACATATAGATATATCGCCGTACACAATGCAACATTAATTGTTAAAATACAACGTTGCATTTACCAAACAAAGGCTGGACACGGGCATATGCGTTCGAGTCACATAAAAACTTACCATGTTTTCTAGAACGCAGATGCGCCGAACAGCACCTGCCAATCTCGGCGGCCGCAGGTGTAAGCTAATGTTTACTTTTTTTTTATTCACACACACACTCAGGCACAAGTACCTGTGCATACAGACGTAACTTACAAACTGAACGGTGGGCTCGATGGACGCATTATGTATTTTATGGTTTTTTGTATTTTTTTTTCTATGGTTTTGTGTTATGAAATGAAATTGTTTTCTTGTGAACTCTTTTGACTTGTTAACTTGTATCATGACAAACATATAGAGTAAGAAACTCTGGTAACAAAGTAACTTAAATGTAAATAAGTAAACTGTATCTGTATGTACTCTGTTCGTATGTGACTTGTCAAAAAGTGTAAGGTGCGCTTTACCCTTTCACTTGGTGTATATAAAAAAGATCAAGATCTGATTTATATTCTTAACACGACGGAATCCGGTATCTCGATATTACCACTGAATACATGTTATAAGCACTATATATAGTTATGAGTCAAGAACGAACTGAATTTCTATTTAAAAATCAGTATAATGGTGATGTCCACAGAATTCTCCGATTTCTGGAAATAATGATATTTTATTATAATTTATATCCATCTGTACTTCGAGTGAAAATGAAGTTATTTGTAGTCACAAAGGCAAAAGTGTCTATTATCGAAAAAAATGTTCTCTACTTTTCTATAGGTGGTAGAGCCACGCTGAAGCTATTACTGGTTTTAGCATGAATGGGTCGGGTCGCCCGGGGTACTACCATCTTTCGGTCAGTGAGAGCACCGGAGGCTCTCGCCCCCTCTCCCCTCTCGGCCCTCTCCCCTCTCACCCCCTTTCCTCCTCCGCCCCTAAATACAGGCTGGTAATGCGCTTGCGAACTCTTTCTTGGTGTTGCTGGTGTCTGTGGACGGTGGTGATCACTTAACATCAGGTGAAACGAACGTTTGCCTCCTATGGCACAAAATAAATACCTTATACTATTCCGCGGTCACGGTTTTCTTGTAGATTTCTTTCTTAATTTCTCTCCGATGTCCAGAATAGAACTGTCCTTACTTGGATTATGACGCGTTAATATACCTAATAAAACGAGGGGTTGAAATCTCTAGAAAACCATCACAATTTTATTAATTTCAGAACTTATTTATTTACAATAGTAGCAGCGATCATGTTTCAATATGTGCATATTTTCCCACGCATCGATGAGTAACCATGCTGCAATATTCGTTACTAGGAAAATTATAGAATGTTCCAGAGAATTATCCAGTGTTCTGAAGGGTTTTTTCTGTCAATACTATAGCAATATTTTTTTATTTCAATGTATATAGAAATAATTACGGACACGACAATTCTGATTCGATAAGATATGATGACCTTACTTTGTAACAAAGCAAATTAAGTCCCCCTTCTTTTTTTCCTGTCCCTTTTCCCCCCTTCCCCTTTCCTTCTTTCCTCCTTTTCTTCTCTTTTTTCTTTTTTCCCCCCCCTCCCCTTCCCTTTTCCTTCTTTCCTTTTTCCCCCTCTCCCCTCTTTTTCTCTCCCTCCCCCTCCCCTTCCCTTTCCCCTTTGGTACCTTCTGCCTACCACAACCTTTATTGTTTGTTATATGACCACTAGTTTTATAAGTTTTTTTGTTTTGTCACTCTCTCTCTCTCTCTCTCGCTCTCTTTTTATGATATCAATTATTGTAGTATATCGGTATAATTCAAAACTCGTAAACTGTTTTACATACAAATTACAACCCCACTACAAAGTCGTAAACGCTCAACTCTCGTTTCCCCAACGTTCTGCTACATTGTAAATGAGGACATCAACGAATATTAATGGGAGAAAAAACCTAGGTCCGACAAATATACTCACCTGACCTTATCAAAGATATACTGTTTTAATTGCACCCAATTACCCTATCACGCGAACGTCGGCCGGTAGTGCGTATTATGTGGAGAATAATGCAAGTACACTCGTTTCATTCGTTTTGTCGTTAAAGAACATTTATTAAAAACAGGTGGTTCATTCCGAGATTGATAAACTTCTTTGTACGAATATTATGAACTGGTTTACCCGTGTTCACTTCGTTGGGCGGTAAACATTTATAAAAAACTACTTTTTGTGACTTAGGTAATAATAAAAGTTAGACATATGCTGTCGCTAACTTCTTTGTAGGCATTATCAAGGTCTACAACTTTTCTCTAGAATTCAATCATACACCTCGTAAGAAACGTTTTCGTACGACCGTTTTATCTCCGACTTACTTTTCAAATCCGACTATCATAAAAAAGTCTTTTCATATTTCGCGTTAATATATAACCTATGACGCTCACAAATAACGTGGCTTTCTATTGGTAAAAGAATTTTCAAAATCGATTTAGTAGTTCCCGAGACTACCCTCTATAACCTTACAAACACACAAACCCACAAACTTTACCTCTTTATAATATTAGTATAGATGATGAACGATGTGCTTTGAACATATTTTAATTAATTTTATTAAAATGAAAACTTCTTTAGACGCGTTGAGCGGTATTTTATGCAGGAGACAAATTTATAATTTCGTCTCATGACATGCTAGTAAGCGTAACCATAAGTATTGCTCTTGAGGCGCCTATAGGAGCCTGTGTACATGTAATATTGATATTTCGCATCTCATCATACATTTGATTGATTAATAGACTTTATAAAAATGTATATAATTATTGATCCGAGTGATAATAGATATGAAAACCACATTAATGTTAATAATCTCAATAAACAAATTGTGAAGTTTAAATATTGTCATTCACACATATACACATACACACATATACACATAACACATAATACTTAAAAAAATCAAAAGAGAACATATTTATTTTATTGTTTTAAGTTTTCACTTCCATCGGCATCCTCAAGACTGCCTCGAATTTTTTTTAAATATATTTCAGTTATATGCCAACAGCCGCGATACGACCGGGTATGCTGACGTCATGTCAGCCATGATGTGAAATTACAAATATATCTCCTGCCAAAACTACCGCTCAACGCACCTAAACAAGTTTTCAATTCAAAAATATTGAACTGAGTTTTAAAATTCTTTCACTTTTACGAAGCTACATTATCAGCGAGTAACACGAGCTGTATTTCATTATCAAAGTCTACATTAACGCGAGTAAAATCGCGTGTAAAAACTAGTATTAAGACAACAGCTTAAGAAGGTAAAAGTGAAGAGAAAAAACATTTAAAAGCGGCGGATAAAAACGTCGCATCGACTGACAGGTGAAATCCGAAGAGGCGCGCTGTTATCCGAAACCAAAATCGATTTCAGGGCCGTCTCATTAATTTGACGTAATAAATTGAGGGGTGTAAAAAACATCCGAAAGACTCGTAAACTGACCCGCTTCAAATCGGAGGTTAGAGAAATTCAAAAAAACATCTCACGAGCGAAAAGGTACACGATAGAAGAGAGTCCAGTGACGTCTGCGGTGTTTATTGTGTTAAGAATATATTTTAGTAGATTTTGGCCTCGGCTTCTCTTGCCTTAATGTAAATATAACCTATCCCTCAAGTACAACTCTCTTTTACTAGATAGAATTTCATGAGGATCGGTTCAGTAGTTAAAGTGTGACAAACAAACAAACTCACATTGACATTTATTATATTAGTAAGATTATGGATGTGCAGAGCATAATACATAAGCATCAGACCGCTTGCCCATGCGTAGTGCTTATAAAAGCATAGTTTCTTTAGATATATTTTTTTATTTGGCAACCGATCTTCTAGTAGATTATTACTGCCATGTCGAGTAGGTAATGATATTAGAAGTTTCTTGCGATCATTTCCATTAACTAACAACAGGGTGGCCATCTTGTTTTAGTTGTCTTTCCAGGGAGTTTTTCTTGCATGTTAGAATCTCTGCTACGTGATATTATTTCCCATCCACTTCACTTTTGCACAATAACTAAATTGTATTACGTAAAACACCACCAATATTACAAAATATAGAGCCAAATAACACAAGCTTATGACTAAAATATAGAACCCAGTACACGACATTCCAAGATCTCGGCAAAAACTTTTCTTAAAATATTTTATCTTTGGAATTTTAACTGATTAATTTTATCGCCATCTATCGGTTTCTCTTTGTACTACTTATTTAACTGTACATGTTGCACGCTTGATATTTTCTTAACGTATCACGTATTTTTAGGTCCAAATATTTTCATTTTGCAATTAATTCCTTTTATTTCTTTAACGACCTATGTCTGTCTATATATTACATATGTCAAGTATCCCACACGAGGTACCATATTTTTTTTATTTTATGTTATTTATGTATATAATTCAAACATAATCATACAAGCACAAACACAGCTTTAATATCTCCCTAATAAACAAGGGCTACGGGTCAGGGAAAGGGTCGCACTTCCTGACAGTCCACGAATCCCAGGGATTGACCTTCAAATAGGTTGTGATCCAACCAAAGGGCAGAAGCATACAGATCCACGATAGCGTTTCACATACTATAGTAGCAATATCTAGACGTACCAACACCTGTGTCCACTATACCAACGTGACACAATTAGTAGGTTCATCCATCACTCCGAGACCGCTCCGGCGCGGGACATTATGGATTGTAGTTTAGACATGACTATAAAATATGACAATGAAGCCACCATAAAGACAATAATCTCAATTAAAAATACGAAGTATAATAGTTAAATAGAAAAATAATAATAGTTTCTCAGATTTAAAACGATTTTTAACATGATTAATAAAAGACACGAAAGCAGAGAAAAGGTGCGGCGGACCTAGAATCATACCTAACGTTAAATTATTGTGTTGGTCGCGATAACCTTAAACCTAGAAGAGATGTGTTCACCAAATACAATACACCAACCCACGTATAACTCGGTAATCGTCGGAAAGTCACCAGTGTGGTGGGTAGTCGAAAGACTTCTAGAAAATTGTTTACATTTTCATATTTTAACATGATTTTTTGTTAAGCTATTTTCGACACATTATATTTCGAAGCATCATCATTACAAAATTGAATGTAGAAATGGTAATATACCTCCGTTCTATGCAGTTTAATAAATTTTAAACAGTTTATAATATACATTTAAAACTTTTAACAAAATCAGCAAGTTCAGTCGTCTGTAAGGGGTCACGCGAACGGCGCGTGTGGCGTTCGTTGCACACCTGTTGCGCTTGCGCACCCTAACACTATATACAGGTTGTATAAAGTTGTTTAACTTATTGTTAGATACCTGCAACATTTTTTTTTACAAAAATGTAAAAAATATAGACACGTTACATTTACCTTCCTAATAAATGTATAGAAGATATAAAAATATATTATAGTCCCGCGAGTAATATTTCATCGAGGGCTATTGATAAATTTATAAATGAAATCAAATAAATTGATACTTATTACAGTTTAATAGTCGTCTATCGCTTCAAACAAATGTGATGTTGCTGTCATTAATCATTCTTATATCGTTATTTATTGATCTATGATATTATTGTTTGTTCAGTAACACTGAGCAAGCCGGATAACAATAGTTTTGGTCAACGTAGTTCTTTTACCAATAGAGGCATAGAGTTTATATGAAACATTACTGAATAAATCAATAAGATTCGTTCCACCAATCTTTTTTTTAGTTTTATTTTTGGCAACCAATCTTATAGTAGATTATTACTGCCATTGTCGAGTTGGTAATGATATTGCAAGTTTCTTGCGATCATTTCAATATGCTAACAAGATAATAGCCCGTTTGTTAGAACTTTCCAGCGAGTTTTTGCGGCAAGTCAGAATCCATGCTTGTGCATAATAACCAAACTATATTACGTAACAAACCACCAATATCACAGAATATAGAGTCAAATATATTTTATTTTTTATATCACAGGAGGCAAACGAACAGTGGGTCACCTGATGTTAGTGATCACCACCGTCCATAGACACTTGCAATACCAGAAAAGACACTAGTGCGTTGCCACCCTGTGTTTAGGGGAGGGGGAGTGGGGAAGGAGCGAGGGAGAGGGGAGGTGGGTTGTTAATAATACAAGATTATGAATAAAATATAAAATCCACTATATGACATTCGAAGATCCCTTCAAAAACTCTGCTATCAATCTTAATACTCTTGATAAATGTAATCTTCTAGGAATTCTAGAATAATGTAGCCGAAAAATTTAACTGTATTTTGTAAATTATAATGTTACGGTAATAAAACGATAATATAACGATTGTAAAACGATAATATCATATTTAAAATTTTGTAAGAAGGTGCTTTGTTGGCAAGAATAAAAGACGATGACAGGTGCATTTCTTCATAAAAGGACGAGACTAAAAGCTGTATAGCCGCAGAAATTCTGTTACGCAACAGACAACATTTATCACGATGACTACAGGAATAGTATATCTCTTTAGAGGTAGTAATTATGTAGGTACGTTTTAGTTACATTAAAGGTGAAAAGATCATGGAGAAAATCAGCGCAGTGTATTAACATGAATCGAAAAACTCCTATAATGAAATCGCCTAAATGAATATTTACTAAATTACTTGTGATATAGATACAGCCAATCAAACAAAGCTAAGTCGTTTTCGAAGTGACAGTTCTTATGAGAGGGCTTTGAAATTCTGATCCGCAACTACTTTGTGCGACTAAAAGTGGTGGAGGTAAACACTGTGTCGCGTAGAGTGGGAGCAGCATCTCGCTTGCCTTCGAGTATTGAGAACAGAAAGACATACGCTCTTCTCGCTTTCTTTCTTTCTCGTTGACCGTGATTGCGTGTACTGCGTTCAGGCACTGTGGCGATCTATGAACACAATTTTGAATGTGTAATTAAAATGTTTCCCGGTAACACTAGTTTCACTTTTATCGTGTGTCTTTTCAACGTTTTTTCTATCCTAACTAAAATTATACGAATGTGAGTTCGTATGTTACGCTTTCACACCTTAACTATTGAACCGATCATCACAAAATGTTATATACACGTTGTCAAGGGCACAAAAGGAAATATGAGATATTATAATAAGAAGAAAAAAAATTGGTAGTCTGTAAAATCAGTTTACGGGCGATAATTTTATGTGACAACGACTCGGACGCATCGGCCGATTGAGTGGAAGAGAAATAGATGCGTCACAAGCCGAGCGCTTAGGCCGATCGCGCCTCTCTGTCGCTTGTTCCGTTCTCTCATTTACACCGAGCGCTCAGTTGGAACTTGACAACAAGTCACACATGCTTTTTCGTGCATGCAGCCGGCGTTCATCGATTTATAAGGCGTTATCACGCCAAAGTGCCGTTCCCGAAGAATAGATCAAATCCACATTAACGTAAGCGTAGCAGCGTGCACAAATTAGTATGTATATAAAAATCAAAATAATATTTCCACATACAAAAATACAGCAGATAAATATTATCTATCTATTTATATATATATAAATATTTGTCTCTGGTAGAAATAGTATTCTATCTGACAATTGAAAATGTAACCTTAGGTCCGGTGTTTTTGTTACCTGTATTTTATAACACGCTGTATATTATATATACAAACGGTTGGCCACCTGCCGTTTTTCTTTCTATTTTTACTTTTTTCTTGTTACCCCATTCTTAAGCCGAGTACTTAAGTATAATAACCCAACACATATTACGGTAGGTCGTTTGACATCAGTATTTTAACCCTATAGTCTTGTATTTTTTTTACATCCGAACACATTGTTCGACTTCTTGGAATGTTACAACGACTGTGTTTACGATATGAAGAGGTCATGTTTCCAATAGCTAATCTATACTAATATTATAAAGCTAGAGGGTTTGTTTGTTTGATTGAACGCGCTAATCTCAGGAACTACTGATCCGATTGGAAAAATTATCGAGGAAGGCTATAGGCTATATACCATCACGCTAAGACAAAGAAGCGAAGCACCAATGAAGAATGTTTCATAATCAGTTTTTTCCCCTTTTGAGAGCTTCCCCTGCGTGTTACCGTTAGCCCAAAGTAACTATACCACGCGGAAGAAATAGCGTGTAGAAACTAATGTTCGATAAGATTATCCGATTAATAGCGATTTAATTTTATTTAAAAGTCGTTGACTTGAGCGTCCATTTCAATGTATTCGTTCAATAACTTGGCACTATTATATTTGTTTATTTCAGAAGAAACATTTAGAAGTGTAAAGAATTGTAGAAACATCTGGCTTTTTGGGTTTTAAATTAATACAATCTCACCTGATGCTTAATGACGATGTGGTCTAAGATCGTAAACACGCCAAATCTATAGGACCTCAAGTGCAGCTGCCGGGACACACCAACAGGTGCTTGGCAACAGAGTTTCAACTTGAGCGTGGTAGCTAGCCAGGCGGACTTAGATAAAGCCTTACCTACCACCATGATATTCATCACGATTTTTTCCTTCACCAGAAGCTCAGTTGCAAGAACTTAAAACTACTAGTATAATAAATGCAGAGTCCAAACACGCTAGTCACTGAACTATCATTGATTCAACTAACCGCATCGTATTTCTCTGAGCTGATCTCCGAAACAGCTGAATTAATTTTTATAAGACTGCTACAGACAGATAGAAGACATTTCGGCGTATTAAGTGAGCTGCGTGTCATTACAATTTGCGATAGGAGTTAAGCGGTAATGCTAACAATTAACGGACTTGCCTTATAATTGGTAAAATATTGAAGCGATGACGGCTCAGTCGAAAGCTTGTTCAGACGTAGCGTCGATGGACGTAGGTTCGAATCCTTGCAACTGAGTCGGAGCTGTCAGTGAAGGAAAGCATCGTGATGAAGCCATAGCTTGGTGGTAGGGTTTTCTCTAAGTCCGCTCTCTAAGGCTAGTTATCACCGTTTCACCGTTATGTTTAATGTCTGTCACCAAGCATCTGTTAGTGTGTTCCGGCAGAGTCAAGGACTGCCGTCAGAAGTAAAAGCTTAAGACAATGTAATAACTGTGTTCTTTTGAAGTAAAACTTCTTTACGCACGCTTGACTTAGGGAGTAAGCTGGCGAATGCGTGACGAGAGTTACGTTACGAAAAGTGTGATCGGGCGAGGCGAACGAAAGTTGAGATTGATATATAAGTTAGTGAAGATACCCCATAGTTAGTAATAGATTTAAATATTTGTAGAAAATAAATATATGTATACACATTGTACACAGGCCGTTATACTATGCGTAAGCGCAATACATCACGAACATGTTGAGACTATCGGTGACATGATCCCACAATATTCATTAATATCTGTGACATAAAGAGATTCATGAGGAAGGTTTAGGTATATCATTTGTCAAGGTTTTTTTTTATTATCAGGGCGGGATAACATCCCTACCTCCCGTGAAAGGGAAGTCGTCTCCACCGGCGACAAGACCTCAATTGATGCCAGCGTAGACGTTAGGAAGTGATTCGTTCGCCTCCTACGTTCTTCTTTAAGCCGAACCAAGCGGAGAGAGGCCGGAGCCCTTCTCTCCATTGCACTGGTTCGGTCGTCTGGAAGACAGTCTATGTTTTCCAGGCTGTCTCTTTTTTAGCGCAGGAGGCTCAGCACCATATTAGACCGGCCGCTGGGACGACATGTCGAGTGTCTTGTCATCCCTTGTCTTCTGTTATGGCGGCAGCGGACAACCATGGGGTTTTAGTCCGTGCAAATCGGACATAACCCACTCTCTCCCCCGGGAGGCTGGTGTATCCGTTAGGGATTTCCCCACGTAGTCTAATATATATAGATTCTCACATATTTAAAGAGTAACACTTTTCTTAATAAACTGAATAATTTTTAATGTCCTTTATCTCCGACCAACTTGACTACTTAAATTTATAAGACGATTTTCCAAACCTTGATATAAATAATAACATCGCTTTTTCTAAGTAATTCCCTAATTAAATGTTATTTCATATTCAATCGAGCCGTCAACCTTTTTAACATATCAAACGAGATATCGATTATAAATGATTTAACGTTGATTCAACGCCTCTCAATCATTGCACGTCAAAATTGTCGATACTACGGTATCAAAGCGGATGTCCAAACACCGACAACGTTTTATCTACAGATACTGATTCGGAATTTTATAATGGGTCCAATTAGTGCACTCGGTTAGCGAAGATAAAATAGGTAGATAATAAAAATCTTTTTTATATAAAGATATTAGTGAATATTCGCCAATGTCACTACTGTATACAGATACGATACAGTGACGGATTAAGCTTAGAAGAAGACAGGGGTAGCGAATCTGGTTGAGACGCTCATCTTTTTAAAAGTTAATTTATTTTGAGTGTGCACTTTATAAAGAACAAATTACGGTTGATTTCGGTGTAAAAAGTCTACACTAGTGTCGATCATGACGTCTACATTTACTAAAATCTGTTGCTTAAAAATCATTCTTTTTCTATAACTAATGTATGTTATAAGCTAAAAGGAGACATAAATTCAAACGATACATCGACTGGCAAATAAACGGTTGCTTTCAATTATGGACCAATGTAACACCAGAGATATTATTTATATGTTGTGGACTTTTGAGAATGTTTATCAATATCAGAAAAACATATTGCTAAATAACACATTGCACAAGCCATATTTCAGAAGCCAGACACAGATCCATGTAACTCCACACAAAATGATAAAAAATGAGTCTTGAATGAACTGAATCGGTTCTCAATGAAAGTGCTGAGTACGACCCTGGCGCGCTGTCATTCGAACAGACTCCCACGAGCCAGGCCCCGACAGGTTGGTCAGAGGAGTTCGTAGACCCGTACTACGATAACAAAAACCGTCCGCCGATTGTAAACACCTGTAGAAAAAAGTTCGGCTCAACCGAGTGCTCAATTTTGGCGGAACTGAATGACTCGTAAGATGATCGAGTTGAAACATATACATAAATCGTAATGCTCTTTTTTACATCAAGATTTAGAATATATATATTTCACTAGCTGATGCCCACGACTTCGTCGGCGTCGTTTATTATCTAATTGTTTCGTTATACCACAAAGGCAACGTTATCGGCGAAAACTCCCAGACGGTTTGACTTTTTCCGACACTTCCAACATGTATCGTTATATTTCAACCAATTTACGAAAAAAAAAACTTGACTAATTTGTAGGTGGTAGAGCCACGCTGAAGCTATTACTGGTTTCAACATGAATAGGTCGGCTCGCCCGAGATAGTACCACCCTATCATAGAAAACAGACCTTTTTTTTCGGACTGACTACGCTATTGACCTAGCAAGGTCTTAACAGCTTCACCGGACTAACAGAAAACCGACATGAAGTAACAGTGCTAGCATTGTTGCGTTTCGTTCGGTCAGTGAGAGTGCCGGAAGCCTATCTCCTCCCCCCTCCCACCAAACACAGGCTGGCAACGCACTTGCGATTCTCCTGGTGTTGCTAGTGTCTATGGACGGTGATGCCCACTTAATATCAGGTGACCCACCTGTTCGTTCGCTTCCCATGATATAAAAAAAAATTATATACCTAAACCTTCCTTGTGAATCACTCTATCTATTAATAAAAACCTCATAGAAATCCGCTCATTATTTTTGGAGTTTATCGCAAACAGGCAGACAGACGCGGCGGAGGACTTTGTTTTATAATATGTTGTGATACATTGTTCGTTAGTTAGTCGTGCTGTTGGAATGTCGATTCAACGTCGGCATGTACTAACGAATTTCGGAATTCGCGTACATTTACTAATTTATATTTGTAACGCTATCACCTGGCGTTGAAGGAAAACATCGTGAGAAAACATGAACCGGAGAAACGTTCTTGCTGAACCACAGTATGTGAGAAAATATTAGAACTATGGATCTCTCGGAGTTTGAAATCGCCAATACTTCGTAACCTGGTGTGGTAATTATGCGCATACCTACCTTCGGGAAGAGGCCTATGGATCTGCAGTGGGTCTCTCCGGCTGATATGATGAATATATTGTTTTATTGATCATATTTTCTCTTATCTCTAGCAAAGCATAATTACCACATCTGCCAATGTCAATATTTCTCATAATCACAATTAACGACCATAGTCAAAAACAATGCACAGTTCATTTCGATGTAAAGAGAAAACATCTTGTTTTTCTATCAATATATGTGCCGTTCATGGAAAAGATGATAAGTGGTCTTCATATGTACTATATACCCTTACTTCCTTACTAGTATTATAGGTATATTAAATGTGAGTTTGTTTGATTCTATGTTACTCTTTCACGCCTACACTATTCAACTAATAATGATGAAATTTAGAAAACATATTGTCAGTGGCACAGAAAAGAAAAGGATACTATGAAAGCTTACACACCTGTGATTTTTCATGGAAAATCATTTACTCATCATAATCATTTTATTGGAGGTTTTGACAGGACCCTAGTCTGTCATGTAATGTTTTATATATTTTATTCATAGTCTTATGTTATTTGACTCTATATTTTGTGATATTGGTGTTCACGTAATATAATTTGCTTAGTGTGCATAAATGAAGGAAGGGAAATAATATCACGGAGCATGAAGTCTGAGATGCCACAAAAAATCCCTGGAAAGTTCTAACAAGAGGGCCACCATTTAGTAAGAAATTTGAAATGATCACAAGAAACTTGTAATATTATTACCTACTCGTCTCGTGTGGCAATATTAATCTATTAAACAATTGGATGCCAAGAATTAAATAAAATAATAAATATTCATGTTGTTATCACTAGCCACTAGGTGGCGCTCTAGCACATCTTTTTCTGTAACGTACACACGATCGACATAAGATTGGAAATATTTACACAATATTACTTTTCAAACAATAACAAATACGTGCGGAACCGCGAGCACAACTAGTTTATTGCATATTACAATCATATCATGTTGTACTCAGAGACGCTAAAAATACGACTAAAACTTTACCTCAAACGAAATTAATTACGAATAATGGCTTCCAAAGATAAACAAACGTAAAGTTTATTTAATTAATCAACAAAACACGTAATTCGAAAATATATACATATATCAATTACAAAGTTAGGTTATCTTTTTCTTATTTTTGCATGTTACATATGTATTCGCTTCTAATTTTTTATTATCTATGCTAAATTATTATAATCTACCGTGTTAATGGAACTCATGAACCGTTGATCATAAGCTTATAGTTTTTTTTTATGATAAAAAGAGCGAGCATACACCGATCTCTTTTTGCAACTCGTTCGATGCGAACGCCTCTTGGTTTCGGCGCGAACGCGTGATGTCTATGGTATGTTCTTTTTTCTTTTTAAACAAGAACAAAAACCAACCTGTGCCACGCATCAATGATAGCTATTTAATAGCATCACGACGTGATAAAAAACGTCTTAAAAAATCTTATATGTAGATCAATCTCAAATTAACATACTTACGTTTAGTATTGGGGCATGCAATTTTATAAGTAACTGAATATATTTGATTTGATTAGTACCAACTTACTAAAACACCTTATTTACTTAGAAACTGTGATATAAGAGCGAACAAAAGGGGAAATAAGAATGTATACTGTATAGTTTTACCAATGTGAAATAAGGTTAAATCTCGAGTTTTTGGCGTGATATTGGTCTGCCATGTAGTAGATTTTATATTTTATTCATAATCTTGTGTTACTTGACTCTATATTGTGTAAAATTCGTGGTGTTTTATGTAATATAGTTTGTTTATTGTGCATAAGTGAAGTGAATGGAAAATAATACCACGGACCATGAATTCTGAGATGCCATAAAAACTCCATGGAAAGTTCTAACAAGATGGCCACCATCTTGGTAGTTCATTGAAATTATATCAAGAAACTTGTAATATCGATACTCACTTGACAATGACAGTAATAGTCTATTAGAAGACTGATTGCCAAAAATGAAGAAGAACTTTATTAACTACTCGACAGTGGCAGTAATAATCTAAAAGATTGGTTGCCAAAAATAAAGTAAAAAAAAAGGTTAAAACTCTTTTTGTTTTGATATATTTTGTAATTTGTATGGACAATAAGATATACTACTAACGAAATGGCTATTACTTTCTCATGTATAAAGTAACTTTATGGTTTTTTATAGTTGAAAATAAGCATCTTCTCAAAGGATCTAGTTTTATTGAAGTGAAAACTTCTTTAGGCACGTTGAGCGTTATTTTTGGCAAGAGATAAATTTTCTATTTCGCGTCATGACATGCAACGTAAGCATGACCGGCCGTATTGCGCTTGCGCGGCTTGCGTCAGACTATCGACGCGTATTGTAGGGGCCTGTGTACATGTAATATTGATATTTTGCAGCTCATCATACGTTTGATTGATTAATAGACTTTAAAAAAATGTATATAATTATTGCTCCGAGTGCCAATAGATACGAAAATCAAACTAATGTTAATAATTTCAATAAACAAATTCTGAAATTTAAATTTTGTCATCCACACAATGAGTAATATGAAAATTCAAAAGAAAACACATTTATTTTTTTATACTTAATTTTTTTGTACTTAATTTTTTTGTAAATACGTAATCATCTGATTTTTATCATAAAAACATATAATTAATTGTATAAAAAATAGTGTATGTTAGTGGTACAAGGAAAAATTTACATAAACACGCTTACAAATTCGAGTATAAAAACTTTTTCGTAAAAGAAAAAAAATATTCTATTCCAAAATATATTTAAAAACTCCACACAGAAACTTGAATGAATTTATTCGATCGTTTATCTTTTGCTGAATCACATAGTAAATTGAGATTTTTTTCTTACAACGATTACATAAAATTTGCCGAAACACGCGCACGATCGGTTTCGAATATGCGAATCGATTTGCAATCGATAACCATGTCTTTAAAATTGCGTGACCGATTATGCTGATCCAATAAGTTATCTATACCATTGATATTATTGTCTATGATCGACTGATTATATATATTTTTTCAACTTGCCAGTATCCTTGATTCTTGTAAAATAAAATTCAGCATGATCAGTCTCTCATATTATCCAGTTTATTAAAACTTTATGGAAGCCAGAGATTAATGTTTTTGTAATACTTATTTTAAATCCACCTGTGCTTAATGAAAAAACTATGCTACAGAAAATACATTATTACCGGACAACCCGAAGGCATTATCTTTAAAATTTGTTTGTTTAGGAAGTAGGTACATGAAAGATATTTACTTGTTCTTTTTTGGCGGGATCTATTTTTGTCATATAATGGCTTCTATATTTTATTCCTAATCTTTGCATTACTTGACTCTATATTTTGTAATATCGTTGGCGTTTTACGTAATATAGTTCGGTCATTGTGCATTAGTGAAGTGGATGGAAAATAATATCACGGAGCATGAATTCTGAGATGCTACAAAAACTCTCTAGAAAGTTCTAACAAGGGGTCACCATCTTCTCATAACATTGAAATGATCACAAGATACTTGTAAGTTGTAATGTAGATACTCGACAATGCCAGTAATAATCTAAAATTTGGTTTCCAAAGATAAAATAAAGAAGAAGACAGTTATTTAATTGTCAATGTTATGTATTTAAATAATTACTTAGTTTCGAAATATGTTTGTCTAGGCACGTTTTTCTTTCGATTAAAATTCCTGCTGTTTTCACGTTTTTTTTAACAACACTCGACAACATACTGCCAGTGCTTTCATAGAGTTTTTAATGAACTGTTACAAGATAAGCGTAAAAACATTTTTTTAGAACTCGCGAAACGTGATAGGCGGGTCTAGTTAGGTAATTAGCGAGTTTCGTCGTCGCGTAGTAAGTCAAGGGCGGTCACCGTGCGGCAGCTGGCTTCCTACTGAATTTTAATACCCGCCCGAATCAGAAACTACGTCGCTATACTAGTTTTACGACCGCGCTCGAGGTCACTCGAACAGACGACGGTAACTATGCGGAGTTTCACGAGACAAAAAAATATTAAAATAAAAAAAAAAAAATGTTATTTTTAGGGTAAAACTTTACGGAAGTTTATCGGCCGCGAGGTGAGACAATGTTTTGACAGGGATTTTTTTTTATTAGAACGTTTTCTATTTCGAACGGCGCGTGTGTCACAGGTATTATTTATTATTACATGAGATACTAGCTGATAACCGCGACTTCGTCTGTGTCGTTTATTACCTTAACAATATATTACATTATACAAAGGAAAGAACATAAGCATGAAACCGCTTTTCCCATTTCTCCACATCAAGAAACGCGTTCAGCGATGTGTGAACGCACGTCTTATAAAAATCATAACTTCTTTAATAACTTTTTTTGAAGTTAAAATTACTTTAGGCGCGTTAAGCGATGTTTGTTACTAATTTCATTATACAAATTATGTAATTTAAACCATTCAAACTATAAATAATCTAATAATAAAAAAGACAACCCAGTTATTCCATTGTTTTGAGTTTTTACTTCTGTCGGCAGTCCTTATGACTGCCTGGACTGATGAAAGTTACCATTAATAACAATAATCATCATTGACAATCATTTATTTGTAATTAAAAAAATATTGACGCCATTAATCGAAATATAAAGTATCCTATCTCTCAAGTTGGACAAAATTATATATAAATGCCAACCTTCATGAAGATCGGCGGAGTAGTTTCCGTGTTGACCGTGGACAGACATCATGACACTGGATTTTTATATATTTAAAGATTATAACATAAAAAATAGATTCAGAAGAAGATAGAGTTTATCATACTAAAACAATACCGGTATTCACTTTCTGTCCGTTCCTTTTTCTATCATAAAACCGTAATGTCTACGGTTTGTCGTGGTTTTATTAAACATTGCATTTCTTCTTTACAGACATACAACTCTTTCACAAAATTAAATAATGGTATATACTATTTTATATGAATACTATAAATAGCTAAAGGAGTTTGAATGTAGAAAGTAGTGTCAAGAATTCCACATTGCCACCATAAAAAGGGGCGGATCTAGAAAAACATAAATCGAAGAAAAATTGCAATTTCTCCAGCCTGCTCTTTAAGCGAAGTACAGTCAGTGTCAAACTTTTCGGTCGCTCTGAATATAGCTTTAAGTTCGCACTTGAAGATAGTACAGTCAAGTGGTTAATACAAAACAAAGTCAAGATATTATTATAGGAATATAACACTGACATTTCTAAATCTTTCATTTGTCTCGATATTATACGTACAATATGATATTTTTTTAATTAATTATGATTCAAGTAGATATTTGACTATTATATTAAATAATAGGGCGTGGCAGTATAACGACCACCGTTGCTAATTTCAGAAGATTTTGTACGTGAGATGAAGATATGACTCCAATTGTGTAGTCTTGTAAACGCTTCGACAGGTAATTTACGAAAACCTGTTTATTTGAATTGACATATACATATATGCGAGATATACAGACATATAGATTATTTGCATAGGATTAGAGATAAAAATGAATAGACAATAAAAATTAAACGATCATTGGAGTAATAAAATAAAAGTAAAGACTAGAAATGAACAATAGTAGCTAAACAATAAAGTAAAAAAAGTGTGTGTACTTCATGTACACGCGTTAGAAGTTATACTTCTTTGGCGTAACAAGATAAAAATCTTTCCAAAAATTTTATCTTTCGCCTTATTCTACGTTTGCAGAAAAAACGAAACTAACAATAGAAAAAAGGTATTTAATACATTGAAAGTTTTAATACAAAAAATACAAACAACAAATACAAAGAAACAAAACGTTGACTATAGCTAACTTCAGGGTGTCGGTTTTTCGCGACGGTGTGCGCGCGCATCGTAATAACTTCAGTGTGTCGGTTTTTCGTGACGGTGTGCGCGCGCATCGTAAAAATTTACTCTCATCATTTTTCCCTAACGCGCCAAAATGAATATAACTTCAAAAATAAAGCTCGAATAATAACATTTCGCCACATTATGTATTTGTCAGATATAATTATCTCCAGATAACATTTGATCACCGCCTTGGTTGATAAATTTTGGATGATCGCGTACTTTAATTAAATGATCTGCCTTGTATAGTATTTGTTTCTATCTGTAGTATATAGCTTGTAGCATATAATGTGTAGGTATTATGTGTGCCGCTAGAATAGCGTTATTATAATGAAATACATTCGTAGTAAACAAATAATTCGTAACAAATATTTACTTATAATGGAATTCGATGGGATTGGATCGAGTTTCTAAGCTAAATGCTGTGTGTTTTTAGGAACACATTAATCATTTTCATTCTAACAATCTAAATTATAAATAACAGATTGTTCCTCATGACATTGCAAACTCGAATCTATTCTTTTTTTACTTGGTTTTTATATTTTCCACAACGTGTCGTGGGTGTTGCACTAAAATGGTTAATAAAGCTTATAAAAAGAGAATAGAGTTCCTACCGATTTATCAAAATCTGTTTAGTAGTTTTTGTGTGTAAAAGTAATAAATATTTAAGTTAATTAGTGCACACATAAATAAAACACTTCTTCATACGGGCCATCTTGTAATTGAAAGGAAAGAATCACAGGCAACATGAGTATTATGTATAAGGAGCCTAGATACAGATAAAACTATATAGATTATACTAATTTCTTAACAACAAATATTTATGCATTCTCACAAACTTTTTTATTTATAATACTAGCTAGCATCGCTCGCGGCTTCGGCTATAATTGGCCTATCCTTCGGGTACAGTCTTTATTTTCTGTGCGCCTGACGACATGTATGCATAATTTCATGATTATCGGTTTAGGTAGTTATGACATGAACTTTCCAAACAAACAAACTCATATACGTATATATAATATTAGGAAGTATAGAATATCGGAGATCTTACAATAAACTAAAACATATGTCGAGTATAACATCTGATATCGACAATATTACAAATGGCAGCAGTTAGCGTAATGAGATGCACGTCGAAAAATAAGGACTCGGATACTGGAAAATTCTCAACCTGTCGATGACAGAACTCAAGGACGTTTAAGTCTGAAATCAATAACTAAGCATCTGTAGTAAATAATTCGCACCGTGCCCGCCGTTATCTCGAACATCCCAAGTAATTCTGGATGAACTGTTTCAACCCCCAGTCCGGTAATTCCATACACCTATACAAGGCAAAGTATTAGCCTGGCTGTTGTAAATCGTTCTTATGTATGCACAAGTACGTACACGTAGTTATTACAAAATTATTTATTGTTCACTTAGTAGCGCCAAAAACCACACATACAAAAAGAAATCCGTCAGTTTTCACTCTCTTGTACGTTAAGGCAGAATACTGACCGCTGTAAAGAGGTCAGAGGCCGGTATCGCAATCTACCCACATGAAAATATGAAAATGCCTGGACAGTCGGTCTGCGTACTTCCAGTGTAGTAGGACATGTCCAAGTTGAGACTGAGCAAGCATCACCGCCAAGGCAGCAGTGCTCGCTCTGACGTATTCCATCCCGAAGGCGATACGCGCTGATATAAGAGGATTTCAAACTCAGTCTTCAGAATTAAGTTATTAGGATTGGCCTCGGAACTGCAGTATTTTTAAAATTGGGCGTATATTCGATGGTTGGTTACAGTAACCATCTAACTACCACTGAGTCAGAGCTATCTACACCATCGTAAAATATCGTGATAAAACCATAGCATGGTGACAGGGTTTTTTTTTATATTATATGGGCAAATGAACAGGTGGCTACAGGTGGATAAGTGATCACCGCCGCTCATAGCCACTAGCAACACGGGGATTCGAAAGTGCGTCGACAGTCTTTTAAAAAAGTATACGCTTGCTTCTTTTTTTTTTAACTTTATTTTTGGCAACCAATCTTTTAGATTATTACTGCCATTGTCGAGTAGTTAATAGTATTACAAGTTCTTCTTCTATTTTATTTTTGGCAACCAGTCTTCTAGTAGACTATTACTGCTATTGTCAAGTGAGTATCGACATTACAAGTTTCTTGATATAATTACAATGAACTAAAAGATGGTGGCCATCTTGTTAGAACTTTCCATGGAGTTTTTGTGGCATCTCAGAATTCAAGGTCCGTGGTATTATTTTCCATTCACTTCACTTATGCACAATAAACAAACTATATTACATAATTGGTGGTGTACCAATTTTACACAATATAGAGTCAAGTAACATAAGATTATGAATAAAATATAAAATCCACTACATGACAGACCAAAATCTCGCCAAAAACTCCGCTTGCTTCTGAAAGGTTTGTAACTCGTAATGGCTTGGAAACACCACCGCTGGGAGTCGATTCCACAAGGTCGAAGTACGAGGCAGAAATGACCTTGAGAACGTCACCGTAGAAGAGCTCCATCTATCTAAGTCTGCTCTGCTAGCGACCACCCTCACGTTGTGAATCTTTCGCGAAGCACATATAAATGTGTGTTCCGTTAGCTCCACTTGAGAGCCAGTCGTCCTCCTTTAGTTTTAACGTGTTTACCATCTCAGAACATATCCTCATGTAACATCAGGTGACACTGTGATCAAACGCTAAAACTTATAAAGGATTAATGAAAAATAATTTTACACGCTCCGATATCGTATCGGTGAGTGTAAACGCGCTTCTACTTGTCACCGTTGAATTGCTTTGAAAACATAAAATCGTACGTCTATTATACGTCCATTTACAAATCAGCTTATTAGAATGTAAATTGCTAGATGTCTAGACGAAATCGTTTCTAGGTATATCAGAAGAATTCATGGTATTTAAGTGAATGAAGCACACTGCTAATGTTTCAAAGTTTATTATTTTTGGTTGTAAGTGATAATATCTAGAACTTCTGATGATCAGATTCTGAATATTATTTCACTGATACGGAGAGACCTGCCATTTTCCTAAAATATTTATAAAACAGGGTCGCGTTTCGTGTCTGTCTGTGTGTCACCGAATTTATTTGAAGCTACGAAATGGCTTTCGATACGTTTATCATGGTCATTTAGAAAAGTTCTTCTAAAAGTTTCATGTCTATATACATCTAAATACATAAAAATCCAGTATTATAATGTATGTCCACGTTAGAACAAATTTTAGTTTATACGTAACAACAGACAAGCGGTTTGTGTCGAAATTCTCACTTAGCTTTTATGACTTTGATAAACTGTATATATCAGAGATTAGATTATATATAGAGCTAACTTATCCCACGGAGTAGTTTTTTTTTTTTGAATAATTAATATCCTGTGTTCTTTTCTGTGCCTCTTACAATGTGCATACAAAATTTCTTAATAATCGGTTGAGTAATTAAGCCGTGAAACAAACAAATACATTCACATTAACAATATTAGTTAAGATTGGGACTTACATACACGATTTCCAATTTTAAGGGGCTCGGACCATGAATTTGAGTTGCTCCCCAACATAGGAGGGCCGAGCGCCGGGTGTTGCCGATTCTATATGGGAGTCATGCGGGCAATGGCCGTCTATGGGTCCCCGGTGTGGGCTGAGATAGAAGAGAGGTGGCGAATCCTGAGAAAGGAGGCAATAGAGCGTTGGAGGCAGGACCTGGCGGACACGCGTTACACAATTGACGCCGTCTGCCCGGTCCTGCCGGAATGGATAAACTGGGAGTGGGGCTCCCTGTCATTTCGGCTGGTGCAGGTGCTCGCCAGACATAGATGTTTCGGATGGTACCAGCACCAGATCGCTCGCAACATTTATATAACATTTACATTTATCGCTGCCGAGTGTGGTTTCGGCCATGCTCGGCAGCCAACAGGCATGGCAAGCGATGGACTACTTCTGCGAGGAGTCATCTTGCAGAAGGAGGTGGTGGAGAGGGACCGCGAAGAGGATCCTCAGAGCTGCCCTCTCCGCCGACGGAGGACCGGTGGGAGGAAGCGGCAATTCGCCCGCCTCTTTCCGTCACAGTAGCCGGACCTGAAGGGATAGGCCGGGGGGCCCGTCTCTTCATGGTGGACATGCACATGCACATCATGCACAAGTCTGGCTAACGAGGGGAGGCAGCTGGAGTTTACTCAGCCCACAAGGTTGAGTGGCTAGTATGATCCCTTGCCGCTCCAACAAATACGGCCTGTCGGTACACTGTGGGGTTTTAGTCCCTCTATACCCCACTCTATCCTCCGAGAGGGTGGGTATCAATAGGGGATTTCCCCACGTTAATAAAAAAAACATTCACTATTGTACAGTTTTGTTATAGTATACAAGATGATAAACAAAAACAAAACTTAGATTATTTTTGTAAACAATATGTTAAGTTCTTATTTTGTATAAAGCAAAAGTATATATTTTAATATTTCATTCTTACGTCACAAATAACGTAGCACATCATTATTCAGTTGGAAAACCGTGATTTTTGACGAAAATCGATTCAGACGCCACCATTAAAATATACATTCGTGTTAGAATTCTATTTTCAAATATTCTGGGAGGACTACTAAGATATCCTTGACATGATTAAACTAACAAATTTTATGTGAACGTATAAATAAAATTAGTTAGGAGTTTTTAGCGGGATCTTCGAATGTCATGAAGTGGATTTTATATTTTATTCATAATCTTTTGTTATTTGACGTTTTACGTAATATAGTCCGGTTATTGTGCACAAGTTAGATGGACGGGAAATAATACCACAGAGCATGGATTCTGACTTGCACCAAAAAGTTTTTTTTATACCAGTGGCGGCAAACGAACACGCGGATCACCTGATGGTAAGTGATCACCGCCGCCCATGGACACTTGCGACACGAGGAGAATCACAGACTCGTTGCCGGCCCTTGAGAAAGTAGTAGCCTCGTTTCTTGAATGATGGTAAATTATAATGGTCCGTAAATGTTGCCGCTGGGAGTTAATTCCAGAGAATAGACATACGCGGAAAAAACGTACGTGAGAACCGCACAGTGGACGACTTCAAACTATTCAGATGACACTGATGGAGTTTCAGTTCGTGACGAGTCGTTTTATAACGGAACTCCGCAGAAGATATCAGTCCAAACAGCTCTTCAGAGCACTCTCCGTGGTAAATCTTGTACAGGACCCAAAGCGACGCAACGTTCCTACGAAGCGCCAAAGTGTCGAGCCTTACGGAGAGCACCTGGTCGCCGATGACTTGAGCCGCTCGACGTTGGTTACGGTCAAGAGGAAGTAGGCGACATTGAGGTGGAAAGTTCTAACAAGCGGGCCACCATCTTCTTAGTTCATTGAAATGGTCGCAAAGAACTAGTAATATGTAATACTGAGGAACGTTGACTTAGTGGCAGCTTGTTTGGATACCACGTCGACCGATATTTGTTCTGTAAAGAATAGTAACAGCATATTCCGTCACCCGCCTGTTTCGCTAACACTCCTCAATGGCAAATACGCCGCTAAGCACCTACAGATATGTTCCGACTACATTTGAGAACCAGTCCTTCTGTACGTTCTCCATCTTTGACCATATCGTTCCTTAACATCGAATGATAGTAGGGTGAATGGTTAAAAGCTATAATCTATAAAGAGAATATCAATATTTATTTGATTGAAGAAGGCGTTATTTTGCGGGAATCCTTAGTTAATATTATATATAGTGGACGTTACTTTGCACTTCCGGCTGGAATTGATACGCCGCTACCACGTATCACTGACACAAAAAACGTCCTTCTCGCTCGCTTGTATCGGTCTGAAGATGCTCAGTGACGGAGCAAAACACGTGTAATCGATTGTGCTCATTACACGTTAATCTGTAACATATTATAATTAATAAAAGAAAATTATATTTTACAGTAGACCAACACGGTGTTATTACGAAAAAGTTAAATACGTATTGAATACTTGCTTTAAAAAGGTTTCGAATTAAATGCACCGCAGTCGTAGTCCGGTGAAGCTGTAAAGACCTTGCCAGGTCAATAGCATAGTCAGTTCGAAAAAAAAAAAAAAAAAAATGCACCGCAGTCACTGAATGTTCGCCATCTTGCTCTTTTGTCTCGCTTTGGTTACGTTAGGTTAGACTTGCGAAAACGGATAACGCGAACTTGCTTCCGGCGAGCGCGGTGCATTTAATTCAAAACCTCTTTAAAGCAAGTATTCAATACGTATTTAACTTTTTTGTAATAACACCGACAGGGACTACCGTCATCAGGTTCAACCGTCAACCAAGGACGTTTTTTTAATTCTTCTTGTTATTTTAGTTACTAATATCTCGCTCTTTTTATTACTATTTTCAGATTTACCTTTTCAGGCACACCTCACACAAATAGAATCAAACGTTTTTTGTTGCAGTCAGACGTGGTAGCGGCCAATCAATTTCAGACGGAAGTGCAAAGTAACGTCCGCTATAATATGCTATATTTCTTCCAATTTTACTTACCGTAAGAATATTTCTCGAGGACCTTTTAGGTTTATTCGCTAAATTTCTCTTCATTAGAAAGAATGAAATAATAACACATAACGCATAACATAACATACATGTATACAAGAATGGATATATAAAATATGCATATTTGAGCATTATGAAATGATACGGTACATAATATATATAGGGGAAATTAATAAAATTACCATTACTAATTACATTAAATATCGAATCATATATTAGTATATTAAATCAACAATACATTCCTCTGTTCGAAGACCACGAGACTAAGTAGCTAGAGAATGTGTGCACTTGAATATACAAAACGGATTTCGTAGTAAGCCTCCTGACAGCCAGTTCAAGGTGAGACTGTACGTAGCGAATGAACTTTCAAAACACCCATTTGATATGAATTTATTTCAATATTTAAGTCAATTTATAAGCCGTGACCGACCGGGGAAATGAATCGGTGACTGGACGTAGAGAAAAAACGCTTCAAAGACGGCGCGTGCGCACAAACGATGCACCACGTAACTATACTTTATGTTTTGTATTTTTTTTTTCGCTTAAAAAAATGTAGTCTTGGATTTAATAAAAGTAGGATAGTAGATAATTATAAAACAGAGAATTAGTGGTAATTCAAATCGATATCTACAGTAGTCTATTTAAAACAAATCTAATCACGGTGATCGTTACCTGAATAGCAATAAAATTATTATAATAATACCTTATATTAACAACTCAATCGATCATCATGAAATAACATACGAGTTGGTTAGAAAAAGTATATAGCGTACGGTATTCGTTTAGAAAAAAAAAACTGTTTCCAAAAGATAACTTTATTATAAATTAACGCGAGTGAAACCACAGGGAAAAGGTGGTAAATAATCCAGTGGCATGTAATTTACCAACCTTAGAAACATCACAAAAGAACTTTATATTGTTCAGACATAAATCGGAAAAAGAATAGTATATTTCGATCTTATACACGTTATAAATAATGCATCGATATAAGAGAAATAATAGTACTAGATAGACCGAGTTTTTCTCACATTAAAGACTAATTAACATTTTAGCTGACAACGTCAATTTATTCAGTTTTCGTACCGATCCAAACTTCGTATCGTCTAAGCCGTTTTGACTTAGCAAAATTAATTGTTAACTAGTTTTTATATATTTTTAATTATCGCAGATTTAATTTAACATTATCGTATAATGAACGATAAGACGAATAACGTACGAGTGTGATTTATAAATATTATTAAGGTTTTAATTGATGTGAACAATATGACTTAATTTTTATTAGATTTATGTGGAATAACATTTTGAAATTTGTAGTTTTATTCTAGTTCTACTAGCTTTTGCCCGCGACTTAGTCCGCGTGGAATAGTTACTTTGGGCTAACGCTAACGCGCAACGGAAGGTCTCAAAAGGAAAAAAAAATAATTTTGAAACTTTCTACATTATTGCCCCGCTTCTGTTAGTCTTAGCATGATGATATATTAAGCCTATCGCCTTCCTCGATAGATGAGCTATCTAACATTGAAAGAATTCTTCAAATCAGACCAGTAGTTCCTGAGATTACCGCGTTCAAGCAAACAAACAAACCCTCCAGCTTTATAATAGTAGTATAAATTACTACACTTCTCTCGTACTTAACTCGAGCCGTCATTCAAATTACAATAACTTTTGATAGAGTGGATCAATTTTAATGAAACAAAGACTAAGTTATTCTGGGCATCATCTTCTTACTCTTATCTCACTTAAGTAGGGTCGGCACAATATGTTTTCTTATTCCACTCTCTCCTGTCAGATGTCATCTCAGTATTCACACCTTTTACAGGCATATCATTTTTCACACAATCCATCCATAACTTTTTCGGTCTTCTCTAAGATATGCTTGATTTTCTTGGTGAAGTTTTATTGTTAACCCAGTACTTTAGCAGTGATGCGTGTTCATACAGACAGACATTTCTATAAATGATTGAAATGTATTTTATTATTTATTCCTAGACATCTACAATATATTTTTCACGAAAACCGAATAAGTACAGACACGGTAGATTTACATTCTTATTATATATATATATATAGACTAGCCTTTACCCGCGACATCGCTCGCGTGGAATAGTTACTTTGGCCTAACGCTAACACGCAGCGGATAGTCACAAAAGGAAATAAAAAACCCCGATTTTGAAATATTTTTCAATGGTACTCCGCTCCATCCAATCCAATGATATCCAGTGATAGCTTATAATCCTCCTCGATAAATGAGGTGTATAGCACTGAAAGAATTTTTCCAATCGGACCAGTAGTTTCTGAGATTACCCCCTACAACCTCACAAATTCACAACGTCATAAACTCACAAATTTTACCTCTTTATAATAGGTCTTTATCTATGAAATTGCCGTTCTGCAGTACTGGCCATTTCAAATCAAAATAATTTTTGTTTGGCTAAGAATTCGAATTTCAAATTAATTTTATTTTAAAAACATGGAATTCTTTTTCCAAAAGTAGTTATTTGTTTATTGATTAGTATTACATTTTCATCGCATTTCAATTTTTTTTGTCATCATGGATACGTTAAAAATTTGAGTAATTATGGAATATGAGTACCGTCGTGGCAGCAACGCGGCACAAGCCAACACAAGCTACCACTACAAACCAACGCTCCACCTGTTATTGGTTTGCTCGCTTCCGTTCTGGGAATTTCGACCTGAAAATTGAACCTCGCGGTCGTCCGAAGACTTTGGTCGACAATGACGAATTAAAGGCGATTGTGGAAGCTGATGATACACAATCTACGACTGAATTAGCAGCAGCTTTCGACGTTAGCGTCAAAACAATATTGGTCCATTTGCGTCAAATTGGCAAGGTAAAAAAGCTTGACAAATGGGTGCCCCGCGAACTCAATGATCGCCAGCACGAAGTACGCGTCGAGACGTGCCTTGCACTGCTCAACAGACACACAAATGAAGGAATTTTGAACCGCATTGTTACCTGCGATGAAAAATGGATTCTGTTTGATAACCGCAAGCGCTCAGCAAGTTGGTTAGATCCTGGTTCAGCACCTAAATAATGCTCTAAACGAAAATTTACCCTTAGAAAAGTGATGGTCACTGTTTGGTGGTCTAGCGCCGGTGTGATTCATCACAGCTTCTTACCAAAGGGGTGAGCATTACTGCAGATGTATACTGTGAAGAACTGAACACAATGATGGAGAAACTAGCACATCTATAACCAGCATTGGTCAATCGCTCGTCTCCGCTGCTCCTGCACGACAACGCGCGACCTCATACTGCAAAGCAGACGGTCTCCTAGTTGCAAGAACTGGGGTTGGAAGTTCTCCGTCATCCGTCTTACTCACCAGATCTTGCTCCTACAGACTACTACTTTTTCCAGAATTTGGATAACTCCTTGGCGGGAAAAAAATTCAATACCCGGAGGCAGTACAAAATGCCTTCGAAGAATTTGTTGCCTCCCGTCCAGCTGATTTCTTTAAGAAGGGCATCAATAAACTGCCACTGCGTTGGCAAAGATGCATTGATTGCATGGGTGATTACTTCGATTAATACAAATAAAAAATACATAAAAAAAATTCGTTTAAATTTTTTCATACAAAACGGCAATTTCATAGGTAAAGACCTAATAATATTAGTATCAGTATACTCTAGTGGGTCCAGGGGACGTTGTCCTGTGGATCCTAAAAGATCCTAAAAACCAACCGCATCATCACCTACCAGATCCAATTGTTGAATCTAAACTATTCTTGAATTCACCTGAACGCACACAAAAATTTCATCAAAATCTGTCCAGTTGTTTAGGAGGAGCTCAGTCACATACACACGGACAGAAGAATTTTATATTTATAATAATATCACTAACTAGAGCCAGCGTGTTTGTGTTTGTGAAAATTGTTTTATTGTAATATTGTATCGATTAATTATTGTCTGTCTTTTTTTATTGTAATCTTGTGATTACTACATAACCCTTTGATCGATTATGTTGCCTTGGTAAAGTTTTAAGCTCTTATAAAAACCGTAACAGCAACCTAAGCAATTTTACATTCGGTTCAGATATTTGGGAGATTACCCAGAGATATGACAGACACTTCAATCTTACTTATATGTATTGATTCTTAACTTTCGTATATCACCGTATATTCGTAACTTAAGTGACATTTGACCTGATATTGTTTGATTTTTGTTAGACAAGAATAGTAAAAATCGACGTGAAGTCGTATTAATATTTTTCTTAAAAAATGGATAAAGTAATCAATCCTTTAACATGACTTTATTAAATTGGATATAGTTGATTAATATATAATATACGGAATTCAATATTTAATTAGACTCCACATAAAACCTCCATGGATATCGACAATGACACTGGCAAATGGTTCCGCAACGTAAATGATTAAAAGAAAAACGGTCGCGTGAACACCGCGCCTTATCACTGTTTTGAGGCCACGAAAATTTGTCGAACGCTCGACTGACTAACCTTGAACGTCGTTCGACTATAATGCACAAGTTGAACGTTCTCGTTAAAGGCGTTTTTACGTAGTTAATTGTTCTATTTGTATGCGCTGGAGGTAGTTTTCGGTGCAGTTCATTGCACTGGCTGTAACGCGGGCCGTAAACGGTCGGTTTCGGCACTACATACCGATTCTGTTAGTCACTCACGCCCACTGGAACTGGCGAATTATATACGATTGATTCACGAATAATGAACTTATACTTGGATGTGACATGTTTTATTTTTGTTATGTGCAGTGTTAGCCTAAGGACTTAGATTAAGCAGCATAACTAAATGAGACCTCTGATAATATTATTCAATGACCGTTAACGTCAAACCTAATAATTTATATCTATACTAATTAGGGTGGTTTTTTTTTTTGCGACTATTTTTTTTTCTTTACTCACTCTAATTGCAATGAAATAGATTAATTCGGTGTTTTCTTAACTTTAATCAAATCTTTTTCAAAGACAATTTATTTTTCGAGCTTGGCTGTCATCTTATCTTGTAGGAAATTAAATTCTCTTCAAAAGAGGTCCTTTGCAATTTTGGCGTCAAGTCAATAGATTTGGAGAAAAAGTCGAAAAACCACAATTTTTGAGTGAAAATCGACTATAAAATTTTTTACTGACCAGATACATCAAAGATTAAATATTTGCTACTAGGGCTTTTGAAGAAGAAGGATCCCTCTACAATTTCTTTCTATGGTCAAATAATTTTGATGAAATGTCTCCAAGCTATAAATATTTTAAGCAAAAAACATTATTTTTACGTGTTAATTAAATGAGAAAACTTTAAATTCATTTAGCGAGTACTTAAAATTGGAATTAAGAGCCGTCCTTTGGTGGGAATTTTTTATTTAATAGTTCGAACGATATTCCGTCAATGGAGTAAAGAAAAAAAAATAGTCGCAAAAAAAAAAACCACCCTAATACTAATATTATAAAGTTAGGTAGGTAGGTAAAGACGGTAAAGGGACATCTATAAATTATGTCGTCTGATGTTCATGATTTTTGGAGCTCCCCTTTATCTTGTCAAAGGTCACATTTATGTGACCCTCTTCGCTGATGTGACGTCAAACGTTTTGCAGCTTCCACTACCAAAATTATTCATATATTTCTAATCTCCAATAATCCTAATTCTAACTAATATTATAAATGAGAATATTTGTTTATTTTGTTATGTATTCACGTCTTAAGTACTCAACCGATCATTAAGAA
This sequence comes from Antheraea yamamai, assembly GCA_036509395.1. Lineage (NCBI taxonomy): Eukaryota > Metazoa > Arthropoda > Insecta > Lepidoptera > Saturniidae > Antheraea > Antheraea yamamai. Next base: position 16,697,798 of record AP028434.1, on the reverse strand, counting down.
ATACAGAAAGAATAACGGCTTAGCTGATAGCGTGGTTGGGCTTTTTCAAATCCGCCTAAACTAGTTACCACCCTCAACTTGAAAATCTGTTGCCAAACACCTGTTGATGTGGTCCGGCAGGTACTCCTGAGAGCCAGTCCCGCTTGGTTTAGTGTGTTTACCGACCAAGACCACAAGACCAAGTTCAGGTAAAATTGTGATCAAACGCTAAAATCTGTTAAAAACGGTACTGTACCTTAGGAATAGTTCAAATCTAATGTACAGCGAAGTCACGAGCAAAATCTAGTCAACAATAACATTTTAGATTTTCGTTACCGCTGAAATTTAATACTATAACATTTCCGATATATGTATATTACAAGTAGATTTTATAGAAGAAAGTAGTAAGCAGTGACAGCAGTATTACTTTATTCATAGAAAAGAATCTAATTTAGTAAATAAATTACTCATTTATTTTGTTTTATTCAAAAACCGCGTTAGACGTAAGCATTCTGGTCCTCCATCTACATGCCAGCAAACAACCTCGGGCCTTGAGAACTCATACAGTTTTCTTTCTCATATATTTTTTAATTTTTCAACATTTTTTCATGTATAAAACTCGTTCTCTTGCACCAAGAAAAACATAAAATTCGATCTTACTATACAAAATTTCAAACTTACACCACCCATTAACAATCTTCTTCTTTTTCCTAGCGTTTTCCCGGCCTGGTGCCAGGGTCCGCTTTCTTACTTAACTTCCTCCTCTTTACCCGGTCTTCGGCATCTTTTTATGTGAGGTTATTCTGCTTTATGTCCGCCTACTCCACACCCAGCCATCATTTTTTGGGCCTGCCGCGAGACATTGAGCCTTGTACAGTGATGTTGCGACATCTATTTCCGAGGTAGTCTGGAGGCCTGAAGATTATACCACCCATTAACACTATTAAATGAAAAACAATATTAATGGAATTTATTCAAAAAATCCAAATAAACTAAACAAAGTTAACGTATCCACTATAATTCATACATCCGCGCACCGCATTCAAGGTACCAGTTACTACCAAATTTGGTCACAGGTCGTGCTGGATGCAGTCCAGTCTATTATCATATTATATCTTAAGTGCGTTTATCCTTCGTTTTCGTTTGTAACAACTTTCTAGATAATCTTGGAGGTCAATAGAAATTGTCTCAAGCGTTATATTGAGATTTTGGACGATTGTATTAGTGTCAAAATCTATAAACATTATAACAAAATTTAAAAATTAATATAACAGATATTGAAGTACTATTACCATTATTTTAAAATAACGTTGATTCAGTGATACTGCGTTCCTATATGGTATCTATTATAAAGAAAAAATATACAGTTCCCTAACGATAGATTAAATCTACACAAATCTGAGCGAAGCCGTGGTGAGCAAAAGATAATTTCTTATAAAATAGAGTAATAAAATCATTGATCGGTAACAATAAAAGACAATCTCGTATATCTGTTATAATAGAAACTAATTAAATATTAGTCTGAAAGAGATTTACTATATCCAAGAACATTTTACGATAATTTATGATATCATAAATATACTGCCAATTTATTGTCTTTAAAGTGCTTACATTTTATTGATTGATAGCAATATATGTAGATATATGTGTGCTGTTACATATCAAAGTGAGCTAAAACCAATTTTAATCGTTCACTATAAAGTGGATTATTTTTTTAAAGATTTCCAGCCTTTTTACACTGAGAACGAAGTTCAAATTTTGCCGTCCATAGGTTTTTAGTTTCTTTTAATGATCTTCATATTTTACGTGTACAAAATTTGAAGATCTTAAAAAATAATTGAAAATTTTAGAAACGGCTAAAATTAGATTTTTATTTTTATTTTATTTATTTTAGGATCGTCAACATGACAATACACTAGTAAGTATATAAAAAGTGGGACTATTGTGATACATTATAAATGTAGTCATATTTAGAGACAACCACGGCGTGCTTATTATTATTATTATATATTATTGCGTGATTTAGTTCATTTTAAAATGTAACCACTCATGCAGTATTACGGGTGCGCCCATATAGACATTCACGGATAAAAAGAAATCTACTGGTATGTCTAGCTGGAATCGAACCGGTAACCTTTGACGAATGGAGTAACGTTTCAGCCCACATATTGCATTACATCATATTATTAACAAAGAAACACACCCTACACATTATTATAGATATTAATATTTAGCGTATTTCGTAATTCAGAAAGTTAGGCGCTACCATGAAAAATCGATTAAAACTCGCAACGGTTACGACGTCACTTCCGTAACGTTAGCGTGTGAGTGTAACATCGATGGTCGAGTAAAAGTTTTATTGAAATTCAAATGTCTTATGAAAGATGTCATTTTGCTTCCGCGTTTCGTGTTTTCTCGATATAAGAAGCGATTATTGTTAATCTCTCGTTGGTTGCCTTTTTTATTACAACCAGCTTAGCAACAGGTTTTGGTAGGTGGTAGAGCCACGCTGAAGCTAATACTGTTTTCAGCATGAATGGTTCAGCTCGCCCAGGGTAATACCACCCTCTCACAGAAAACCGACGTGAAGTAACAGTATTGGAATTGTTACGTTTCGTTCGGTCAGTGAGAGTGCCGGAAGCCCACCTTCCCTCCATTTCAAAATCAAAATCACTTTATTCAATTTAGGCCCTAAGAAGGCTCTTATGAACGTCAAAACTACCACCGGTTCGGAAAACAACCCAGTCATCGAGTAGAACCGGCAAGAAACTCGATCTGGTTTATCTTTTTAACAAATATATATAATATATAGACTATATTAGGTAAATGTCACAAACGTTTTTAATGGATGCACAGAGATGAGTTAATTCCAGACATCACCATCGTTCACATATTGATCCACTCTATAATAGCCTTCCGACACCAACACCCACTTGACATGGCGCTTAAATTCGCAATTTAAATGATTATCATTAGTCTCTCTTTCACATATATTGGCACGCCGAATAACAAATATGTATTTTTCATACAGTTTATTCATTCATCAAACATATGATCGGCTGCACAATCTCAATACAAAAAATCAGTATTAGATTTACACAGGCTCTTATACTACGCGTCGCTAGTCTGACGCAAGCCGCGCAAACGCAATGCGGTCGGTCACTTTTATTAGCATGTCATGACGGGAAATTATAAATTTATCTCTTACCACAAAAATACTGCTCAACGCCCTTAAAGAACTTTACACTTCAAAAATATTATATGGCATGGTAGCAGGGCTTTTTCTAAGCGTACGTGGCTTGCTACTACCCTCAAATTTAAAATATGTCACCAAGCGTATACAGGTTTCTTCGGGAAGCAGCAATTAAGGACCCGTCTACCGTATTAACCGTCTTATTTAACAACAAGTGAGCTTATGATCAAACACTTAAAACCAAGATAGGGTAAAAAAGACAAATTACTAATTTTTAACTTTATACAAAACGAAGTTATAACTTTCTCACAAAACTCATTTAATTCTATATACATTATTACCAAGGCCAAATAGAATTATTATCAACGTATTTACATATGATTATACTATATTTAATGACGTCCCACTAGCCCTTATCAATAGAACTGATGCATGTAAGCAATTTGATTTTATTACACGAATAACAAAACGACAATTAAGTTTAAAACGAGTTTGGTATACCATAAAGTTAACTATCGTATCGTCGCGACCGTGACTTCCGAACGAGTTTCTTATCGAAGTGGTAACATTGGTAACTGTTGATGTTTAGGAGCTGTAAATGTTAACACTTACAAAACATTAATATATACATTTGAACTCGTTACTTCCTTTTAAGCACTAACTTTAGGTGTCATAGGAATCCTAAGATAATAAATAACTCTTTAGTTACCCAAGCGAACCGCTTCACTTAATAAAACCATGACCTTAATATGACATCACACGGAGGTCAAACATGTCATATTTTCAACGGCAACCTAATATTTTAGTTGTTTAATTTCCTTTAGAAAATAAAATAGTTATGATCACTATTGAAATGGATTACAAGGAACAATATTAAACGATTTTAAACCTCTTAAAAGTGCACTTTTAAACAGCATATCGTAATCTGTTCATACGAGTATATTATAAAAGAGAGTTGTTTATTGCTTTTTGAATTCGTGAGCCTCACATGTGTGTCCCACGAATTCATGTATGTATGAATAGCTAACATAGTTCAGCTGAGACAGATTCGCGATGTTGCATCCACGGCAACAGCCCAAGCCACTTTGGCACCCTTGAGCTTGGTACCAAGCGATGAAGTGCCTTAAGCGCTCGCCTTAGTAGTCCGGTGAAGCTGTGACAGCCCGTCAGGCCAATAGCATAGTCAGTTCGAAAAAAATAATTATTTCCTAAATTGTCATATATTTTATTTTCAAATATTTAGTATATTGTTTGTGCTCGGTTGACATATGTGTGATCTTTTTGTATTATTTATATAACTAGCGAGACCTGGTACCTGGACCTGGACCGCCCTGGTAATAAAAAAATCGTAGATAAATTATATACTAAAATCTTCCTCACGAATCGAAAACTGCATGAAAGTCCGCTCAGTAGTTTCTGAGTTTATCGCGAACAGAAAGACAGACAGACAGACAGGCGTGACAAAGGATTTTGTTTTATACTATGTAATGGTACTAACGATACACATGATCTATGTCGGTGTGATGTCAAATTAAAGTCACGTATATACTAGCTAGTACGGTACTGCCGAACAATAAATCGGAAAACCGCAACAGTTTCGACAGCAACAGGATATTGGAGTTCAATAACATCGCGACCACAATACATATATATGATGTATTAGTTGTATTTTTATTATTTACTTCTGTCTATAGTTCAATATTGAGCATTATTATTTTAATATCAATATTTCTGTAACATTGTAATAGTTAACGTAACGTATTATTTTTAACTGGTAGGTACTAATTTTGGACTGAAAGTGTAGTCTAATAGCTTAACATTTGTAGAAACAAATAACTTCTGTATTAAGATGTTGGTATTTAATAACAGTAAAATGCGCCTAAACAAAAAAAAATCAGCCATAACAATTTGGCTAATATTTTATCGATGGTCATGCTGTATGCATCTGAGTGCTGGGCTACGAAAGAGACGGATGAGAGAAAATTACACATGACAGAGATGCGAATGTTAAGGTGGATGTGTGGTGTGACTAGAGTGGAAATGATTAAGAATGAGTGTATCAGAAAAAGTTTGAAAATAGCACCAGTGAAAAATGGAGGAGTAATAGGTTAGCATGGTATGAGCATGTCATGAGGAGAGATAAAAACCATGTAACTAATAAGTTTTGAGTATTATGGTATATGTATGTATGAAAGAGTAGAGCAAAACCGAAAAACGTATGGATGGATTGTGTGAAAAATGACGTGTAAAAGGTGTGAATACTGAAATGACATCTACCACGTTTGTGTCTCTTCGTCTAAATGATAATGTAAGTATCTCTAGACTACCGAGCTAGTGAAAGGAAGTCCCTAGTTTCCACTTGAATGAAACACCATCTAATTTACGGTCGTAATCGATGACCTATTAAAGCCCTTTATATCAGGCTCGAAGCCTACGCGGTTCAATATATTTGTAGGATGATAAAACTCCTACATAAGGAAAAGTCAGAGGTTCTAAAAGTGTGCGCCGCGGTGCCCTAGTGCGTCATTCAAACTAGAGAGTGGCACTATGAGGCACTTTTTTTAACCTTGCTACAATAGCTTAATTTAGTTATTTGTGGGTACAATGTAAACGATTTAATTCCCAGCACACACAAGCCCATAATATAGATGTTTTAATATTTGTGCCTCAAATAAAATCAAAAATATTTTAAATACTTATGGACCTCAAAACTACCACATGTTCGGAAAACAACCCAATAATCGAGAAGAATCGGCAAGTAACTTAATCTGGTTTATCTTTTTAACATATACAGAGTGCAATTCTTTAATGCCACCTGGAGTGAAAGTACTCTAAATAATAGAGATAGCAAATTTTACTCCAAAGAAACATTTATTTATTTTTGAAAATAAAATAAAAATGCATTCAAAGATTTTCGAACATTCTCTGGCTTCACCCGGGAATCGAACCGACTAAAATCTCTATAAATTACACCCTGTAATTGTATTGCATTGATCGTTAGGGTCAATCACAAGGATGAAATCTCTCTAACATACTTGGTAAATATAATGAAAGGAAAACCATGAAGTCTCCAATTATTTTAATTATTTACAAAAAATGGTAAACTAATCAATTATTTGCTCGAAATGGTCTTCATTTTCTTGGATATACAAATTTATTCTTTTAACAAATTCATTTCTAGTAACCTTTAATAACGTGTTGTGATTAATATTATAAACCGTATTCTGAACTTCGTCTCTCAGCTCGTTTACACTCGCATAAAATTTAATGTAAATTTTAATTTTTACATATCACCACAAAAAAAATCTAAAGGGGTGAGATCTGGTTATCTCGAAGGACATCTAAATGTGCCGTCTGTACCAATGCAGGTATTAAAATGGTTATTAATGTAGGAAGTAGTGATTCTGCTGTTATGGGCTGGAGCACCATCTTGTTGTATAATTATTTGGTTTCGCTCTTCATCGGGAAAACCATTTAACTCATTTCTCAAGAGGTTCAGTATTTCAAGATACTTGACAGCGTTTAAATGAACTTCCTACACGTGAACTAAAACAACCATATTTCTCATAATTCCGCACCAAATGTTGAAAGAAAATCTTACTTGACTGTTAGTTTCATGAATAGGATTCACTCGAGACAAATAGTGGTTATTGCGGCGATTGTGCATACAATTATTGCTGAAGTTGGTTTCGTCAGACTATACAATCTTGCTCAAAAAATTAGGGTTACGATCAATTTCTCTCAGCATGCTTTGACAAAATTGTAGTCGGTTCTCACGATAACATTTAAATTTTCTACCATTCTTTTCAATACGAACCGAGTTGATGGCCGTCGGTCTCGATATCTCTCTGCAGACCACCGCAGAGCTAGCTTCTCATTTTTGTTATTTAAAAAATAAGCTTCCATTAAATCAAATTGTTTTTGATAAGCTATTTTTACCATGAGACAAATATGAAATAATTTGTGAAACAATCAAATATGAATAACAAATGACAATCTATTTTCTAATGTAACATTCCATATTTAAAACTATCTTATACACGCAGTTATGTCGCATCTAAGAAAGGAGTTTGCATTACAAACACGTGCTATTGCAATCGTCTTATCTAAATAGTACTTAATTTGTCATTTTAATTGATAAATAACGTCAATAATAAATTATTAATTACTTACTTAAGTAAACAGAAACAGATGGATCTTTGAGTAAAAGTGCCTTTAGCTTGACCCATTGAATTTATAAGTACAGATTTCATGGTTTTCCTTTCATTAAATTTACCAAGTATGTTAGAGAGATTTCATCTTTGTGATTGACGTCGTTAGGGTTACAATAAAATTACAGGGTGTAATTGATACAGATTTTAGTCGGTTCGATTCCCGGACGAAGCAAAAGAATTTTGGAAAATCTTTCAATGCAGTTTTTTTTCTTTTCAAAAATAAAGAAGTTTCTTATGGGAGTAAAATTTGCTATCTCTATTATTTAGAGTACTTTCCCTCCAGGTGGCATTAATAAATTCCACCCTGTACACACAGCACAATAGTTTTTAGTGGATGCACATAGAGGAGTCAATTCCAGATATCACCATTATTCACATTATGATCCACTCTATACCTTTTGACACCAAAACCCGCTTGACATGGCGCTTACACTCACAACCCACACGTATCTAATTAGTAGGTATAATTGCACATATTTCTATCGACTATATTTATTTCAACGAACTAGGTAGATTAGGGAGTCGCGTCGTGACAAAATACCAAAATTGAAAGTGCACCGGGGACTGAAAAAGTTTGGGAACCCCTGGCCTAAGGAGTATCGTGTAGCTCAGATAATAAACTTATATTTATTTCCAGTTGGAATTAGATTAACCTTTGAGAAAGAAAACACTTATTATGAGACATAGATATTATTAATCCGTTAAGTCTAGATACAGAATAGTTGTTAAGTGTGACTGTCTCACATGCTATAGCGGCAATATCCAGATACACCGACACCTGTGTCTACTATACCGACGTGACAGACGACGCGGTTAGTTAGTAGGTTCATCCATCGGGCCGTGGACGCTCCGGCGCGGTTTATTGTGGATTAAACCCAAAGATGGCCATAAAGGTTCAAAATGAAACCGCCATAAAAACAATAACGTCATTAAACCGAAAATAGTTAGTAGTTAAATAAAAATAAATAAATGAATATCAAAAAGAAAAACACCCACTAGTCGCTCACAGATACGATATTTGACGTATACAACACATTACACGAAAGCAAAAAAAAAAGGTGCGGACCGAGAGCCTGCAGAATAGAAGTAAAACAAAAAATGTGACTGTCGGGACGTATCGCGGAGTCTATTATTTATTACTTAATTATTCTTACGCAATCAGTCATTTTCACAAAAGATTTTTGCATTATCAAGTGGACATTTGTATTATGGTGTTAAGTTAAAATCTTTTGGTGACATTATGATCAAAGAAAATACTCCCTTGTCAGAGTTTCTCCTAGAGTTATTGTGACATCTTATTATTTATATTCTATGATATTATTTATAGTCTATTTCGCTTTTGCATAATAACAAAATTATATTACGCGAAATGTCACCGATATTACACAAGACAGACAGACAGACACATGATGGATTTAAAATACCACCATAAACTGTAATAACCTAAATAAATCTGATTTATGATTGTATTTATGATGTTTCCTTTCACAGAATGCTCAGGTTTATATATAATAAATTATTAAACTGGCTGTAGCCTGCGGCTTGCCTCACGTTAAAGTAGATTTGACATACCCCTCGGAAATGGTACTTTTCAAGTGAAACTTCGTATGAGAAAGCTGTAAAAATCTGATCGGCAACCTTTTTGTGTGACGAAAACTGGTGGAGGTAATCACTGTGTCGGGTAGAGTGTTGAAAACAGCGGTTCTCGTCCGACTACTGAAGTTAAGCTACGTCGGACGCAATCAGTAATTGGATGGGTGACCGCCTAGGAACACCGCGTGCAGTTGGCTGTTTATTGGATTTTTTAATTAAAATGTTTCCCTGTAATTCAAATGTTTCACTTCTGTCATGTAACTTTACGACCCACCCTATTTTATTTTTTCTGGATGAAAGACATCTGACAAAATTTCATAATGGTTATTTGAATAGTTAAGGCGTGAAAGCGTAACAAAAAAACGCAAATTCGATTTTAATACAAATACACTTACTATATTAGTAATAGTAACGAAAATTTGGAAGCAATTCGACAGATTTAAAAAGAACTATCTCATACTAAGTTATAGTATAGTACGGTATCGTGACGTCACATACATAACTGGGTCCATCAGCCAGACGAACAATCGGTGGCGATAGTTGTCACAAGTTAAAAGTCAACAAGATGTCACATCCGTTGAAATGCGAAATGCCCGCAGTCACACTATGGGCCCAATTGTATGAATCACGTGTTCGTTATGTCATGCACTCACGCCAGTACTGACGCCGACAGTGTTTAAAATGTTTGTCTGTCAGTTTATTCCGGTTAATCACCGAAGCGATTGGACCGATTTTGACAAGACTCTCACTGGTCGACAGCTAATGTTAGAAGAAATAATATAGGCTAATATTATTTTAGAAATAAAATAGGAGTCTTTACAATTTCTCAAATCTTGCTTACTAAATTCCACGCCGATGATGTCGCGGGTAACAGACTATATATATATATATATATATCAACTAAAATACTGTGCTTGGTGATAGAACTGGATCGTGATCATTATATAGCAGTTTAGGCTTATTACGTTCTGTGATGAAGCGATTTGTATCCAGTAATCAAGGGAGGTGTCAAGGTTTCTGTATTAAACTGAACTGCTACCACTTTAGACATGCAATCCGTCACTGTAGCTCATTTAGTTTATGGTCTCTCTGAATGAACAAGCCTGTCAATTGCAGATCTTTCTGATCACCGTTTTTGTATATTGTCCTATGCTTACCGTCAAGTACAGTGCGATCACACTTTCGTGGTATAGTGATAAAGTAAATTTTCAAAAAAAAGTATTAACCGACTTCAATATCAATCAAAAACCCATTAAGGCACTAAAAAGCGGAAATTAAATAGTTTATCAAATTAACCAAATTAAATAAAACATATGAATATGTGTGCTACCTAGAGATGTATTGGAAGTCGGTGCCAACCGAAATTTCAAATTTGTTCCAGGTAGAAATGTATTACAGAGACGCGAGAGTGGACTTAAACTTTGTACCTATGTAGATGATATGATTTTCGGTTCGCACCGACTTCCAATACATCTCTAGGTAGCACACATATTCATATGTTTTATTTAATTTGGTTAATTTGATAAACTATTTATTTTCCGCTTTTTAGTGCCTTATGGGTTTTTGATTGATATTGAAGTCGGTTAATACTTTTTTTTGAAAATTTACTTTTTTTGAAGTCGGTTAAAAAAGATAGTTCCTACGAACTAGAGAAAACAGTTCACTTGTGAGCATATGCATATGAGAATACTAGGTGATTCCCACTTACTTTGTTGGCCATTAAAAAATGAAAAAAGGTCAATCGAATAAAAAAAATAAGTAGCTAAAACCATCTACGAAACACTACATCGAATAGTCATACCTACTCCCGTGCAAAATACGTTCAGTAGTTTTATTGTGATTGACCCTCAAAGATTTTATATTTCCGTTATATATTTATAGATTGTGGATAGATTATCGTTACATAGTATAAACAAAAATCCCCTACCGCGTCTGTCTGTCTGTCTGTTCGCGATAAACTCAAAAACAACTGAACGGATCTTTATGTGGTTTTCACCAGTGGATAAAGTGATTCACGAGGAACGTTTTGGTATATAATTTGTCCCGGATTTTTTTATAATCAGGGCGGGACAACGTCTGCCGGGCCCGCTAGTTATGATATATTTCACAATGATTTGAACATGACAACGTATACTCAATAAATATCTGTGTATGTTCAAAACCTTATTTTATGGAAATCAATTGTAAGTATATTTTAATTTAATTTGTTTTTTTTTTCTGGACGAATATTTACTAAATAACTATGGTACTTTTCAGTGCTACAGGTGAGATACTACAAATAAATATACCTATTAATTAAACTGAAGCGTCTGTTGTTCATTTGTATTAATCTTTGAAACAACTGAACCGAAAATATAAACGACCGCCCAAAATTAATGCATTAAACAAGTAGTTAAAAAAACATTTTTACAAAAATAAAGTCACGAGTATCGGTTAGTTGTAAATAAAATATTATTTTCACTGAATAAAACAATATTATTACTTTCGAATTCTTTTAACGACTGTACAACAATGAGTTCAATGGGCTCAACAGTGTACCATTCGATTCGCTTTTAAATGAGAATAAAGTGACGTAGGTACAGTAGAATGCAGCGTCATCCTCACACATATATTTCTGTTCAAAAGTTCAAGCTGAGACTGCGACCTTTCTGGTGAATTTTCACACGACAATGTTAAATATAACAGAGACATTGTCACTCTGAGAGGATATAGTTAGCTTAATTCCATAGATTAATTCTTAGTCGTAAATAAATTAAAATTATTTCTGATGTGCGGATAAAACGTAAACGCGTGGGAAACTGCGAGTAAATGTAAGCATAATCAAAAAACAGCAGTGACTGTGGAGATACCACGGTCAATTGGCAATCACTATCAACATAACGTCGCATAAAACTATTATGGAGAAAGCCATCAATCAGCCAAATATACGAGGGACTGATCCGAGTCACTGTGACTATTTTGGTATAGAAATTCGAAAGTACTTTATAATACCAGTTCAGATAAATAATTTCTATGACTGTTATATCGAATGCATTACAATTCACCACGAAAATTGTAGTTATTTTAATATAATTTTGTAGCAGTGAAATTATTTTTTTATCACAGGTGATAAATGAAAACCTATTTGTTACATATGACGATGATTGTCAACGTGACTGTATTTATTTCCAACTATTAGATTATTGTTCCCATATTCAACTTTTTACTTATTACCTCTAAAGCTTCGCATTAAAAATTCAATCACGTTAGTGACATATTTCAGGAACTTCCTGCCACATACAGACATTATTCTTTTTGCAATCCAAAATTTTAAGCCTAAATTTTATCCTCTTATCATGTGATATATAGCAGAATGACATCATACTCATCTCATACCCATACTAAATATTCGGGGTTCATGATATCATATGACAAATGATTTCTCATATAAGAATAACAGTGATATATGAAATGTTGCATGCGGAATTACAATAGAAAACATGACGATAATTATCTTAATGTTACGTAATTCAAAATAAATTACGTAACGCTCCACATATAATATTATATCGAAACCGGCAGGCTTGTTGTTTTTAATGTCAACCAGTCGTAAAACTTACCAACTGACTTGTGAATAAGCAATCTGTTAGGATGCAATATGGAGTTTTTGGCGGGATCTAGCCTGTTATGTAGTGGCTTTTATATTTTATTCATAATCTTGAGTTGTTTGACTATATATTATTTTTGTAATATTGGGTGGTATATTACGTAATATAGTTCGGTTATTGTGCACAGGTGAAATAGATGAGAAATATTACTACAGAACATGGATTTTGAGATATTATTAAAACTGCCTGGAAAATTCTAACAAGGGACCACCGTCTTGTTAGAACATTGAAATTATCACAAGAAACTTGTAATATTATTATCTGCTCGATAATGCTAGTAATAATCTACTAGAAGATTAGTTGCCAAGAATAAAACTAAAAAAAATGCCGTATACATTACTGAATATTGCCAGCGAAGGTTGATGGTTTTTAGTTATTTACTTGTGCATTATATTATAGTTAATAATATGTACAGATGTATTAAATTAATATTTTTTCATAATTATATACATTTTAATTAAATACGTGTAACACTATTAGTAAAAACCAAAACCAATTTTTACAAGCTGTCACATTATTCATTTGAATCGATTTGACATTCTTTTTGTCACCAATGACTTCGCAGTAGGATTTGCCAGTGTCAAGGGTTAATGTTTCTTTTTCTTGGAAGTATCATGTAAGTAAAGTGCGACTTAATGTCTTTCCTCGTATTCTACAGTCAAGTTACACGACAGTAAAATGGTGGCCAGCTCTTTTAAACTATATAAGAAAATTTTGAGATGACACAATATTCATGTTCATTGCTATTATATCAAAATACTTTATATACAACTAGTTTTTACCCTCGGCTTCGTTCGAATTGATGTAGATTTTATATATTCGTCAGGAACAGTTCTTTAATTGGGTATGAAAAGTACGCTATACCCTTTTCTGTATTTCTGATAACGTGTATGCAATGATATTATAACGAAAGATACGTTACTTACTTGATATTTTGACAAAACGAATGGCACGATAACGCACACATACGTAAAGTAATATTGTAACGCCACACTGTTTTAGTTAAAATGTTGAAGTAAGACAGCATATTCTCAATATCAGTGCTGTAAAAAAATAGTTATATGTTGCTTAGATACGGGCGGATTGACGGGGCTAGATCACGTTTGCTAGCTAGCCAAGTCTTAACAAGGCGCTGTCGAAGCGCTTATGAAGTATCTATTTAGTTATAATGTTATGGCGTGTATGTAACATTTCATGCGTGAAATCGTTACAAACAAACAAGCTCACGTTCGTATTTATAGTATTACTAGCCTCTGCCCACGATTTTGTCCGCTTTTTTTTTCGAACTGACTATTGACTTATCAAGGTCTTAACAGCTTCACAGGACTAGATACTAAGGCGAGCGCTTAAGGCACTTAGCCGATTTTATTTGACAACTAGCTTAAGGGTGCACGGCACACTTTGGGTTGGATTATTACTTGATACATGCAATTCGCGATCTATCATTTTTTTTTACTTGGGGAAATCCCTTATGGATACACCACCCTCTCGGAGGAGAGAGTGGATTATGTCCGACTCGCACGGACTAAAACCCCAAGGTATACGTCTGCCGCTATAGTTGGGGCGACACGAGATACGAGATATATATTTCGTGTCGAATGATTTTCTAAACTATATCAGTTTGATAAGGGGAAAAAAATAAAACCCTTCCGCTTTCATGTGTAAGCGTGTATGCGTACACGTGTGTGCGTACACGTGTGTGGAGGTGATATGTTGTCGCAGTGATGTAAGATTTTGTGTCACTGTATCGCGCGAGCAGCGCACTCAAGGGATCCACCGAGAGGGACCTAACCTGGTGTGCGGGAGCGAAATTTACCCTCAGACCACGGCGGCGTGATCTATGATTACGCGGGCATGGCCGTGAACACGCTCCGTTTGGAGAGACAGGCTGGTACTGATCGTTCGCTGCCGTTATTTTATCAGGAGGATCGGTAAAAATTTGTCGCGGACGTCTTTTGTAGCGCGTAGCGTTTGGTACGGTTTCGTATTTTGCAGCGGATACCACTAACGGACTGAGTATCCATTTCGTCCGCGTGGCATAGTTACTTTGGACTAAGGTTATCACGCAGTGGAAGCTCTCAAGAGGAAAAAAAACAGATTTTAAATCATTCTTCATTTGTGCTCCGCTCCTATTGCTCCGCTCTTATCGTGGTGATATATAGCCTATAGCCTTTCTCGATAAATGAGCTCTCTAACACTGAAAGAATTTTTTAAATCGGACCAGTACTTCCTGCGACTACAACGTCACAAACTCACAAACTTTACCTCTTTATTATATTAGTTTACATTTAGGATTTCCGATTATGGCACGTAAGGGAACGAACCTATATTTGACAATTTTTTAAAGCCCCTCCCGCCCTTTCTTGATCCATAGTATATGAGAAGACCCTCCCATTCTAGTGTTCACGTAATAATTCATAAATACGTTATTAATATTTTTTTGCAAAATTAATTTATGTTTCTGAAGTGAAATCTTCTTTAGGCGCGTTGAACGGTATTTTTGGCAAGATATAAATTTATAATTTCGCTTCATGACATGCTAGCAAGCGTGACCGGACGTATTGCGTTTGCGCGGCTTGCGTCAGGTTAGTGACGCATAGCGGCCTGTGTACATGTATTATTGATATATTGTATTGAATTTGTGCAACTCATCAAATTTTTAATTAATTGATAAACTATATATAGTTATTGCACGGAGTGGCAATAGATGTGATAACGAGAACAATATTAATAATAAAAAGTTACCAATTATAATATTTAAATAATTCAAACTATAGTTGATTTAAAAATTTATAAAAAAACACAGTTATTCCACTGTTTTGAGTTTTTATTTCTATCCACAGACCTTATCGACCGCCTCGAGTTTTTTTTTGTATTGGCTGCATTGATAAGGAATCCTCGTAACATTTAATGAACGTATTGTACAATCGACCGTACAACTACATTACTGTATCGGCACAAAGTATCGTCAATTTCCTTGACAACAGCACTGCACTGCAAACTGCTAGTTTTCAATCCTTTGCTGTCCCGGTACACGTGCGTCAGTGTTGCCACCTGTGACTTTTTTTTAAAAGTGCTAAACGCTGCGTGCCAAATTTGAACATATCTCGAAAAAGCGTGACATTTCCTTAAGAAAATGCTGACTAAGTGACGAAAACCTAAGCATGGGATTAACCATGCTACTGACCCATCCCGCCCCCCCCCCAAATGGGTCACGTAGTATGGGTACATTCCCTAAAATGCCAATAAAAATGCAATACATATGTGAAAATAATACTTTTTCCTAGGTTTAAAATACAAAACGGTAATGAGTTTATCACAAACATTTTCACTGTAAAGTACCAGTCAGTAAAGACACTCAGTTATTGAAATACATGTAAATGTTAATTCATATAATGACGGTTACGTGTTCATATTATTATAGCTGCAGGTCATGCAGCGCCGGTCACGATTAATAATCCTAGGCGCCAAGTTATGACACCTCAATTGCCTAGATAATCAGAACACATGCTTCAATGTAAAGATATGATCTAACGATACCGGTTCTTCGAAATGGGTACGGCCTTAGTGCGTAATATTTCCAGTTTTTAAAGTGAAACTTCTTCTGAGACGATGTGAACTGGATTTTATTTAACGAAAATGTGTAACGAAAAAGGCTTTAGCATAGGTTTTAGGCTATGAGAGAATGAGATAGTGTACTCTTAATGTACTCGAAATATATACAAAAGCGGGAGAGCGAGAGAGAAACGTTGAAATCTATAGTACATTATATTCTGTTGGATCGTACTTACTATCGCCCACTTTAAAGAAATATTCTATATTGTGTGTTAATCTATCTGTATGTAATTCTTCTGTCCCTATGTATGTGACTGAACTACTCCTAAACGGCTGGACAGATTTTGATGTAATTTTTTTTGTTTGTTCAGGTGTATTCAAGAATGATTTAGATTCACAATTAGACTAGGTAGGTGACGCTGCGGTTGACTTTTAGGATTTTTTTTATTATCAAGGTAGAACTACGTCTGCCGGGACCGGTATTATATATTAAAATATTACAAAATAATGTCAAAAACTTATGTTTATCATCTCCATAGTGTATTTACCCCTTTCTCTTGAAAATGAATCGGAATACTAAGTTTCATTTCTACCGTGTGTAAACTACACACAACATTTTTTACATATAATATCGTTTATGACCGTGTCTGTCGGTCAACACGAGTAATAAAACTAAAGAGGTGACGGTATGAATTCTCGAAAGCCATCTGAAGATTAATGTTTATTACGGAACAAGGAAATGGCTACCACTTTTAGTAGAACAGCCTGTGAGACGAACTTTGACTTAAAATTCCAAGTGTCATATTCTTCACTGTTTTTTTTTTATACTCTAAAGGTTTTAGCATTCGACCACAATCTCGTTTGGTTTTACATTACAGTGTGGTCCAAGAACGTAAACTCGGTAGACCACGGTGGAACACACCAACAGGTGTTGGGGGCAGATTTTCAACTTTACGGTGGTAGGAAGCCAGACGGGCTTTGCAAAAACCCTACCACCATGTTGTAGTTTCATCACGATAATTTTTTTCACCAAAAGCTCCGACACAGTTGCTAAGGGTCGTAAAGAAATAAAGTAATAAAAAATATTAGAAGAAAAAGTAATTAATGGACATTCATACATTAATACGAATCAACAAAAAGCTACCTATGAGCCATATTCACATTTCACTTGATAAGACACTTAACTAACCATGAAAATAAATAAATATGTTGTACGGATGTGATATCTGTGACAGAAAATAAAGGGTAGGTCGCATAATAATTCTACACCCAAAAGGGGACGCGACATGGAAAAGGTTGAAAAACACTACGTTACAGTGCTACGGATAAGGTTATGGTGCCTTGTTAATGGTCACCTTCTAGGATCAGTCGGTGTTTCAAGCGAGATTGGTAGGGATTTATTTACATCGACTGGGTGCTCCGCGGCGCGCTCCCATCAGGAACGCGCCTCATATGTTATGCGGACGACACCCTAGTCGTAGCCCAGGGGAGGGAATGGGCAGAGCTGGTGCGCCTGACCACGTTGGCTACGACCTTCGTGGTCGGGCGCATCCGCCGACTGGGCCTCAAGGTGGCCCTTGAAAAAACCGAGGCCCTGCTGTTCCATGGGCCTCGGCAGGGGCCACCTCCTGGGGCCCACATAACGGTGGGCGGGGTACGTGTCCGGGTGGGGTCCTGCATGAAATATCTGGGCCTCACCCTGGACGGGCGCTGGCGGTTCGAGTCCCACTTCAAGGGGCTCGGACCGCGTATAGTAGGGGCGGCGGCGGCGCGCGGGCGACTTCTCCCGAACCCGGGAGGGCCGGGCGCGGCCGGCCGCCGTCTGTATGCAGGGGTGGTGAGGGCCATGGCCGCCTACGGGGCACCGTTGTGGGTGGACTCCCTCAGCGCCACGAACGTTCGAGTGCTGCGCAAAGCGCAGCGAACAGTGGCGTTGAGGGAAATCCGCGGGTACCGAACGGTGTCCTCGGCGGCGGCTATGGTGCTCGCGGGCTCTCTTCCTTGGGAGCTGGAGGCGGAAGTTCTTGCCGCCGTATACAACTATGCGGCGGCAGGGAAATCCCGAGGGCAACCTCCGGCTCCCAGGGAGATTGCTGCGTTGCGGGCGAGAGCCCGCAGCGAGCAATTAGAGAGGTGGGGGCGGGACCTGGCGGACGAGCGTTACGGAAGATATACCATCGACGCCGTCCGTCCGGTCCTGCCGGGTTGGGTAAATAGGGGCTGGGGCTCCCTGACGTACCGTCTGGTGCAGGTGCTGACCGGGCACGGATGCTTCGGATGGTACCTGCACCGGATAGCGCGCAGGGAGCCCACCGCCGCATGTCACGAGTGCGGCGCTGAGACGGACACCGCGCAGCACACTCTCTCTGAGTGTGCCGCGTGGGACGATCAGCGCCGCGCCCTGGCTGCGGCGGTAGGGGACGATCTCTCGCTGCCGGGCGTGGTTTCGGCCATGCTCGGCAGCGAGGAGGGGTGGACTGCTGTGGCCTCCTTCTGCGAGGAAGTCATCTCGCAGAAGGAGGCGGCGGAGAGGGCCCGCGAGGAAGATCCGCAAAGTGGCCCTCTCCGCCAAAGGAGAGCAGGAAGGAGGGGGAGGCGGAACGCTCACCCCCTCCCATAACCGAGCCGAGCCTGAGGAGATGGGTCGGGGGACCCATCTCCTCACTGCACAGGTGAGGCTGATGAGGGGAGACTACTGGTCGTGTACCCAGTAGTCTCTCTATAGTAGGACGAAGCCTGGCGTTCACTCGCCAGGCTGCCGCAGGGGCGGTTTCTCAGGAAGACAGCAGGTTCGATCCCTGGCCGCCCCTACCATACGGCGAACGGTACACCGTGGGGTTTTAGTCCGTGCGAGTCGGACATAACCCACTCTCTCCCCCGAGAGGGTGGCGTATCCATAAAGGATTTCCCCACGTAAATAAAAAAAAAAAAAAAAAAAAGGGATTTATTTACATCCGACTGGGTAGCGACGACCGTACACAAACTGATAAACCTTTTTTAGTTTATAGCGTTTTGAAATCATTCAATGCATACCTGGCAGACACTTGCAGACCTACGTGACTACGATATCTCGGATTGTACTATATTCACTACCAGCGGGCCCGGCGGATGTTATACCGCCCTGATAATAAAAAAAACCTTGTCAAATTATATACTTAAACCTTCCTCATGAAAAGCAGTTTTTGAGTTTATCACGAACAGACAGACGTGACACAGGACTTTGTTTTAAAATACGTAGTGATTGGAAACACTGTTGCCGTGGTAATTATAAATAATTACGACGAATTAATCTTCGAACTTGCTTGAACGAACTTGATTTCTTGCCTTATATAAAAAAAAGAGTGCGTGTAAACGTCACACGCGATTGAAGTAAAACTTTTTAAATATTCTTGATTTTGTCAATAAATAATTTATAAATAAATCAAGCAAATATATATATATATATATATATATATATATATATATATATATATTCAATTAAATAGTCATAAAAATCATACAACAGAATTATTTATATATAATTATATAGGCGCGCGACCGTGCTGCCATCTGGTTTCAGTGTAAGTAGATAACAAATTAAATCAAAGCTTCATTATCTGTAGTGCCATCTATCAGCTAATTTGGACCTTAAATAAAAAAGAAAATATTATCAGCAACTCTTTGTTATAAAGTAAATAAAATATAGAAAAGTACGAACATATTACTATGATAAGTAACGAAATAAATTAATTATGATTTAATGGAAGTTTTGGTTATGTTTCATTATTATCTAACCGGATAGTACATAAACGTGACGCCATATTGCCGTAACGGACTTCTGTTGCATTGTTTGCCAATTACCTCCTAGTCGCGCCTAAAGAAGTTTTACTGCAAAAAGTAATTATATTTGATTCGCCAGGTTATCATTGACCGGTCTCCAGCGAATAAGCAATGTGTCCACGAGCAACTGCTCGGGTGATTCATTGGTTAACATTTGATAGTTATTGAACTTATTCTTGGTACTTCGACATAATGAATTTATTATTACATATATCGATTTATAAAAAACTAGCGGGTCCCGCGGACGTTATCCCGCCTTGATAATAAAAAAACCTAGACAAATTATACGCCTAAACCTTCCCCATTAATAACTTCTTTATCTACCGGTGAAAACCGCATGAGAATCCGTTCTGTGGTTTTTGAGTTTATCGCGAACAGACAGACAGACGTGACAGAGGACTTTGTTTTATAATATGTAGTGATTCATTAAGAGACTACTTATAAAATATGGTGAGAAATGTTGTAATCTATACAGACATGAGAGAAGCCTCTTAGGTGAAAATTATTTATAACTATTTATATACGTAAGTCCGTACAATGCTACTGTATAATCAGTAACAGTTTAAAATTAGCTTAAACCATGGTGTTTGTTCAATTGTTCAATTTAGCGTCTTATTATGGGAAAATCATAACTTCAATTAAAATATATTTAAAAAATGGTTGACTCTCAAAGCCTAGAAATTGCCCCATAATTATATTTTTATTTGTGCTGTACGCTTTCTTTGAGCATTCATCCGAATCCAATGAGTTATTACCTGTACACCCGCGATAGACGTTCGTATAATCGCTTTGTAATATTTGATGCAAGTCTCTAGCATTTTAAACACAATGGAAATCAAGTGGCAGCCGCAAGCTTATATCGAATATCTCAAAATCTCTCATCATGCATTTAACATTCTAAAAGTACCTAGATTTAATCAAAATAGTTCAATTAAAAACGGAAAAATGTCTACCACTTTCGACATGTCAATATATCGACATTTTTAGAATCAGATACTAGTTTCACTGTAGGCAGACGTTTTAAATTTAGCCCAATACAACTGTCAATTGCAGATTGCCTTAATAGGCAATTGGGATACGGTTTGAAAGGCATATGTTAAATAAAATTCCGCCCATATCTGAATCATAATGAAGTCATTTGGGAATGCTGAATCATAGGAAATATGGATTGCAATTGACGAAAAGCGCAAGCTGTCTTTATGGTCCTTTTTTAAAGATATTATTTGATACATTTTGTAGTTGTAGTGTTAAATTCTGTAAATCTTATTAAAAAGTAATTTATTCCAAAAATAACAACATTGAATAAATTACTTCGTTTAACGTATCTCCAGCAAGAGTTTTTGTATATATCTTCAATAAAGAAATAATCCATTGTAAAAATGTTTACAAGCGTTTTTGCCTAAGCTTTTTTTTTATACGAAGAAATTTATAGGCACTATGATTCATTAAGACGCAATGGCGTTGGATGATGAAGTTTATGTTGGATATTTTATATACGATTTCCTCAAACTCTATAACGCCGTCGCACTCTTCAAATAACTACAAGCGATTCTCTTCTAAAGCTAATCCTAGATTTTTTCTTATATTAGTAAAACCTTCACTTCTAGTTGATTTAGATGTGTTTAATTGCGATGTACATGCTTATTATGTGACTGGACACATTTCGTTTGACTGCAATTGTGTGACCGAACGTATTGTGTTTTACTGCAACTGTTTTATTGTAAGACCGAAAGTATTGTGTTCTATTGTAATTGTGTATTATAAGATCGAACGTATTGTGTTTTACTGTAACCGTTTATGATAATACGAATGTTTTTCGAAACGTTCTTTTGTTTAGACCTACGTTGAATAAATACGCTATATAAAAAAAGTATAGGAGGGAAAATAAGCTTCTATGATTGAAAGAACATGATATTAGGTCTTTACCTATGAAATTGCCGTTTTGTATGAAAAAATTTAAACGAATTTTTTTCATGTATTTTTTATTTGTATTAATCGAAGTAATCACCCATGCAATCAATGCATCTTTGCCAACGCAGTGGCAGTTTATTGATGCCCTTCTTAAAGAAATCAGCTGGACGGGAGGCAACTAATTCTTCAAAGGCATTTTGTACTGCCTCTCGGGTATTGAATTTTTTTCCCGCCAAGGAGTTATCCAAATTCTGGAAAAAGTAGTAGTCTGTAGGCGCAAGGTCTGGTGAGTAGGGCGGATGACGGAGAACTTCCAACCCCAGTTCTTGCAACTTGGAGACCGTCTGCTGTGCAGTATGAGGTCGCGCGTTGTCGTGCAGGAGCAGCGGAGACGAGCGATTGACCAATGCTGGTTGGAGATGTGCCAGCTTCTCCACAATTGTGTTCAGTTCTTCACAGTACACATCTGCAGTAATGCTCACCCCGTTTGGTAAAAAGCTGTGATGAATCACACCGGCGCTAGACCACCAGACAGTGACCATCACTTTTCTAGGGGTAAGTTTTAGTCTAGGGCATTGTTTAGGTGCTGAACCAGGATCCAACCAACTTGCTGAGCGCTTGCGGTTATCAAACAGAATCCCTTTTTCATCGCAGCTAACAATGCGATTCAAAATTCCTTCATTTGTGTGTCTGTTGAGCAGTGCAAGGCACATCTCGACGCGTACTTCGCGCTGGCGATCATTGAGTTCGTGGGGCACCCATTTATCAAGCTTTTTTACCTTGCCAATTTGACGCAAATGGACCAATATTGTTTTGACGCTAACGTCGAAAGCCGCTGCTAATTCAGCCGTAGATTGTGTATCATCAGCTTCCACAATTGCCTTTAATTCGTCATTGTCGACCAAAGTCTTCGGACGACCGCGAGGTTCATTTTTCAGGTCGAAATTCCCAAAACGGAAGCTAGCAAACCAATAACAGGTGGTGCGTTGGTTTGTAGTGTTAGCTCCGTAAACGTCGTTGATGTTGCGTGCCGCTTGTGCCGCGTTGCTGTCACGACGGTACTCATATTCCATAATTACTCGAATTTTTAACGTATCCATGATGAAAAAAAAGATTGAAATGCGATGAAAATGTAACACTAATCAATAAACAAATGACTACTTATGGAAAAAGAATTCCATGTTTTTAAAATAAAATTAATTTGAAATTAGAATTCTTAGCCAAACAAAAATTATTTTGATTTGAAATGGCCAGTACTGCAGAACGGCATTTTCATAGGTAAAGACCTATTATTTTGTAACATTCTCAACATGCGGTTCTCTGTCCGTCTGGCTAGCTACCATTCTAAAGTTGAAAATCTGTCGCCAACCACCTGTTTTTTCCAACCACCACAACAGCCACCACCAAGGGATTTTAAAAAAAGACTGCGACGACTACCCATTGCTTATAGATTTTTCGATGGTCGCCGTGGCTTATAGATTAGATTGGTCTATACAATCAGGTTCAGAATCAGTACCGTCGTTTTGCCGTGTTACAATAAATAAAAAAAGGTGTGTGTGCGATTCACACACGATAGAAGTGAAACTTCAGTAAATCGACAAAAGAATGAGATGAATATATATAACAAGGGTAGGATAATTACAAAGTTTATTTGTTTAAAAATGAAAGTATTTTGATTAATTTTAAAAGATATTTTATATTGTATTTAACATATGTTACAGTGTACAGTAGTATTAGCTCACGTACTTTTCACATATACTAACACACGTTAAATGCTCAAATACAAGCAAGTATTAAACGTGTGCAATATACATACACACCGACATTTGCTCTCTCACTCTGGCTCAGTAATTACAGGCGACTATGCTTAGAAGACGGGAGTGGGGATGCTACGAAGCATGGCACAAAGAGGAGAGACCGATAATATAAGATAGTATGTATATTTCTGTCTCATTCTTTGCCGGCTTCATCCTACAAATTTTTGTATTTGTGTCTCTAACCTGTCGTTTTTCACTTCAATAAAATAATAAACTTACGATAAAATTCCTTTACGTTTTAATCTAGTTACTCTACATCGTAAATAAAAAATCCGTTCGAAAATAATAACCGCCATAATTTTGTAACCGCGAACGAAAATACCGCGAAAAGTTGTTACGTCACTTACCTGTGGTTTTTTCGTTGCATCCGGTTTGAAATCACAACGATTCTAAAGAAGTTTCACTTCAAAATATGTCGTAAAGTCACACGATAGATGTGAAACTTCTGTACTACAGAGAAACATTTTGATTAGAAAAATACAACAAAAAACTAACGACACGCGGTGTCCCTAGGCGGTCACCCATCCAAATACTGACCATGCCCGACGGTGCTTAACTTCGGTGATCGGACGAGAACCGGTGTTTTCAACACTCTACCCGACACAGTGTTTACCCACACTACTTTTTGTCACACAAAGACTTTGTCGATAAGAATTTTAAAAGCACTCCTATAAGAAAATTCACTTAAAAACTTATATATTTCATTTTATATGGCATTTTTTAAGCGTCTCGTAATCATATTAATTTCATTCATACATTTGAAACTTTGTACTAAATCCTACACAAATAATGACTCAAATCTAGAATATCCCATTCTATAATTGAACTGAAATTATCATAGTTCACTAACTGGCACAAGGATGCAGTGAGCTTTATCATTGCCAACTTAGTTTTGCCGTCAGTGAGACGAAGTCGTAATGATTTTTGATAACAATTACGTGTGAATTTCTAAATCTTAACAGCAAAATTATATTTGTATACCCCAGAATGCAACGGTAATGCGTATTGTGCAGGATTGACACACGCGTGACCTAAATGACATAACCATGACCGTTATTGAAGTATGATAACATGTAGTGTAAATAATAATAATAGATTGTCTTCTTCTATATAAATAAATAAAAATCAAATAATTTACGTAGGCCCTTTACTTTAGAATCAAATCAAATCAAATCAAAATACTCTTTATTCAATTTAGGCCCTGAGAAGGCACTTATGAACGTCAAAACTACCAGAGAATGATTGCAACGATGTGTCTAATTCTTTTTTATTATTTGTGTAGTTGTCGGGACATGGTTTGTGTGATAGGAAATGTTTGAAAAATCATATGAAAAATTTGAATTCGAAAATAACTATGGCATAATTTATATATATATATACTTGTGTGTATATATATGGATACATTTACAATGTATATATATTCATTTTATCTATTCAGTATTTTTAGTTAAGTTAATTTTATTATTGTACTAACTTCTGCCCGCGACTTCGTAGATGGAAAAAATACGTACGTTAACACCGACTTTGATACATTCTTCATCGGTCCTCCGCTCCTATCGGTCTTTGCGTGATAATATATATCCTTTCTCGATAAATGAGCTATCTAACATTGAAAGAATTTTTTAAATTGGACCAATAGTTCCTGAGATCAGCGCGTTCAAGCGATCAATACTCTTCAACTTTATAATATTAAGTATAGATTTTTTAGTTAAGTAATTTTCTTCGCTTCTTTAATATTTGAACTACCTACGATAACTTTTATTCGTGATAGAAAAACCGCTGATTAGACGGAAGAAAATGCCTTGTAAAAGGCATTGAGCTCGCCAGTGTACAAACCAAAAACTGCAATGAAGTATCCATTCATTAATTCATAATTTAGGAAAATATATGATTTCAAAATTGTATAAACGTATAGATACGATTTAATACGTCGCAAAGTTTATTTTACTCACAAAAGAGTCACATACTGTAAACTACGCGGTCGTGGAATAAAATGTACTATTAATATGAGGACAGTCCTCATACAGAACATCTTATATCAATGTCAACCACATTACACAGGGATCACAATACCCAATACAGAATGAATACTATTTGTTGGAAGGAACCATGAATAACATTAGTAGTGTATTATCTATATTATTACAATATGATATTTATCCTAAAGTAATAAGTCAAAATACAGAACAGAACGCGACTTTATTTACGTCATTTATTAACTTACCAACGACAAAAAATCTAATATAATCGTATATACGTTAAATGAAGCTACCTTGATTTTTTTTTCAAACTGACTACGCTATTGGCCTCACGGTCCTTCACAGTTTAACCGGACGAAAACTAATTTATTTATAATTTTTTTAATATGCTTGCTTACTCATCTACACATATAACAAAAATGAAGAGTTTGTATGTAATATCAAAATTACAACTTTTTACTGATTGGGTATGAAAGTATACACGCTACTGATAACAAAAATGCAATTTTTAAATATTTTTGTCGTTCTGTCTGTCTGTCTAATTGTTCCGGGTAATCTCCTAAACGATTGGACCGATTTTGACGGGAATTTCAGTGGTAGATTAGGAAGTAATTTAGGTTATTCTATTTTAAACTAGCTGTTAACCACGACTTCGTCCGTATGGAATTTATCAAGATTTCAAGTTCAACTCATTTTGTATTTTTAAGTAAATAAATAATTATCAATTGATTGTTTACGATTAAACATTATAATAAACAGTAACTTTGAATGTAAAAGAGGTCTTTCTAATAAAATCTTAAACCATAAACGTTAACATATAACGTAAACATAACGTTAAGAGTTCCATAATACAATTTCTTGCGGAACAGACAAGCGATTACTTTTTGTATATTCACAAAAACTTAATTATATTGACAATATTGGTTGTTTGTTTGATTGGCATCTTTATAATAGTATTTTTAAGTCATTATTTCATTAGTTCCTTATACAGTGTAAGCGAGCACTGAGGTAACTATATTGTGGGTTAAAGTTCCAAATATGTTGCTCATGGTAAACCTCATTTGACACACTGATAGTATTTACGTGTACATTAGATATATGTACACATCACATGTTACTGTAGGTGACGTGCGTGTCGTACTTACAATTGTTTTTGAAAGAGCATTTCTATAATTGTACATGTTCTCGCAATTTATTATTTGTTTAATACAATTACAAAAAAGACGGCTGCAGAGCCGCGAGTAAAAGCCAGTTAGGTCATATATTTTACCTCGGTAATACGTACGATAACGGTGTAATGTATCTCAGACAAAAAGTTGGTAAACCTTTTTTATGTCACTTTTATAGTGTTGTTCCAACATTAACCGCAAGTGGAAACCGTAGAACAACTCCTGACCGCAAATTAAGAGTTCACGTAGTATCGGCATCATGTATATCAAGAGATGGGTACATAATAAAATAATTATTAGGCCCGGAAAAGAACGGTTCTTTAATTTTTATACCTGTCAGTGTTACATTTGATGCACATACTATTAAATTTAATTCCTCCGTGTGTTACCCGAGGGCGCTACAAGTATATTTACGAAAGAAAAGAAATCATTCCATCGTGTTTCATTTAGAATCTCTCATATGCGCTAGAAATTAAACTCCAACAGAATAAGGCAAGTGTATTGAATTATTACTTGGTTATTCGTTTCCACAACTGCCTTTTATTTTATTGAAGCGAAGACTTCTTTAACCGCGTTTGGCGGTTTAAAATATAAATTTGTTGCGTAGGGGAAAAACGTATGCGTTCGCGTCACCGATCGCCTCAACATGATCGTGACGTATTGCGCTTGTGCCACACATTGTATACACTCGACTACATTTTATGCGTGTTTGAATTTTTCGATGGGTAAAATCTTATGATTTCGTGTCATCGACCGTCACCGATGACGTTGATATGCTCGTGACGTATTGCGTTTGGGTCACCCTAGCGACGCGTAGTATAGCGGCTTGTGTACATGTACGGTATTGAACTTGTGGAGCACACCATATGTTTGATTGACTAATAAATTGTATATAATTATTGCTCCGAGTCACAACAGATATGAAAACCAAACTAATATTAATAATCTCAACTTACAAATTATGAAATTTAAATAATTCAGATTATAATTGATTTAAAAATTAAAAAAGAACACAGTTATTCCATTGTTTTGAGTTTTCACTTCTGTCGGCAGTCCTTCAGACTGACTTGACTTTTTTTTATAATATTGCGGAATATTTAACGTCTGATATGGAAAACCGTATTAATACGTAGCCTAGATCCTTTCTCGACTACAGTACTGTATTAATCTAAAAACTATATTCGAATTAATTCAGTAATTTTAAAGTAATGCCGGTTGTAACTAACAGATTAAGTTAATATACGATTTGTTTATATTCTATGGGAATAGTTTTTACTTTTTACTGTATTGACAAGGTATCTATATTGTACACTCCTCACACATACAAACATACAGAGGCATAACTAGTATACATATTTTGACTGGTTAACAATATGCGCTCGTCGACCAATGTAAATATATTATACACCAAAGTATTTTTTAAATGCTGTCTTAACTTGTACATTTTGCACTGTACTTATTTCATCCTATGCTGAAGTATCCCTGATTACACGATCATTGTTATACGGCTATTGATGTTAATCAATATGTGAACGATAGTGATGTCTGCGATTGACTCCTCTCTGTGCATCCACTAAAATGATTGTAACGTATAATGTACTAGCCGGCACGACGGACGTTGTCCCGCCTTGATAATAAAAAATACTTTGAAGTTAGACATATGCTGTCGGTGACTTTTTTGTAGGCATTATCAAGCTCTACAACTTTTCTCTAGAACTCAATCATATATCTCTTATCGTTAAGGCATACGTAAGAACATACATAAGAAACGTTTTCGTTCGACCGCTTTTTCTCAGACTTAATTTGCTAATCCGACTACCAAAACAAAGTGTTTTAATTTTTCGTGTTAATATATAGCCTATGACACTCACAAAGAACGTGGCTTTCTACTGGTAAAAGAATTTTCGAAATCGGTTTAGTAGATTCAGAGATTACCCCCTACAACTTTACAAACTCACAAACTTTACCTCTTTATAATATTAGTATAGATTGTAAATATGTTTCTTGCCGGTTCTTCTCGATGACTGGGTTGTTTTCCGAACCGGTGGTAGTTTTTACGTTCATAAGCACATTATTAGGGCCTAAAGTGAATAAAGTATTGTTGATTATGATTGTTCATTGTATTTTTATTTATTTCAGGGCGTCCACGACGAACGTCTGAACGCACGTGTCGACTCGATGATAGAAGATGGCCTCATAAATGAACTGTTGGAATTCCACGCGAGACATAACAAGCAGAGAATACAAGATGGAAAGTAAGTATTGTGTAATACACAAACGTATAGTCGGTCTGTCAACACTCTGTGAGCACTGTGACTATTTATCCGAGCAGAGCTTCGCTTTACAATAACTTCGACATAGAAATGAATGTCCGAATTTTTTTTTCTCGATCTGATTACGCTGTTGACCTGGACAGGTTTTGACAGCTTCACCTGAACTACTGGGGCGAGCGCTGAAGGCACTCAGCCGATTTTGTATGGGCGGCTAGCACAAGGGTGCGCGGCACACGTCGGCTTGGGCTGTCGCCTGTTATATGCAAAAATCGCCACCTATCTGACCTAAACTAAGCTAAGCTACCTAGTCATACGTATATGAGTTATTGAAATATATATGTGTACCAAGCATACATACCTCAGTAACTCCTATATGTATTTTGTATCGAATAAAAACGACGTCTGCCTTTTATAGGCCCAAACTCTATAATAAGGTGGCGCTAGTGTTAATGTTCCGGTCGCGTAACGAACTTCTTGTAGCAGTACCGGAAGTAGATGTTTAAATCATTTGACTATTATTTTAGCTGATAAAAATATTATAAAGGCCATATTAAATCATTAAAATTAATTATAACTATAGAAATCATTACAATTGGTAGAAATAGGTGGCGCTCTGCGGTCGAACTTTACTAAAGCAGTGTCCACTTTGAAATCCCTAAATTCTACATCTCTATACAAATTTTCTTTTTTTTCTCGGTAATCCTTCTTTCACTTCACTATAATTTTGTTTCTACTAAATAATATAAAATACATAGACAAAATACTACGACTACGCGTAAATAAAAACAAAACAGAACCGTCGCAAAAAAAACTGCAATCGTAGACTATTCAAATATTTATTCGTAATCGGTATATTAAATTAACGTTTCACGATGTCTTGTAGCTTATTTTGTGATTATTTCAGTAAAAGAAATACTAAAGAGAATTGAATTAAAAACAAAACACAATCGATTAAACTCCGGACCGACGCAACGTTGTATTCCATTGATACGATTTTGTACCGTTTTTTTTTTAAACAAACGTAATGTCATCGGCGGTGAATTCTTTTCAGACGGCAAATCGTCTCGGTGAGACTACGTCAGAGTTAAGATCGATACTTAATTTACGCGAAACAAAGGATATTCGATTCACATAAATTCTGCGTGAAATTAAATCGCATTGAGGAAACGATTCGCTCGAGCCGAGCGATCGTGCCGTCGACGATTCAAAGCATTTAGAAAAAAAAAGGAAAGGGATTTCGACGGCTCCAGGTGTTTACGGTTCCGTGAATTGGAACTTAAATTATGATGTAACCCTTTATAATGGAATTAATTAGCACTCAAATTAAATACTTAAAACACAAACGCCGTAATAATTGATAGGTATATTGTAACAAAGTGTTTGTTTTTTATATCTTTTACCCGCCTTTTCTTCAATTAACATTTCAGAAGAAGACGCCATATTTTTTTTTAACTTTATTTTTGTCAACTAATCTTTTAGATTATTACTGCCATTGTCGAGTAGTTAATAGTATTACAAGTTCTTCTTTTATTCCATATTCGTTAACCAGTCTTCTAGTAGACCATTACCGCCATTGTCAAGTGGGTATCGATATTACAAGTTTCTTGATATAATTTCAATGAATGCCATTGTCGAGTAGTTAATAGTATTTCAAGTTCTTCATCTATTCCATTTTGGCAACCAGTCTTCTAGTAGACTATTACTGCCATTGTCAAGTGAGTATCAATATTACAAGTTTCTTGATGTAATTTCAATGAACTAACAAGATGGTGGCCATCTTGTTAGAACGTTCCATGGAATTTTTGTGGCATCTCAGAATTCATGGACCGTGGCATTATTTTGCATTCACTTCACTTATGCACAATAAACAAACTATATCACATAAAACACCACCAATTTTACACAATATAGAGTCAAGTAACACAAGATTATGAATAAAAAATAAAATCCACTACATGACAGACCAAGATCCCTCCAAAAACTCGACGCCATATTTGTAAAATGAATTTATATTTATTTTTAATATTCAAAATCTTAAATTGCGTTTTCGCCATTTTGCGTTATTGAACATAATTAGGTGGGAAATAGATGATAACTTATACTTTGAAACGTTACTAAAACTTCCTAGAAAATTAATGAGGGTCACGATTTTGTTATACACTGAGTATTTATCTTAATAAAAAAGGACTATTTATCACAGTAGGAAGAAAAAAAGTCATACAAAATAAGTTATAGGAAAATTTTGTCTATCGATATCACAATTAAAAAAATACAAGCGATAAATATAATACAATTCTCTAATTTACAATAATGCTAATCTTAAACGGAATCGAATCAAAAAAATTACGTGCACGTGAAAAACAAAATGGCCGGGGAACGGGCAACGGCCGCGCGAGTGGCATCTGCTTTAGGCCTGCGGTTATCTATGTAATGGTCTCGTGTTACACGCGTACCCCACTCTATTTCACCATGGAGTTATTATCTTTGGTACTTTTTTACAATTTTTAATTATTAATATCAAGTTTTAAATTTATGCTTTTTTATCGTCGATATTAAAAGAATTTAAAAAAAATCCACAATATATGTCATCCTTATTAAATTTTGTACATAATCTGTATTCGGATTTTTAACCTGTTCCTTCTGTCAATAATTACAGCGTTCGGAACTGTCTTACGGTTTGATTGAAATCTGGTTGCGGAGTCAATTTTGTTAAAAACTATTGAATCACGCAACTCGCCTATGACTTTTGAACCTGAATAACTATTTGTTATTAGTGATTACTTAACAACATATTATTGCTTTCAGTTGAATACTCGTTTGTAACATTGTTGTAAGTACTTAATAAACAATTTTCTCAGGCTGTCAGTAGTTGCTATCTCGTTCATTCCCGTACTAAAACGATAAGCGTTAAAAAGACAGGGCTAACCACTAATTAAAATTCCAGAACATTCCCTCGGTACAGCGCATGTGCGCACTTACCCATTTCATAAACTTTTGTTCCATTTCACTATTCTGTAATTCTATTTCAATGATTATGAGCTATTTTATTTCAAGGCCTCTAAATATGTGCTCTCTTTGAATATTTATGAAAAATTGTTTCAGCTACAGGATAAGAGTTCCTTGTATTGTTAATTAACACAAAATTACCACCATTTTCAAATAGATTTTAATTTGTTTAAAAATTATAAAACTGATTTCCTTTATTTAATATTTTTCATTATAAAAATAATAAAAAAAAAATTTTATAATAACCGATTTTGCATATTATTCATAGTAAATTTGCTTATTAACAAGTTCAAAATGAAAATATACAGTCGCACATGCATTGATTAAGTAATGTTTATATTTAGGTCTGTTTTGTTGTAACAAAATGCATTAGACAAAGAGGGACATATTTTAATCTGTGTTTAAAATTTGACAGATTGTTATTAGTAATACTAATAATTCCTATACATTGAGTTTTTGGCGGGATTTTGGTCTGTCATGTAGTGGATTTTATTTTTTATTCATAATCTTGTGTTACTTGACTCTATATTGTGTGTAAAATTGGTGGTGTTTTATGTAATATAGTTTGTTTATTGTGCATAAGTGAAATGAATGGAAAATAATACCACGGACCATGAATTCTGAGATGCCACAAAAACTCAATGGAAAGTTCTAATAAGATGGCCACCATCTTGTTAGTTCATTGTAATTATATCAAGAAACTTGTAATATCGAAACTCACTTGACAGTAATAGTCTACTAGAGGACTGGATGCCAAAAATAAATTGGAAGAAGAACTTGTAATACTATTAACTACTCGACAATGGCAGTAATAATCTAAAAGATTGGTTGCCAAAAATAAAGTCCTATACATTGATTGTAATTTTTAATTTTGATTAGTTATAATCTTCTATTTTCTAACTCCCAATATTGTTCACGTTGTCGGATTCCCTATTCTACTTTTTGTTTACTTTTTAAATATCATTTTATAGATATGTATTACGGTTATACACCTATCGTAAAATATATCAAACTACAAACTATGTAATTCTGCTATCCTATAACGCTGCTTTTTAACACTGTTAGTATTAGTGTGTGAGCACTATCTCAACCGACGTTAAATGACGATCTGAAGCCGTTCAAGTTAGAGCGATTACCTGATAGTGGTTCGCTACAGGGCAAGGGAAGCCCAGTGGATAAGACCGCGCGGCTCATATATCAGACCTAGACATCCAGATTCGCCCAACCCTTATGTCACCAAAAATAAGCAAATCCAAGACCTGTAGTGCTTTTATGTAATAGTTGAATGACCCCTATAGTCCAAGAGGGTAAACACGCTAAATCTAGAGGACGACTGGCTCTTAAGTGCAGCTGTTAGAACATATCTATAGGTTCTTGGCAACAAATTTTCAAATTTCTATGAAGGTGGTAGAGCCACGCTGTAGCTATTACTAGTTTCATGCTATTCAATGCTTGCATTGTTGCGTTCATTCGGTCAGTGAGAGCGCCGGAGGCCCACCTCCTTTCCCCCTTTCTCTACCCCTCCCCCATACACAGGCTGGCAACGCACTTGCGACACCCCTGGTGGTCTATGGACAGTGGTGATCACTTAACATCTGGTGACCCACCTGTTCGTTTGCCTCCTTTTGATATAAAAAAAATGAAAAAAAAACTTAGGGGTTAGCCAGTCGCTCTTCAAAAAACACTACCATCATGTTATAGTGGCATCATGATGTTTTCCTCACACGGCATCAGAACGCGTCAACTACTAAGCCTACAGCCATCATCCAACATCATCTTCTTACTCTTATTTAACTTAAGTTGGGGTCAGCATAACATATTTGCCTTTTTCACTCTCGCCTGTCAGGTGTCATATCAGTGCTTACACCTTTTATATATACATCATTTTTCACACAATTCATCCATACCTTTTTCGATATTGCTCCTCCTCGTTCGATGCTCTTTTATCCGTCCCCCATCATACTCAAATTTTTCTAGTTACATGGTTTTCATCTCTCCTCACGACATGCTCTTACCATACCCCTAACCTGACCTATTACTCCTTAACTTCTCTGTCACAGGTGTTATTTCTTAACTTCCTCTGATATACTCATTCTTAATCTTATCCATTCTAGTCACAGCATACCTTAACATTTGAATCTCTGCCATGACAGATTTGTAACATATGCCACATGTAATTTTCTCTCATCCGTCTCTTTTGTAGCCCAGCG
The DNA here is from genome assembly GCA_036509395.1 of Antheraea yamamai. Taxonomy (NCBI): domain Eukaryota; kingdom Metazoa; phylum Arthropoda; class Insecta; order Lepidoptera; family Saturniidae; genus Antheraea; species Antheraea yamamai. Next base: position 16,663,433 of record AP028434.1, on the reverse strand, counting down.
CTCAGATGCATACAGCATCATTGGCCTTGTAATAATTTAATACGCTTTCGCCTTGAGTTTCAAGGGCATTCGTGGGTCACAAGCTACAGCAGATACTTTCGCCATTTCATCCACCTTGCGTTTATCCTATTTCTCACCTCCTTATCTATGCCGCCGTCGCTTAGGGTCCAATTATCCATATAAATCATTACTACGATAATTAATTATTTTATAGTCTAATTGACAGTGTTGTAAAATTTGTAATTTACCTTTACATTAACCGTATATAATCTTTGTTAATTATAATAATTAGCAACTTCCAATTACTTTTCGAAAGTATACTTTAGCCAATATTACGTTACTAGGTAACCTTACGTTTAACGTTTAATCGACGTATTAATATCTAATTTTATTTATGGTAATGGATTATTATTTTAGATCGATATTCACAACACGCAATGAAGCGTAACGACGATAGGTATATAATACTGTGATTTTTATAAGAATGGATGAGATTAAAAATGATTATATCAGAACAAGTTTTAATATAGTACTAGTGGCAGAGAAGTTATAGAGTAATAGATTTGATATGGGCACGTCATGAGGAGAGGTGACAATCGTGTAAATAGAAAAGTTTTGTGTATGAAAGTGGACAGATATATAATACTTAGGAGTAGCTTTTTCTTAGACAGATTCACACAATTGCAACCAAGGAAATAGCCCAAGCCGACTTTCGGCTACTCTGACATCCTTGAACTTGTTGCCAAATGGCGAAGTGCCTTAAGCGCTTGGCTCAATCTGGTTAAGCTGTGAAGGCCCATTAGGCTAAAAGCGTAGTCAGTTCGAAAATAATAAAAAAAAACTTAGGAGTAAAGGAAGACTTTCGATTAGACTCCCCTCCCGCGGCCAACGAACCACGCGGCGGCCTAGGGGTTAAACTGCACAGGCCCATGTATGTGGTGGAGGTGCATTGTAGCGATGCAACTCCCACAGTTCATCAGGGGGGGTTTAACACCCACTCCCCCTTTAGGGGTCTATCATCTTAACCCCTCAGGCCCCAGACGTAGTATCGATTAGACAGTCCCTGCTCCCCCGGCCAAAAGTTGTAAGAAGATACCATGGGGTTTTAGTCCGTGCGACTCGGGCATATCCATCCTCTACTGCCCGGCGGGATGGATATCCGTTAGGGATTGGATTTACCCATGGAAAAAAAAGAAGTACAGGAAGGCCGAAAAAGGTATGGATTCTATGAAAAATTTATATAAAAGGCGAAATATTGAGATAGCATTTGACGAGAAAGAGTAGAAATGAAAAACATGTTGTACCAACTTTGTTCGTATAAAAATTCATTGACATATGCAATGATTGAATTATAATATGAAATTTACTATCAAGAAAGTAGTCTATACGTCTATTGTATTTTACTGTATGTAGTTTTAAAATGGAGTCGCTACATTTCAAAATGAGTTAAATCCAATTTAAATCGTATGTTTAATTTTGTTAAGGTTCCCAGTTTTTATACACCGAGAGAGGTTTTAATTTTTTTTTATGATCTTCATATTTTATATGTTCAAAATTTGAAGATCCTGAAAAATAACATAAAATATGTATTAGGAACGGCTAAAATTGGATTTAGCTTTCTTGATTTAGGAATCTTATAGCATTTGAGCCTTCCCAAAAAAAGCGGCTGTGAGCTTATGATCTCACGATATAAGTTAAAACTTCTGATCCTCTAAAAAATTGAATTAAACATGTACTCTATGTACGCACTGGGAATATTTTTTATGACATGGTGATCACATCAGCAATATTTATTATTTGCTTTTTCCGATTTTCTGCAAAACTTACTCGTTACGTATAAATGTTTACGTAAACATTAGAAGAGAGGGGTGAGAGCTTTGCATATTTTTGCTGATAAGAGGGAGGGGGGAGGTCAGAAATTACAAAAATTATAAAAATAAGGTTTTGTCTCGTTTTCTTCGTTAATACACCAGTGCGAAACCGAGGCGGAAAGCTAGTAAATAATAAAAATAATTTAAAAATAAGGCCTGCAACGTATCCATGGAGACGAAACTTTGGGGGGGGTGCTAAGTTAGCTACCTACTTAGTATGCAAACAGCACCTGGGAGGGGTCAACATCCCTCCTTAATTATTATTTACACCCTCTTCGAGTTCATGTCTTGAATGAATAATGATTTCGGGTCACTTTCATCTTTTTAAGCAGTAATTCTTTCGTGGTTTAGTCTGATACGTGGTCACCGTTCCATCCAGTGTTTTAAGTGGCCATATGTACCGCTTACTTTAAAAATTTAATATTACAATTACATTAAAAGGGGACTGGGGGACTATTTAGTATAAACCATTAATACTTTGCCATAAATTAATAACGAAATAAAAGGAAATTGAATAATACTAGTAGTTAGTCTTTGAATTTCGACCACAACATGGGTACAATGTTTCATATTCAAATACCTCTTTATTTCTGATATAAAATAATACAATACATATATACAATAAATATAATATCTTTATTTCTGATATCTTTTGCATAATATAAGCCTTAACTATGGCCCCAAACTAGGCAATGCTTATCTCACGGACTCTCGTGGAAATCTAATATCTGATTACAGATTGACCTAATTGATAGTGACGCGTATTAACTTAACATTTGAAAGAAATTATGTTTTAACAAAATTAAATTCAGAGAAAAAAAAAGCAAAAAACGTTTATACTAACTAAGTAAATCTTCTATACATATAATAAGAATGTAAATCTACAGTGTCTGTACTTTCTCGATTTTCGTGAAAAAAATTGTTACAGGTGTCCAGGAATAAGTAATAAAACACGTTTCAATCATTTTTAGAAATGTCTGTCTGTCTGTTTGTATGAACAAACATCACTGCTAAAGTACTGAGTTCATAACAAAACCACACCAAGAAAATCATAAAACATATCTCCGAGAATAACTTAGTCTTTATTTCATTAAAATCGGTATACTCTATTAAAAGATATTGTAATTTTAATGACGACGCGGCGTAAGTACGAGAGAAAAGTAGATAAGTAAATGGACTTAATACATTCAGATGACTTTATTAATCACTGTTTTTCACATAAGGTTCCACACGGACAAAGTCGCGGGTCCTTGTTTATTTTGTAATTCACAGACGTCTTAAACCATAATAATTAAAACGAATCTAACTAAATCTCATGTATTAAATCTATCCTTCAAGGCGTCTAATCAGAGAATGTACATGTATGAAATAAACCATACAAAAAACCAACCATACAAATAAACTATATTATCAAATAAAATTAAAAATACTTTAATCAGTTTAGGCCCTAATAAGGCTCTTATGAACATCTAAACTACCACCGGGTCGGAAAACAACCCAGTCATCGAGAAGAACCGGCAAGAAACTCGATAGGGTACATCTTTTTAACATATATATTAGGTCTTTACCTCTGAAATTGCCGTTTTGTATGAAAAAATTTAAACGATTTTTTTTCATGTATTTTTTATTTGTATTAATCGAAGTAATCACACATTCAATCAATGCATCTTTGCCAACGCAGTGGCAGTTTATTGATGCCCTTCTTAAAGAAATCAGCTGGACGGGAGGCAACAAATTCTTCAAAGGCATTTTGTACTGCCTCTCGGGTATTGAATTTTTTTCCCGCCAAGGAGTTATCCAAATTCTGGAAAAAGTAGTAGTCTGTAGGCGCAAGGTCTGGTGAGTAGGGCGGATGACGGAGAACTTCCAACCCCAGTTCTTGCAACTTGGAGACCGTCTGCTGTGCAGTATGAGGTCGCGCGTTGTCGTGCAGGAGCAGCGGAGACGAGCGATTGACCAATGCTGGTTGGAGATGTGCCAGCTTCTCCATCATTGTGTTCAGATCTTCACAGTACACATCTGCAGTAATGCTCACCCCGTTTGGTAAGAAGCTGTGATGAATCACACCGGCGCTAGACCACCAAACAGTGACCATCACTTTTCTAGGGGTAAGTTTTCGTTTAGGGCATTGTTTAGGTGCTGAACCAGGATCCAACCAACTTGCTGAGCACTTGCGGTTATCAAACAGAATCCATTTTTCATCGCAGGTAACAATGCGGTTCAAAATTCTTTCATTTGTGTGTCTGTTGAGCAGTGCAAGGCACATCTCGACGCATACTTCGCGCTGGCGATCATTGAGTTCGTGGGGCACCCATTTGTCAAGCTTTATTACCTTTCCAATTTGACACAAATGGACCAATATTGTTTTAACGCTAACGTCGAAAGCTGCTGCTAATTCAGCCGTAGATTGTGTATCATCAGCTTCCACAATCGCCTTTAATTCGTCATTGTCGACCAAAGTCTTAGGACGACCGCGAGGTTCATTTTTCAGGTCGAAATTCCCAGAACGGAAGCGAGCAAACCAATAACAGGTGGTGCGTTGGTTTGTAGTGTTAGCTCCGTAAACGTCGTTGATGTTGCGTGCCGATTGTGCCGCGTTGCTGCCACGACTGTACTCATATTCCATAATTACTCGAATTTTTAACGTATCCATGATGACAAAAAAGATTGAAATGCGATGAAAATGTAACACTATTCAATAAACAAATGACTACTTTTGGAAAAAGAATTGCATGTTTTTAAAATAAAATTAATTTGAAATTAGAATTCTTAGCCAAACAAAAAATATTTTGATTTGAAATGGCCAGTACTGCAGAACGGCACTTTCATAGGTAAAGACCTATTATATTTCCAATACATCATACAATCGTTTTTAGTGGATGCACAGAGATGAATCAATTCCAGACGTCACTATGGTTCACATATTGATCCACTCCATAATAGCCTTTTGACATCAAAACCCGCTTGACGTGGCGCTTAAACTTACAGTCCGGCAAAAGGTTACATGCTTTGGGACTTTGTTGCAGTTTCTAGTATTTAGATTATACCGGTCTTTTATAAAATGCAGTTTTTCAACGTTTTATGGGCATACATTAAATTATCAAGAATGTATTGGGAGGCTACAGTTAAGATACCGAATTCCTGGAACTTCGTTTTTAATGATTCGCGAGGTCCCATATTATATATGCTCAAACTGCCCGTTTTTGTAATACAAATATGATGTCTACTTCAGCAGTCGTCCCCCACAGCAGAATACCAAAGGTTACCAGAATATTCAAGGATTACTTCAATTCGCAATTGCCTTGAACATTGTAAAAACCCTGTCATAATATCTCGAAACAATGCGCGTTCGCTTGCCTTACAACCTTTCGTTTTTTATAATTATTTATAGATTTTACCGCATGACCACAATCTCACCTGATGATAAATGACGATATGGTCTAAGATGCTGCCATGCTAAACGTAAAAAAAACTTGGCTCTAAAGTGAAGCTGCCATAAAACACCTATAAGTAAGTGATTGGGGGCAGGTTTAGGGCAGCGAGCTTAGAGAAAACTCTACGACCATGTGATTTTTTTTTAAATAATTAAAATTTATGTCCAAGTATCAAGATTGAAAGGTGAAAGTGCGCAAGCGCTACCCGGTAGCGACTGGCGACCGCAGTATACGTAGCTATTCCAGTGTCACCGAAACAATGAATTAAATTAAACGCACACCTAGATGGTGCATAGTTCAAACGTTTTCCTAATGAATATTAAAAATGGAGAGGGTATGATGATTCTCTTTTTGAGTGAAACTATGAGAGAGCTTTGAAATACTGATCCGTAACCTTTTCCTGTGACGAAAAATGCTTGGGGTAATAAACACTGTGTCAAGTAGAGTGGGAGCAGTGTCTCGCTTGTCTTCGGGTATTGGAGAACAATAAGACATACGCTCGTGTCGCTTACTTTTTGAAAGTATACTTCTACCGTGTGTGAATTACACACATTTTTTTTCTTTATCACGTTTATATTCAAAATTCTCGAAGTATATTAGAACCGTAGACAATCAGTCCGATAGTAAAAGCCCACCGGTGGGGATTGCTAGTTTAGAAAAAGGGTACATACACATTACGGTAGTCTTCGGTGCCACTAACTTATGAAAAAAGAGTGCGTATACACGCGAAAAAAGTGCATACATTAAATGAATTACATTATATATATATATATATTAACAATAATAACAATCTTTCCTATTTAAGATATAGCAATATAGGTAAAGTAGGTATGTATTTGTGTATGTGTGAGGGTATATGCCTGTCTGGATCTAGTAGTATACCAAAATGAGTAAATTCATAGTTAAGAATTCATACTACGGAACTTTGGACTTTACCTATATTGCTATATCTTAAATAGAAAAGATTGTTATGTAATATGCTTTTGCAGATTGTCATATATCATCATCACATATCTTTGATTTTTTTTCATATAAAAAAAAAATAAAACTCATAGATTCAGTTTAAAGAAATTCAGTTTTTTTTCGAACTGACTACGCTATTGACCTGACGGGCCTTGACAGCTGCACCGAACTACTAAGGTGAGCGCTTAAGGCACTTCACCGCTTAGCAAGAAGCTCAAGGGTGTCAAAGTGGCCGAACCTCAACTTGGGCTGTTGCCTTAGATACAACATCGCGAATCTGTCTAAGCTAAACTAAGCTAGCTATTCATACATATAAGAATTCCTGAGACACAAATGTGTACCGGCATTTATATCTCACGAGTTAAAAAAAACTTCAGTAGATATTCTAATTCTTTAGACCACAGGCTGTAGCTTTTCTTTTTAGTAACACATAATCACGAAGCTGTTTTATATTTACCGTACCACATCTAGAAACACTAACAACGCTTGTAAGGTATCATCGTTCACGTTTCATCAAACTACCCTAAGTAAAAAAACCGCCCCCAAAACAAATTGTTTTGCGACGTTCTCTCTCCTAATGACAGATTCCATTCCTTCGTTAATATATTAAATTACTGCAGAAAAATAAACAAACTGAGATAATTAATGATTCTTTCCACGACATGAAACGTTTTCTAGACGTCGTCTAACAACGAACAACTAGATTCAGCCGAGTACATATAGATTTCGTTAATCTTTTTGGCCGCTTTTTGAATATAGCGTTAAGTCCGGTCTTGCCTATGATACAGTCAAGAGGTTAATACAAAAAAACGGTGCGTGTATCAGTGTGTACACGCGGAGGAAGTGCCACTTCTTTGACTTATATCTATTAATTTATATATACGAGTGCTCGTCCAGTGATCGAAGTTCGACCATAGAGAAAACAAAAACCTTTTCAAATTTTTTTAATAACAACTTTCTTTAGGCACGTTGAGCGATATTTTTGGCAGGACATAAACTTACGATTTCGCTTCATGACACGCTAATAAGCGTGAACGACAGTATTGCGCTCGCGGGACTTGCGTCAAACTAGCGACGCGTAATATAGCGACCTGTGTACATATAATATTGACATCTTGTATTGAGATTGTATAGCCCATCATTTGTATGATGAATTAATAAACTCTATAAAAAATGTATATAATTATTGTTCGGAGTGCCAATAGATGTGAAAACAATTGCAATTTATAAATTATGAAATTTAAATATTATAATTCACACTATAGTTAATTTGAAAATTCACAAGGGCACACAGTTATTCCATTGTTTTGAGTTTTCACTTCTGTCGGTTGTCCTTATGACTGCCTCCACTTTTTTCTATTGTAGCACGGCAACGGGACTGCACTTATGCCTGTTGGTAAGCACAGGACAATCCAGAAGCAACGGCGACCACCGAGAGACAAACTGTCCATTTATCCATACTAGACTTTTTTATTGATAACACTAAAGCTCAATACACGTACACAATAGCTACAAAATAAAAAAAAGAATGAGGATAGTCGTCTGAGAAATAGAGGAGGGAGATATTCTTATTCGTTTTTCCACATATGATATGACAATATGAGAATGCTCGTAAACTATTATGATCATATTTCTAGTTAGACTCATATATGTAATATTTATGTTTTGAATACGTAGCTTAACTTAGGTTAGCTCAGTTACATTCGCGTTTTTGCGTGACCTACGCAAAATCCCAAGTCGAGATGTGCCGTTGCACCTTTGAGCTAGTTGTCAAAATAAAATCGGCTGAGTGCCTTAAACGCGCGCTGCGAGTAGTCCGGTAAAGCTTTTCAGGCCTTGCCAGGGTAATAGCGTAGTTAGTTTGAAAAAAAATTGTATATATATATATATATGTGTGTACCAAGCATGTATACTCCAATGACTCGTATGTGTATTTAGTATGGGGCAATTTTACTGAACAATTCAATTCGATTAGGGACAAAAATAAAACCCTTCCACTTTCATGTGTAAGCGTGTGTGCGTGCACGTGTGTGCGTGCACGTGTGTGCGTGCACGTGTGTGGGGGTGATCTGTGTAATATTGTTACAGTGATGACTAATTGTATCCCTTGAGAGATATTCTAAATTTTAGATTTACGTATGTCGTCATCTCCGACCGCATTGTGGTCGAACGGTCGACCCGACGCGTCGTAGCACAAATAAAAACAAAACTCGAGCGAAGAGGCGTTACGTATCTCATCCGTGAAACTCAAAACACGTAACATTTAGTTACGTGTAATTATAAACACAAAATAACATTTACAACCGACATTATTTATTACACGGATATAATAATGCGGGGTGAACGTACCCCATACGACGCGAGTTACATATTTTGTGCTACGGTTGCGTCTAGCTAATAAAATAATTATTGTATCGGAAAAAAACTTAGGGTCCACTGAAGTTTCAGCTCTTTCCTATTTAATGTAAGCAAATAAATAAAATTGAAGTGCCTCTGTGTAGGAAAATGATAGCTCTTATAACAAAAAAAAAAAAAACACAAAAATCTATCTGTCTGTCTGTTCCGGCTTATCTCCGAAACTGTTGGACCGATTTCGATGGGACATTCCTTGGCAGGTAGCTGATGTTATAAGCAATAACTTTGGCTACGTTATTTTTTTGGAAAATAGGATTCCGCCTAAATATGATTAATATAATAGCCTTTTGATACCAAAACCCGCTTGACATGATGCTTAAACTTACAGTATTAACTTGATTATTTGACTTCCAGACCACCTGATTACACGAAGGGCATATTCCAAACGCTCGGTTTCAAAGAGTTTCACGACTATCTAATGCTAACGGAAGAAGAGCGGCAGAATCAATCGGGAAAAGAGTTGCTCGCAGCTAGCATCGAAAACATGAAAATGGGGACAAGACGATACGCGAGGCGTCAAAACAAGATGGTCAGGGGACGATTTTTGGAACATCCTAATCGAGAAGTATGCTAAATTTTGAAATCATCACTCTGTAAGGAATCCACTGCAGGGCCTTAGACTTATTCCCGAAGAAAGGTATGGGCATAATCACCACGCCAGCAGCCCAAGACGTATTGGCGATTTCAAAATCCGAGAAATCTCCAAGTCTATATTTTTCCCACATACGGCGGTACTACAAGAACATTTCTCAGGTTCAGGTTTCCTCACGACGTTTTCCTTCAACGTCTGCCTATAGTATTACAAATTTTAATTAGTAATTGTACGCGATTTCGAAAAAGGCCGAGGATCGAAACTGCGGACATAATAATAATATTGCACCGGTCAAACCACTACATCACCACGAATTAATAACATTTTTAATAACTTATGTATAGTGCAGTATAGTCCAAAAATAATGACAAGTGTTGATGATAAACTCCATAGGCAGTCACCGCTCTTATCCCTTATGCCTGCAAAAATGTCTCATCAAATAAGCTCAACGGGAGATGATTCCACGCGTTTACAGTACAAAAATAAGAATTACTAAGGTCTTCTTATAATCAAGCTAGAAGTCTAGATGCAGCGCGCACATCAACATATTTACCATACAACTTATCTTTATGACTAATCTGATGTGTCTAGGTATTTAGCAACACAAAGAATAATTACACACTATAATTTAACAATAAATAATCTAACTAATAGTAGTTTTCCGAGTGCTTTTCACTTTACCCCTACTAAACGGTCGCGCGCCGGCTGTAATGCGACATGCGATAGATGGACGAAAAAATTTGAGGCGATGGAAAAAAACGTTTCACTTTAAAAGAATATCCATAGTAATATTGTAAAGCTAAGCGTGAGTTTGTTTTTTACGCTCTCACGCCTTAACTACTTAACCGCTCATCATCAAATTTTGCATACACGTTGTGAATAATACAGAAAAAAAATACGACATTTTTCATTTAAAAAATACTGTACCCGAAGGACAAATGAAATTTACGTTAAGCGAACGAAACCGCAAGTACAGGCTAGTAAATAATAGATACAACAGATAATAATTACACAGAATATTATTTTCAAAAAATAATTACAAAAGCGCGCGACCATAATTGCTATATATAACATATAAGTCGCTGTCGTCGAATAGTTACTATACTCGTGGAAACACGCCCCTTAATTACATATTTCTCATTGCAATAGCAGAAATAGTTAAACATCGGCTTTAGAAAGACAAATTCAGGTTACAAAATATTAGTAATACAACGACAGCGCTGCCTCTGTATGCGTATTACCAAACTTTTCCTACGAGTAAGTTTCTAGAAAAGAGTGTACAATTTAGGTTTTGAAATTCTGATCGGCAATTTTTTGTGTGACGAAATTTGGTGGGGTACACACTGTGTCGTGTAGAGTGTTGAGTACGCCCGTTACCGTCCGATCACCGAAGTTATGCAGAGTCGGGCGCGATCAGTACCTGGATGGACGAGCGTCTGCGAACACCGTGTTAACGGTTGTTTTATTATATTTTTTTAACTAAAATGTTTCCCTGTAACGCAAAAGTTAAATTTAGTTTATATAATATTGAGATATAATCTGTATATACTATTCAGAAGCCGATATCCTTTTTAGGAATTCACATACACTTACAAAACATCGCGTGAAATCTGTGTTAAGAAATGTAAATAGTACAATGAGAAAACAAAAACTTTACGATATATCGACGCATATAATATGTGCTCTACTATGGTAATTAGTGACGTTTCTTCTCTGACAACGCAATTTCAAAATTATTAACATAAAATAATTCACATACAAACTAGTAAAAAAATGAACATATACTTGATTGAATTCCATTATCACATCGACGATTTTATATAAAGAGGATAATTTTATATTTCATACTAGAGACAAATAATAGTTCTAATAAATAATTCAATATACCTACCTACACCGCACGCAGACTGTCAATAGATCGAAAGAAAGATACCAAGTAGGATTGCGTGCATTTTACTGCGTGTATACTTCATGTAACGTTTTATGTTCATATAAATAACAATGAAACCGAACATTTAAATGGGTATAACGTCACAAAACATTTTATAGTTACATAAGTTTCTCCTTTCAAATCGCATATTAAATATATTACATCGTTAAAAACTTTCCATAATATGTATAAATTGCACTCTACATACAATAATATAATTGGTGTCAACACTACAATAAAAAAGAAAGATTTCATCCTATTTACGAATCATTGGGTATGAAAAATTTGTAATAATGACATCTAGTGACGAGTAGCGTAACGAATATAATTTAAATTACTATTAAATTAGTTTAATACTTGCAACGTAGATGGCGCTTCACTAATATTTATTTTATATTATTTCAGGTACCACCAATTTATGAATTAGATACTACCGACTTGACTAGATGGGATGAAAACGTAATAAACAAAGCGGCTCATATATTAGAAAGTTTTATTAATGAAACTACTTGCAACTATAAACCGGTTATATCTGACTTAGATGAACAAAAAAGGGAAATTGATGGAAATTCTTACAATTATTGTGAGGTCTGCGAAAGAGTAATCATTGGAGATAATGTATATAGAATACATATGAATTCTTATAGGCACATGAGAGTTTTAAAAAAGAAGAAAAGAATTGCAGAAAAGGAGAAATCGGAATTAACAAAAACGACTTAAACTCTGGACAAAGTAAATCTTTGTATTTGTTTATAGTGTTGTGTTTTATTATAATAAGAATATGTCATGTGTTCTATTTAAATAAAATTATAATGCAAACTAAAACAACTTTATTAATTAAAACTATCCTCAGTTTATTTACAATAAACAATATAAATTATTCCGTTTCCTCTACAGCCATGTCCTCGGATACATTTTTATTTTTTGGTGCTCTATAATCATAATTTTCAAGTGCTGGATATTTTTTTATTATTTCACTGTAAGCCATACATAATCTACCAAACTCAGAAATGGTAATTTGGTATGGGCGAGTAACAGGATCTAGATCAGCCATATTATACATTTTTAAAGCCGTCTCTTTCCTGACATCTTCAGGGAATAAAGTTTCAGCTCCTCTAATAGAATACTTCCTCCTCATGGAAAATATCTGACGGACAACTTTCTCAACTAATTTGAAAGGTAACTTAATTATTGGTTGTCTCATCGGTGTCAATGTAACCACTCCGACATCAACATCTGGTTTGGGTAAGAAAGCGGCACCTGGTATGTCAAACTTGTGTTTAACATTACACCAATTTTGACACATAACAGACAATCTACATCTTTGTTTGTTTAGTATCGGAGCAACCATTCTCACTGCGACTTCCTTTTGAAATGTTAGTGTCATCCTCGTGCGTCCAAATGCCCATGGTCCTTCTTGCCTTGACATCATCTCTAGCCATCTTATAATCAATATAGTTGATACACTAAATGGTAAATTACCAATCAAGTTGATAGGAGGTGGTGAGTCATTCCAATCTCTCTTGCAATCGTTAGATATATAATAACTTATATCTGTTTTTAAAATATCTCCTGTAATAATGTCTACATCCACTTTGTTGCGACACGCATCTGCTATGAGCTCTAAAGATGGAATAAAACGGGGATCTTTTTCGATTAGGATTATTTTTCTCGGTGCTTGGTGGATAATTGATCTTGTAATGCCACCAGGCCCTGGGCCTATTTCGCATACAGTATGATTCTCTATTTGACCGGCGGCACGTACTATTTTATCGATCAGTCGAGGTTCCATGAGGAAATTCTGTGATAATTCTTTAAGAGCGCGTAACTTATACAACCTGATGACATCTTTAATACTAGGTAATGGTGGTAATCTTATTTGCAAAACTTTCTTGGCCGCTGCCATTATTTACTACTGCTGCACTTTAGCTGGTTCCTCAAAGTCGTCCAGGAATGTCTCCTGCTTCACAGCGAAGATGGAATACAAGTAAACGCCGAGTACTCCAGCACCTATTGTGCAACCCGTTATTCGGTTTCTTCTGGATATATTTCGCAATTTTTGTACACGTTCGCGGTTCTTTTCTTCAATTAATCTCATGTAGGCAATTTCTGCCTCTTTCAGCACTGGAGCCTCCTTCACACCGCTGATCTTCGGTTTATAATCCGAATCACCCATAACGAGATAAGTTATTGACAATAACCTCAAATCGTCCAAAGACAATACAAAGTTAGTTTGGAACGAATGAAAATAGAGCACACCGTAGGTTATATATATTTGTAGGAGCACTGGAGAACGAATGAAACTATCATAGACTAGAGGTACTCTGTTACATATACAAATGTTGATACTTTTAGCACTAAATTCCTAAAGTAAGACTATCCTGTTCATATAATTAGTAATAGATTTTAGTATGTGAATTAAAACACATTTTATTTTAAATGACAACTGATGTAATGATATATGATGTAAAACAATGTATATAAATATTCCTAGTTGTATATTCAAAATACAAGGAAGTTTTAGTTCATAACAGTATGTATTAGTTTTACGATCAAATATAATAGTAATTATAATAAGAAAAAAATGTTCAACATCAAATATAAATAATGAGACTTGGTTTTAAGTATGTAAGCATATTTTTTTTAACAAAGCTACAAATATGCATAAATAAAAATCCGTAGACAAAGCAAGAACAATAGTATAAAATTAATAAACAAACCCATGCGCACTGCGCAAATCTGTTTCTCTCTAGTTGATAGAGACTTTTTTTTAAATACTGCTTTTCTGCTTTGATATTTGGTTGCTTTCAGCTTGTAGTATCGCCGGTCGCAGTCTGTCAAAACATGAAAACGTTCAAATTCCGTATTGCTTGTCGTGTTGCATTGGCGACGCGAACAAGTTTGGTTGTGTGTCGGTTGAGGTGTAGTTTAACGCGTAATATAGTTATTTTGTTTTGAAAAATATGCCTTTTATTTCAAAAGACTGGCGTTCACCGGGTGAAGAGTGGGTAAAAACCCAAGAAGGATGGGAAAAGAAGAAAGTATTAGAATGTACTGCGCAAAGGTGAGCATTGTTGCAAAATAAACAGCCATCCTTTGTTCGCATTTAGTGCAACGCTACGGGCCATTTACTGGTTTAATATTTCTAACATTTATCACGCCACATAAAAAGCTTGGTTTGTTGAATGCTTTTGTGTGTCTTTGCAGATATGCCGCTGTTACTAATTATAATAATTCCGAGGATAACCAACATAAATGGCAAGTATTGTTTGTTGTTGTTATAGATGCTAAAATCAGCTGTTTCTGTTGTTGTGTTGTATTGATTTTTTTTGTGCGCGTGTGCGTGTTCATTGCTTGATGAGTCGAGATTGTCGTAGTAGTGTGTAACCTATTTTATTTTAAAATATTATAAACATGAAGTAGGTACGTTGTTAGGATGGTACGTTATCTTTTAAGTGGTATTATTCAAATTATCATTTGTATCTATAATATATATACATAGGTAAATACATAAATATAAGTATATTTACAGTTTACTTTCAAGTAACTCTTAATCAAAAAGTATTGCTTCCGCATTCCTCAATAAAATTTGGAAAAGCCACGTTGTCGTCTCTACATGTAACACTGGAAAAGCTAACTATTATAGTTTAACTACAAATATATACAACACTAGCTAATTCGACATCATTCAAATGAAAATGCTTTTATTGATTTACGAGAGCTCGGTGACAAGGATTGTCCATTAATTTATTTAATTGAAATCTTTTTTAGCTCTTCCTACTATTAAACAAAAGCATAGAAAATTTTAGATCTTTCCTCCGATTTATTAGTCTGAAAAATAGCTGATATAATATCCATACATAAAATAAAAATGAAGTGTCTGTATGTAATATCAAAATAAAAAAAATTACTGATCGGAGGGTATCAAAGTATACAGGCTACTGATAACAAAAATGTAATTTTTAAAATTTTTGTCGGCCTGTCTGTCCGTTTGTTCCGGGTAATCTTCGAAATGCTATATGCAGTAAGTATGTAGAGATAATTCTGAATCACTGACTGATGGTATTCATTACTCAACTGGGGAAAACTGTCACGCATTAATATTTCCCGCATAGCTTGCACATTATTTTTTTTCGAACAATTAATCATAATAAAGGATACATTAAGGTAAATAACAACAACAAAAAAAAACAACGGTTAAATTGGAAATTCGTTTTATATTCAGTTTCTCGAAAGTCCAGATTTGCGAAAGATTGTACTAAAAAGTATTGTTTTTATGATGCGCTTGTTTAGACAAAATTAGAATTTAAAAAAAAAAACATAAGAGATCGAAAATTATCAATAGGCACATGTTAAAGTAAGAGCTCAAATTTTGACAGAATTCTCTTCTCATCATTTTGAACAATATTTCCATGGTGACCAATGAAAAAAAAAGTCGTCCTACTTGGCCAACCCTACCTGAGTGCCTCCGTAACTCTCAAAATATTCCTAAAAGGAAGTCACTACATAAAATTGTACAATTGAAATATGTATTCAAATATGTAATATTCGGGAGCCGCTTTATGAAAACAAACGGTTATGGTAAATTTAGTATAGACCAGCGGTACCCGCGACTTCGTCCGCGTGGAACCTTATGTATAAAACAGTGATTAATAAAGTCACCTGAATGTATTAAGTCCATTTACTTACCTACTTTTCTCTCGTACTTACGCCGCGTCGTCATTAAAATTACAATAACTTTTGATAGAGTGGACCGATTTTAATAAAACAAAGACTAAATTATTCTCGAAGATATGCTTTATAAATTTATTGTGAACCCTTTTACCATTTTAGCAGTGATGCGTGCTCATACAAACAGACAGATAGACAGACATTTCTAAAAATGATCGAAATGAGTGAAACTCTTGTTTATAAATGAACGCTACGGTAATTTTCTGTAACTTGTGATGAATAGCCGTCGGTGTTAGAAGCGTTAAAACCCAATTATTTCACCCACTGAATGATTAAGCCCGGTTAAAACAAGTTTTAAATTAAAATTACATAAAACAAATAATATAATTAAAACATGTTTAATAAGACATGTAAAAGAATGTATATCCTCCCGGTTAAATCACCCAGTGGACTGAATAAAATGGATGATAACTGGGATTTAACCCACTATTATATGTTTTAACCCAGATTCTTACCGATCACTAACGGTAGCAGCAAATACTGAACTGGGCCACTTTTCGGTGTTAAATGCTGTAATTATTTACGTGGTGTTCTAATAGTATAATTGTATGTAATACTTGTAATCTGTTTCTACGTTGGTTTGTGTAATTCTGTCCGCGTCTTTAAAATAAATGTTTTTTTCTTTTTTCAGTCCAAGGGGATTGTGCAAAACCATAGCGGTGTTATTACAAAAAAGTTAAATACGTATTGAATACTTGCTTTAAAAAGGTTTCGAATGAAATGCACCGCGCTCGCCCGAGGCAAGTTCGCGTTATCCTTTTTCGCAAGTCTAACCTAACGTAACCAAAGCGAGACAAAAGAGCAAGATGACGAACATTCAGCGACCGCGGTGCATTTGATTCGAAACCTTTTTAAAGCGAGTATTCAATACGTATTTAACTTTTTTCTAATAACACCGTTAGCATTTAAACCCCATACAGACTCTTGTAGACCCTATTATGCACTGGTCAAAAAGACTGCTGGCAGCATAGGTTTTGAAAAAATGCAGTATTTATTACAACACTAACTTCTGCCCGCGATTTCGTCCGCGCGGAATAGTTACTTTCGAGTAACGCTAACTTTTAACTCGCGACTTCGTTTACGTAGGAGGTGAAAATATTTCTAAATAATACGTTAACCCCGATTTTGAAACATTCTTCATTGGTGCTCCGCTCCTATTGGTCTTAGCGTGTTGTATAGCTTATAGCATTGCTCGATAAATGAGCTATCTAACACTGAAATATTTTTTCTAATTGTACCGGTAGTTCCAGAGATTACCGCGTTCAAGCAAACAACCTCTTTAGCTTTATAATATCAGTATAGATATGAAAAACTTGAACAATAACAAATTATGTAACGTAAAATTATGCTTTAAAAAAATGGCTAGGATATTTAAAAAATCCGCCATTTTGAGAACTGGGTCTTAAAAAAACAGCTGAGGGGTTATTACACTTTACGTATTGACAACTTTTATAAAACTCCTGTAAACGTTTTTTCTCCCTGTTAAGGCAAATCTGTGAAAAACAACAACGGATCCGGTGCGGTTAGCAAACAATTTGCTGTCGTATCTAGGTCAGTCTGAAACAAACAGGTCACGGCAATTCGTTTATAAAAAATACATTCATTTTACAATACCTGAGAAAGTATTTTTATTACATAAATATTGTGTCAATACCATGAAAGAATGAACGGATATAACATAAGATCCATTGTTTTTTTAATCTTCCTTGCGATTCATAGTGCTCTATATGCAATTCAAAAGAAATTAGCCCAGCAAAGCGGACAAGCACTAGCTAATCACTACATATTATAAAACAAAGTCCTCTGCCACGTCTGTCTGTCTGTCTGTTCGCGATAAACTCAAAAACTACTGAACGGATTATCATGCGGTTTTCACCAATAGATAGAGTGATTAATGAGGAACATTTAGGTAGGTAACTTATCAAGGTTTTTTTTTTATTATCAGGTCGGGACAACGTTCGCTGGGCCCTATAGTTTAAAATAATTTAAGAATTTATCAATAAAAATAATTGAACATTTTTTTTTATTATGTGTTTTTTAAATAGGCCACGGTTTTCTTATGACCCAGCTAAAGCCAGCTATCACCCTCCAATTGAAAATCTCTCACCAAGCGCTTGCAGGTGTGTTCCGAGAGCTGCATTTGAGAACTAGTTCTCTCTAGTCTTAACGTGTTACCCACTAGGATCATGTCGTCAGTTAACAAAAAAATGCAGATCACTAACAAATGTATTCGTAAAGCAATATTTAATAAATTCTAATTAGATCAAACAATTATAAAAAACGGTATTTCGTCAAAATATCAAATACACATCCGCCTACATATAATAAAAGTGTACGAAACGATTCATACAGGTTGGAAACATGTCCCAATAGTGTATTTTCGAACCTATTTGATGGTTTTATTTTTATATTCATTAAAGAGTTATCATTTGGCAAATTTTGTTTTGGGGACAATTTACTCATGTACATTTTTTAAATTCAACTAGCTTTTTACCCCAATGCGTAGAGGAGAGTCAAGTTTTTCGACTTTATATTTGATCGCAAACTTTGTAGTCTAAACGGATTGATGGATTTGATGTATTTTAACATATGAGGTGTTGTTAGACTCGTCTTAATCGTGGAAGTGACATAGGCCATAATATTTGTGAATTAACAACAGGAGAACGGATGAAAATAAGTTTTCTACTTCCAATTGAACAGTTCGTTTATGTATAAACTAACACCGTGTTACTACAAAAAAATGAAATACGCATTGAACTCTTACTTAAAAAAAGTTTGATCACAAAAGAGTGTCTTACCCTTATTTACAGATGGGCATTATTTTAATTTAAATATTCTCTAACACTTGTCTAAGTTGACAGTTCTTATTCTACTATTGTAATTAATTGTATCTCTGTTTGCCGGCATAAGAAGTTTCATAGTAAATTATGGATTTTGTGGGTATAATTACTTTTGAAGAAGTAAATAAATTAAACAATTTTAGGCATTCACAAGTAAATCATAGTTACTACTATTTGTCACTATTGACATCTGACAGTGTATTTAATCTGTTATAATACTGTTGTTTTACCTTACGCACTTGACGTAATGTATAAAATTTGTAAATTGCTTATTTTATTTATTTTATACATCATTTTCTTTTAACTAAAAGATCACAATAATGATAACCAATTTAACGTAATAATAAGTAAATTTTCTTAATGAAGATCTGAACAAAAATATTATTCATAAATTGTAATTGTTTGCAAGATATCTGTATATAATGGAACGTTTTTCAATGATGAGATCGAATTGAACGAATGCTATTTAGAGTTGCTTGCATGAAAAATCAGATGTTTAGCTAGAGACCGCTTGGACACGTTTTTGTAATAAAATATTTTAAACATGATTTCAACTAGATTCTAAATTTTAGGCACTGCTTAGTAAAACTCGTGTTATACCCGTGTTCATTTTTGTTTTTGTAATAAGACCGACAACGTTTTAGTGGTGGTTCTATGAGACACCAGACACAAAAACAAAGGCCGTTTTAGGTACTTTTAGGTGGTAGAGCCGCGTTGAAACTATTATTGGTTTCAGCATGAATGGGTCGGCTTGCCCGGGGTACTACCACCCGAACCACAGAAAATCGACGTGAATTAACAGTGCTTGTATTGTTGCGTTTCGTGCGGTCAGTGAGAGCGCCGGAAGCCCACCTCCCCTCTTCCTCCCCACTCCCCCGCTCCCCCTCCTCCAAACACAGGCTGGCAACGCACTTGCGATTCCCCTGGTGGTGTAAGTGTCTTTGGACGGTGGTGATCACTTAACATCAGGTGACCCACCTGTTCGTTTGCCTCCTATGATATAAAAAAAAGGATTTTATGAAAATAAATTAAACTTTGTAACTAAACAACTACATTACTCACGAACTCATTCGCGTGATCTTCAACTTAGTATGACAATAACAAATATTTGCCCACTTGTAAAACGTAAAAACACTAACTAAAACCGACGACGTACTAAAATGACTGAAAAAATAAAATAATCAACTATAACCAAAGACAACAGGTTATTTTATGTAGCCATACGTATAATAAAAATCACTGAATTAAATGATATAAAGTGATTGTTAAAATGAATCGTGCGACATCTATTATCCTAATTCAGAAACCTTTAACAACTAGCCGAAATTTGATTGCAATCGAATGGAAGGTACAGAATGCGTAGGCATGGCCGTAGCTAGGGAGGGCATTGTGGGTAATGCCCTATCTTGAAGTCACAATGCCCTACCTTAAAAATACCAAAAACTAAGATAAATTATTATAATTAAATCGTATGTTCAGAGTTTAAGATTTAAAAAAATGTAGCTATAGTATCTAAACTTTTCCGAACACACCACAGTTTGTGACAATCGAGGGCAGATCAATTATGATATTTTTTTTACTTCCACCCCACCTGTAACCATTGCTGCCCTACCTCAAATTCGACTCTAGCTACTGCTTACTTTGGGGTAACTAACACGCAGCGGAAGCTCTCAAAGCGAAAAAAAACGATTTTTAAACATTCTTCATTGGTGCTCCACCCCTATTGGTCTAAGCGTGATTATATACAAACAGACAGACAAACATTTCTAAAAATGATAGAAATGTATTTTATTACTTATTCCTAGACACCGTCAGCAATTTTTTTCACGAAAATCGAAAAAGTAGAGACCCGTTAGGCTTCCATTCTTATTATGTTTATTTTATTACATTATAAAACATGTATATGATAGCTAGATAATAAAACTTAGCTTGAATGGGTCTTCAAACGCATCAGTGAATTCAATTTAAATACTTGGTCGTACGGGTCGATTATTAGAAAGTTGTATAATTGTGCATTTACCAACCGTAATCAAACAAGCAGTGTTATTACTAAGAAGTTTCTACATGAGACAATCTTTGTAGTTTTCTACTTAGTATTCAATCTACACATCTATCTATACATATAATAAGAATGTAAATCTAACGTGTCTGTATCTTTTAGATCTTTGTGAAAAAAGGAATGTCTGTCTGTCTGTCTCTGAATAAATTTTTAGGAATGTCTGTCTGTCTATTTCTATGAAGACGTATCACCGCTAAAGTACTGTGTTCACGATAAAACTATATAAATCATAAAGCATATCCTCAAGTTACATTTAGTCTTGGTTTCCTTAAAATCGGTTCACTTTGTCAAAAGTTATTATAATTTTAATGACATGCGACTTAAGTACGAGAGAAAAGTAGATAAGTAGATGGACTTAATACATTCAGATGATTTTCTTAGTCACATTTTTTTTACATTAGGTTCCACGCGGACGGAGTCCCGGGCACAGCTAGTTATTTCTATTTTCGTTATTTTACCTATAAACATTTGACTGTCGCGGAACAGGCTGTTCAAACGTAATTTGTAACTGATAAACAAAAATATTATTTTTAGTAAGAGAAAAAGGCACATGGCCAAAAATTATCAGTAAGACTTATTTTATTTCCAGCACCCCTTTTAACCTGTTTGGGAACAGATGCCAATCCAGTAGCCTTTCATTGTTCAGATGTATTGTTCGTTTGAGAACTTGGTTATTACATACTTGAATTGTTAACCGTTCATAAACGGTCCCTAGATGAAAGATTGCTCCGACGAGTTATTTTTTTCTTTTTCATTCGAGGGCTTTAATCGTTCTCGGAGTTTTTCGCAACTTTACAGTTCTGTTTGATAATAGAAATGCGTTAAACACCAAGTGTGTTGCCCACGAATCGCGTTTTAGGGAAATCTCTTACTATCATTTATTATTCATTGGTTGGTTGGTCGGTTGGCAAGGTTACAGTTGATTGCATAAAGTTTGGGGTCGTCCATTAATGACGTGGGGCGTTTTTGAGGAATTTTTGACGCCCCTCCTCCCTGGTGAGATCTCGTGAGATTTATCTCGACCGCCTCCCCTCCCTTCTAATCTCACGTGAGATTCAAAATATGTATGTTGAGTATAAATACGTTGGATTGATTCAAAGAAAGGCAATTTGCTATATTATTTTTACTTTTTTTAATACTATTACATTTCTATGTATCTATGTAATAACTTTACATATATTCACGGATTTTAATATGGTCTAACAGAATTGTGCCAGATTTCAGCATATTTTAATATAAATAATGTTTTACTTTAAATGAATTTGATTTACTTACATTTTTACAGTATTTTTTGCCCGAAAGAAGTTACGTAATATTTACCAAAACCCCGTCTCTTCTCCACGTGACATTTGGCGAATTTCGATTTGACACCCTCCCCCTTTGTAACCCCCAGATAATATCCGTTTATCTTGTTAAAACCATGAAATACTTTGCTATTTTTGAATTTCGAGGTTGAATAGACTGTCTCGAACTGGGTCAGGGGTCATATTGAAAAAGGCGTATCCATTTTGCAGGTTGTGACTGACCGAACGGTAAACATAGTTAGTCACAGGTGAACGAACCGTTGTATGAGACGCAAAAAGCTTCACGTTTGTGTACATGTCTCGATACGTCATCAGATTTCAGAG
Organism: Antheraea yamamai; assembly: GCA_036509395.1. Lineage (NCBI taxonomy): Eukaryota > Metazoa > Arthropoda > Insecta > Lepidoptera > Saturniidae > Antheraea > Antheraea yamamai. Next base: position 16,640,970 of record AP028434.1, on the reverse strand, counting down.
ATGCGATATCTTTATTCAGACATCGGAGAATACCATAATATTTCGTTGGCATTTCGAAAAATAACGATAACCTTATTGGTCGATGTTTGGATGGAAATTGCGAAGATGACAGTTGTTAATGCCATAAAAGCGATCCACATTTGTGTTTAGGAGTTTGGTAGTGTTTATTAGTTTCCTTAATAAAATTTAACAATGTGTCGAAAGTCAGTCGAGAATTTTTTTTTTTTTTTTTAATTGTAATTGCCAAAGAAACCCTATCGCTAAATGTGCACAGTATCTCCTATCTTTAAAGTGCCGTATCTACTGAACCATAATAAGCAACTGGTTCGGATTTCGATTGCGTATTCTAACAAATTGTAGGGTGTTGCCCTTATGGCATTATATGCACACTGGGGCTTGAAAAAAGGAACGTCACATCATTGTCACAATTTTTCCTCTACGTCAGTTTAGTCGATACAATAAAGTCTACATTGCGAAATTCATATTCTATTTTAACATTTACTATATTGAACATCCTAAAATAATAATTCCACAACGGTTTTTTCTAACGGAAATATAAGCCTTAAACTTAGTTCATATTTTTTTCTTAATACATAACATAAACGGATCTGTCAGTATGCGACTTCATCTCGCAGTTAGCTAATTTTCCCGCCACACAATCTACATGTACGTACAGTCTCCATATACTTGTGTATATTGATGTAACACCCTTAACCCCAAACACATCAAAATAGAATAAACAACGGTGACTTAACAATAAAGGTCGAGCTAAACGAAATGGACCGCACCTTAGACCTTCCTGCTTTGTAATAGATCAAACGCACCCATTAGAAAGGGTACGTAGGAAAAAATTTAAAAGGTATATTCAAAGATAATCCATGAATTGAACGTATTAAATCGTTTATACATGGGTTTATAAATATTATCGTGACCAAATAAAATATAGCGTAGCCATTGTTCATACTACTCCCAAGCTTTTTTTTCGAACTGACTACGCTATTGCCCTGATTTGCCTTCACAGCTTCACCACGACTAGCACTTAAGACACTTCGCCGCTTGGCAACAAGCTCAATGGTGCCAGAGTGGCTGAACCTCGGCTTGGGTTGTTGCCTTGGATGCAACTTCACGAATCTGTAAAACTAGCTATTCATACATATAAGAATTCCTGCGACACACATGGGTACCGGTATGTGAGCCTCACGAATTCAAACGTGTATTTCGTTTCTGACGACTAGGTATACTAAACTAACCCGGTCGCTCAAGATTCGTTGGAGTCGCTGTCTGTACTGTATACGCTGTCATAGTTATTGGATATAAAGATGTAGGCTGACTTCTCAAGTTCTTGAGACGAGTTGCTTTCAAATCTTCATAGACTGCATTAGTTCATTAGCATTCATTCCTTCTACACAGAGTGTCTTTTGCTTCAATTACTTTAGGACATTCATCGGCCTTCTATTCAATCTAGCAGTATTATTAGTGATCCAAAATTTTAACCAATTCTGCTAAATGTTATTACTGACGGAGAATTAATCATTGATATTGTATATTCAGTACTAGGAACCAAATTATCTATGAAGCTTAACGGCATCTTGATAAATCTATAAATTTAGTGTAAAATTATTAGTGAACCAACTGTGTTAAGTCAAAAGTTGAAGTTTTATCATGGAGTATTTTAAAATAAAATCAATCATACGGTTTTAATTTAATGGTCTAGTTATGGTGACTGGTGAGGCTAATTACAGTGACATAGTCAGTTTGAAGTTCTTGTACGTAAATCTTATCAATTCACCAATCGATAGTAATGTTGCTGCCTTAGATTGTTTATATTGAACAAAACTATGACGTTCATCTAAATACAGAGTGGGTATTCTGTTAATCTAATAGTAATCCTCACTTAATGATATAAATATGAAAATAACTCGGTCTGTTGGTCACCTTTTCAAGATTACACCATCCATGCTCAACCTGCAGCCCTCTGGCCGCATGCGGGTCTTTGTAGTAGGGCCACCAGATTATACTTTATTTTCAATTATTTTATATTTCGTGCCCATCAGAAAAAAATATGAGCACGCTGAGTAAATAAAATAGACCCCAGATAACCCGAACGCAATGCGTTTCTTGTGATATAAGAGTCATACCAAGCTTGTTTTAATGGACAACCATTTATCACTACATTAATACGTGGTTAATTTGAAATTACGTTTTTTTACTTAATACCTAAATATTTGTAGTTTGCGGCCCGCCATACCATGAGTGAAACGTATTTGTGGCCCGTTTTAAAAAAGGTTGAGTACCACTGGTTTGCACCAATCGCAATGAAATGTAAAACAAAGATAGTCTGGTACTTAAAAAAGTACATAAAATTCATTCAGTCCTTAATAAAACACTACCCTGTTATGAAAACAAACTATAAAAAGTACATATAATCTAAAGTGCACTTTCTCTATCCGATGACTTGACGATATCTAGTATCTCTCATTTTCTACCTAACAGAGTACAACTTACGGTCCATTTTGGTTTCACCGGATTATATAAGAGTACAACCTAGTAAATTAATATTGTCGTTAGTGTAATAGATTTTATGAGACCGGACCACTTCTGTATTTAACATCGTTACGGTTGTCAGACGCGACAGACGTTTCCGTTTGCGGTTATTATGGTTGCTTTATATTTGTCTCTGGATTTATCACATTTTAAAATTTTATTTGAGAATAGTGGTAAATCAATTTCAACCAGTCATGAGACAGAATTACATGAGTAAAACCTTACTTTTTTTTGGCTAATTGCCAGTGTTTGCAAATTAGTGTCAATAATTATAATTATGTAATCACAAAACGTTTTTATTTATTTACGATCATTATATGGAAAATTTCAAAAAATGCTATAAATAGTTTTTTTTACTAACATTAAATGATTTATAAAAACATTCGTATTTCCCATTACAAAGAAATATTTATTGCCTTTGTAGTTTTGATTCTTGTGGACTGGAACATTACAACGCGAACACTCCTTTGCAGTAGACATAATGGAGGTTATGGAATATTTGCCATTTTTTTTAAACCCCTCTTATTCCTTGGTGACCATCCGTAGTATATAAGAACATTGCCCCCCATCTATGCCATCTGTGAGCACGTAGTAATTTATATATACGATTTTTAATCATTTTTTGCAAAATTCATTTGTCTTTTTGTATTGCCTACTTTGACAAGTAATCCTCGTAACCTTTCATTAACGAATTGTACAGTCGATCGTACAACGACATTATTGTATCAGCACAAAATCTAATCGGTTTGCTATGCAACTGCATTACACTACAAAGTTTTTCAATGAGCCGATGTCCCAGTATACGTGCATCAATGTTGCCACCTGTGAGAATTAAAAGCGCTATTTACGCTGCTTGTTATGTTTGAATATATATCGAAAAAGAGCGAGATTTCCTTTAGAGGAGGTTGACTATTTAACGACAATCTAAGGAGCACTCCCCCTCGCTGTAACCAAACGTGGTACATTGAAGACATCTCTCACCCGCCTAAATAGGTCACGTAGTGTGGGTACGTTCCCTAAGCTGTGGTGATGGCGCTCCCACGATGGAACCTTGCACAGATTCCATCAATTTAGACTATTTCAATTTATGCTTTATAGAATTCAAGACAATTTTTATCCCGCGTCATCTATCCTTTGCAAGAACAGAACCCGCAAACACTTGTCTTAATTATTTACTACCATTCAGCCATAAAGCTTACCATATCAATATATAAAACGAATTTAAATATTAAACGAAAACGTATTACGTTCGAATCCTACATGTAATAAATCATCAAGATAATACTGATTTATTTCAATACGAAAATATGAATAATTGATGTAGAAGATATCCGTTTCAGCGATTACCGCGTCGAACACATCCGACTGAACCATACAATAAATAAGTACAGATAATCAACTCGCAGGTACTATTTATTTCGCCCGCTCACATAAAGACGCGCCGCGCCTTCAACGAGCAATCTGAGAGCAAGTTAGACCACAGCGTCTGGTAGATTTGATGATTTACGAATAAAATCGAACGTATTCACACATCTATTACTAGCAGCTCAGGTGGGAAATCAGAGGGACTATACTTATTAGTTCGTATAATAAAATCGATTGTATTTAAAAAAAGGTCATCGGTTTGTTTTGCACGTTTAGCAGCGTGCCGTTATTTTAAATATGTGATATACTATCTTTGAGTAATTGCATTCTTAAATAAAAATCTAGTGTTACAACGAAATCATCAGAAAGAGGAATCAAAGTGTACATTCTGTACATTACTTGTTCTGTGGTTTTGTTTAGACCATGACCCAGTTTGTCTTTACCGTAGTCTCGTATAACATGTTATACTTTATTAGACAGTTTTAATATTACTTTCCTATCTCTTTGAACAACAGCAACCGTGCCAACAAATTTTTGAAAACCCGACAACACTACTTTTTATTGTGCGGAATCTAAATATGTATATAAAAATCCAGTGTCATGTTTGTCCACGATGAACTCCGAAACTACTCAACCGATCTTAATGAAAGTTAGTATTTATGTATAATTAGGTCCATCTTGAGAGATAGGATATTTTATATTTCGATTAATAGCTTCAATATTTTTTAATTACAAATTAAACTACTGTTAATGATGATTATTGTTATTAATTGTAAGTTTCATCATTCTCGAACAGATGACGCTCCAAATAAGTTTTTTGACAGAAAATTGTAGGACCGACTGTTATAGATATCTCATAGATGGCGCCAGGTTTTAACTTTGAATTTCTTAGCCACAGCAACGCGTGGCCGATTCAGTTAGTTATTCTATATAATCTAAAATTACATTGTACAATAGTGTTCAAAATTGGTTGTGTCAACGGCGTGTATTCTGTAAATGCAATTGCGTATTATCTTTACTTACCATCTTTAGAACTTGATTACTTGAAGACTTCTGATCTATTGTTTTGCAAGAGCTCGCTGTTAAATATAATGTAACCGGCCAGATTGCCAGGGGTTATGTAATACAATAATCTCGCCGTAAAAACTATTCTTTCATAACATTTTTTTTTGTTTTATGTATAAAATTACTTTTGCCTCGGAATAATAGCATCTTATTACAAATAGAGGTCGTCCTGTGGACGAAATTCACGAAGAGGTATAAAGCTTTTTCTTAAAGTATAGGTATATAGAATATATATTTTTTAAAAGTGATATTTCTTATCTGAGGTCTTTAAAATTCTGATCGGCAACCTTTTTGTGTGACGAAAAGTGATGAAGGTAAACACTGTGTCGGGTAGAGTGTTGAAAACACAGATTCTAGATTACTGAAGTTAAGCAACATGGGCGCGGTCAGTACTTGAATGGGAACACCGAATGACAACGCCTTTTGTTGTACTTTTTAAATTAAAATATACCCCTGTAATACAAAAGTTTCACTTCTATTGTGTGCCTTTGTGACATGTCCTGTTTTTTTTTTGTTTACCGAAATGGTAACAGTTTTTACCATATTGAGTATTGTACAAAAATTGTATATTGTAGACGTAAGGGACGTCGTCGTCACAAATAATCTTATACATAAAGGCTTCACTTCGTCCATGGTAAAAAAATACTAACCCTTCCCAATTTTATAACACTATAGCTCATCAATAACCAATATAAAAAAAACGAAAATAACCCGTTGATGAACAAATGAGGAAACTGTAGTTACTTACTTGGTTTGTCTATACTTATTTACACATAGACTAGAGATAGTATAGTGGTCGAAATTCTCCCATAATTCATTAAATTTTCAATATTAAGGAAAAAAAACAACTTATTAAGAATTATTGATAATAATAAAGCTCGTTAATAGCAACTAAAAAAAGAAAATCGGTTCAAAACAGACGAGAAAAAAATAATAAACTGATTTCTCGTCGTCCATTTATAAATGCTTAGTATTTTAGCTTTAAAAAAATCGATGAAATAATCAAAAAAACTAAAGGTAAATCTTAATCAAGAAAACTGTATTTGGACAAACTGTTGCCCAGTACTAACGTGTTTGTGAGTCGAAAATATTTTTATAGGCACTTTAACAATAAATGACAGCACTAGAAAACTTCCTTATAGCTTTAGAAATTACATTAATGTGTGCGTTAAAGAGGGAATTCAGAGTATTTATTATAGAGGCACGCGAAAATACATGGAAGCAAACGGTTAATAATTCTAAAACGGGATTTTAAATGTTTATAAGTGCTGTTAGCGGACTTAAAAGAGGGCTGTTACGATGTTCGTCCGTGCATCCTTGGCAGAGAGCCAGGGTGTCTTTGCCTTGTTGGCTAGTGAAGCTCTTTTGCTGTCTATGGCTAGTGTTCTAATTTTAAATGTGAAACTATAAAGTTTTCCGTTACGTCGATTTTCCTGTAGTGTTTTTATTTTTAAATGCGTCTTTGAGTGACACATTTCTTTGACAAAATCAAATAAATAGGATATTTTTTTTTAATTGATACAAATTTAATGTACAGCCCTTTCGAAAAAATATTAAAAATATAATGTCGAGCGAAAAGCATTTTATTTGATACTAGCGGGTCCGGCAGACGTTGTCCCGCCCTGATTATAAAACAATCCTTGACAAATTATATACCAAAATGTTCCCCATGAATCACTTTATGTACTGGTGAAAACCGAACGAAGATCCGTTCAGTAGTTTTTGAGTTTATCGCGAACAGACAGACAGACAGACGCGGTAGGGGATTTTGTTTTATACTATGTAATGATAAAATAACTAATGAAATGCCAAGTATATTCCTTTTATTTCATATTAGCTTCTGCCCGCGACTTCGTTCATGTGGTACAGTTACTTTGGGCTAACACTAAAAAAAACCGATTTTGAAATATTCTTCATTGGTGCTCCGCTGGTCATATCGTGATGATATATAGCCCATAACCTTCCTCGATAAATGAGTTATCTAAAACTAAATAAAAATTTTAAATCGGCCCAGTAGTTCCTGATATTAGCGCGTTCAAACAAACAAACTCTTCAGCTTTATAATTTTAGTATAGACTATATCAAACTTTGCATTTTGTTAAAACATACGTGATTTGGAAACTTCCACTATAGTAGTCGTGTATTATGTGTATTACCACATAAACCTTGAACAAAGTATGTTAAAATTCTCTGAACTAGTTTCGTTTGCATATTCCGTTGCTCCACTTACTTCCTTCGTCTGCTGATGCTATTTTTACAGGAAGCGGTACAATTCAATACGTTATAATTACGCTGTGGATATGGACTCGTGATATTTGGCGATCGAATGGTCAAAAATACTTTAGGACTGTATGCTTAAAATCATTTTAAAGAATTATATTTGGATGGGCTCTTGTTACTCTTTACTTGTTGTTACGGCTTTAGGTTTAATTTAAAACAAGCGGGCCCGGCAGACGTTATACCGCCCTGGTTATAAAAAAATCCTTGACAAATTATATACTAAAACGTTCCTCATGAATCACTTTATCCACTGGTGAAAACCGCATGGAGATCCGTTCAGTAGTTTTTGAGTTTATCGCGAACAGACAGACAGACAGACGCGATAGGGGACTTTGTTTTATACTATGTAATGATAATGATATGTTCCAAATCTTTTATGTGATAAAGTTATAAGAAATCACTGATGAAATTTTGCATATATTTATGAATTGAATTGAATTCTTCTATACTAACTGTGAACGCGACTTCGTCTGTGAGGAAGTTTTTTTTTCTCAAACTGACTACGCTATTAACCTAGCAAGGTCTTAACAACTTCACCGGATTACTAAGGCGAGCGCTTAAGGCATTCGGCCGATTTTATTTGACAACTAGCTCAAGGGTGCATGGCACACCTCGGCTTGGGCTGTTGCCTGATACATGCAATTCGCGACCTGTCTGAGCTAACCTAAGCTAAGCTAACTATTCATACATATACGAGTTGTTGAAACATATATGTGTACCAAGCATACATACCTCAATAACTCTTATATATATTTCGTATCGGATAATTACTGTGTGGAAGCTTATGTAAAAAACAGTGATTAATAAAGTCATCTGAATGTATTAAGTCCATTTACTTGTCTACTTTTCTCTCGTGTTTACGCCGCGTCGTCATTAAAACTACAATAAATTTTGATAGAGTGGACCGATTTTAATGAAATAAAGACTAAGTTACTCCCGAGGATATGCTTTACGATTTTCTTGCTGTGGTTTTATTGTGAACCCAGTACTTTAGCAGTGATGCGTGTGCATACAAACAGACAGACAGACAGACATTTCTAAAAATGATTGAAATGTATTATATTACTTATTCCTAGACAACTGCAACAATTTTTTTCTCGAATATCGAAAAAGTACAGACTCGTTAAATTTACATTCTTATTATATGTATTGATATAGATAGATGCGTCACAAGCCGAACGCTTAGGCCGATCGCGCCTCACTATCGCTTGTTCCACGCTCTCGCTGACACGCTCGGCTCAGGCGGAACGTGACAATGAGTCATGCTTTTTCGTGCGTGCAGCCGTCGTTCATCGATTTATAAGACGTATTCACGTCAAAACATTTATCGTAATTAATATAAGAAATGCGAAGGTAAGCTTGTTTGTTACGCTTTCACGCCTTAGCTGCCCCACCAATGACCATGCACTTTTTCACACTTTTCATTAAAAAAAGTACTGTTCACTAAGCATAAACCCACATGAACGAGAACGAAACCGCTAGCAAAAACTAGTTTTCGATAAACACGTTCTCAATAATATAAAATGAATAAATATTTTTTATTAATGAAGTTCTAAATTAAACACTTAATACATTTGTTTTCATATTTCTAGGACATCAACTTTTAGTATATCTCAAATGAGATGATGGACGTTTATTTACTATGAAAACACTTTCCAAGGTATATTGTAAAAAATATTCACGATCATTCAAATTCGTCGTCAAAATCAACAGGTACATTTCACATCAATAGTGATAAGATATTCATAGGAATATTTTCCACTATAAGTGCCATAAATTAGGAGATGGCGGAATTGAAACTATTTGAATTGAATTCAAATACATATTTAAATATAATTCAGTATATTATTGAATATTCAAATAGAATTCAAATATCACTTATCGGCTGACAGTGACCGAAAAAATCTCGGGGAAATCTAATAGTCCATTGAAATGTTACATGCGTTTTGCATTTTTTAGAGGACGCAATTTCATTTTTGGGACATGTGTGGGGGGTCAATAGAAGCTTAATCTCAAGTTTGTGGGGTCGCCACCCTTGTCCCCCGGCCGCCATCTTGGAAAAAGAGGTGAAAACACATGCGCCTACAGACTCTACCTCATAGATGGCGGGGAAAAGAGTTAGGAATTAATAAGTAAAGTTGTACGAATTTAACAAAAATTTTGTAAGAATATATTTACAATAAAAAAAGAAATCAAAAATAAGTTAAACATTTCGTTTCGACCGGATTCTCATGAGCATTGACGAACCCGGTCAACTTTGGAGCGCTATCACAGCGTTTTAAATGAATGAAATAAAAAAAAAATATAGGGAATAAATTCCTCAAAAGATCATCTACAAGATTGGACTGAGGTATTTTTTTTGTAAAATGAATAAAAAAAGTTATAGATCAAAAAAGAAAATTTTTATAAAAAAATTCTCACTTTTTTGCTTATAACTTTTTTAATTTTTAATTTAGGGCAAAAAATTTTATGTACATATTTGTAGGCAAAACAATTTGCTACAAATTATGACTTTACAATTTTTTTGTAAGACGCATAGTTTCCGAGATATCGCGAAAAAAGTGTTTTCAACCCTTTTTCCAAGATGGCGGCCGGGGGACAAGGGTGGCGACCCCACAAACTTGAGATTAAGCTTCTATTGACCCCCCACACATGTCCGAAAAATAAAACTGCGTCCTCTAAAAAATGCAATATTTGGACATTAAATTGTAACATTTCAATGGACTATAAAGAAAGATGGTGTTCTAATATCTAGTATCAAGTGTGAAAACAAATAAACATACATATCTCGGCGTTGAAATTGGCCAATACGTTAGGACTTGGCAAAATCCGTACCATCTCTCGGGAAGTGACCTTCACTCGATGGTGAAAAGTTTAGTAGCTGTTATTCTGATAAATTTTTAAGATTTCCTGTTTTTATACACCGATAATGAAGTTCAAATTTTACCGTTTATAAGTTTTTTAGTTTGTTTTATCTTATTTTCCTATTTTACATGTACACATTTGTAGATCTTGAAGAGTAACGTAAAATAGTAGGAACGGCTAAATTGGATTTAGCTCATTTTGAAATGTTTTGACACCTTTAAGCGAACCACCGTGAAACTATTGAAATAGATTAAAATGTAGCGATAAAGTGTAATAAACGTCTTGAGATACGACGATGAGATGAGATCTTCAATAAAACCTCAATAGAATAAAATTGTATTATATTTAGACTTTTAACTTAATTTTTATATATTTTGTCTGAATATTTAATTTCTACATAAATTTCTAAGCTCTCATATATTGTGCATGTTAGTTTCACATGCAGTAGGTTACATTTGTAACAACATCACTGTATCGACGTCAACAGAAATAGTCATCTATTGTAACCAGTTTTGTGGAATAATAAAAAAAAAAGAAATCTCGTTTTTTTTGGCCGCTCTGAATACAGCCGTATGTTCGGAGTTCCGCATGATACAGTCCAGAGTCAAATAAGAAAACAGTTAAAATATTATTACAGGAATCCAAAATTTGCATTTATTTATTCTCAAGTTGTCTCGATATTATAAGTATAATATAATAAGTATAGCTAAATTTGTGTTCTGCGACAGAATTCAGAGCGGTCAAAAAGTTTGGTGACGACTGTAAAGAGGTTTTTAATTCAGCACGAAACGAGTATACTCTTTTGTTTATTTTATTCACTTCATTATCTTCTTTTATAACATTTGTTATGTTTTATGGGATATGAAAATAAATATTTCCTATTTTTCTGTCTATCTAAACAACCTATCTATTTTACCTTTGACACGTGTATCGGATACTGCAAGTTCAACTTTTATTAATACAACCTTGCGCAGACGCCTGTTATGCACTCAACTCGAATGCAGTGTTGTTTAAATATTATCTATGTTGTTTTCAATTGACGGGTAGATTATATTATGACGGACAATGGCTGGTATTTTTTGTTATATTTACTTACGTCTGCAGTTTCTACTTGACCTTTAACGCGCACTTTTTTTATGCCTTCGCTACTATATATGGCGGCTACATATAGGGTAGTTTTCTAAGCCCTCAATTACAAAATTTGTCGGCCAGCACCTATAGGTGTGTTCTGGCAGTTGCACTTGAGAAACAGTCCCTCTTCTAGGTTTAGCGTGTTTACAATCTTAGACCACATCGCGGCATCGTCATTTTTTTTTATTATTTTTATTATTTGATAATGTAATCAAACGTTAAAACTTATAAAGTTAATAAATAATCTAAATAAGTAAGTAAATTATTACATTTATCAAACAGTAATACATTAGAATAAAACGTTATTGAGTAAAATATTCAAATAGTTTCTATACGGTTCGTAAGTTCGCAAGAAATGAGAAGTGTTTGTTAATTTGATATACCAAAACGCGACATGAAGAGATCGCAAGCTTAGACCTGGGAATTAGATTGGAACATCGTTAATCGATAATTAAAATGGGATTAATTAACAGTTTGACGATTTTGAGTATTTAAAGCTATGATATAGCGTGGAAAATGTCCTAACGGTGTGTCAGAAACAAAATTATATACCTAATTCCTATCGGCAATATTGCAATCCGATTTTTAACTAAATCATGTAAAGAACACCTGTGTTTAATTTGTTTTTTCTACACACATCGGTTGTCCGACATTGTTTTAGTTAGATGATTAGAAAACTTAGTGTTTTCACACAATTAGGTGATTAAAATGACACACAGCGAAAATATTTTGATTAAAATGAGCTAAACGTATTTCGTGTCGTACAGTTGTTGGCAACAATTTAGGATCGAAGAAGTGACAGATAAAGAAACGACTGGAATATATTGGTTTATCTGTGGATATATACATTTCCTTGGAATCGCAAATGTAATGAATGTTTTTTTCTTCAAAGGTAATTTGTAAAACATTTAGGGGAATAAAGATTTTAATCGATAATTGACGATAATTATTAATTTACTTTTCCCTTAGCTAATAAAGACAACACTATTATCGATAATTTATTCGCTTCACTCATCGTTCAGCCCTATGCACGAGGGACGCGATAAACCCGCTTCTGTTTCGCAGTTCTAAATTTAATCCGCTCCCATTTGGAATTAAATTTGTTGCAGCCAGTGCTCCATTTAAGAAATGACTCAAAATATTATTCCATTTCCTTGTTTCTATATTTAAATTATGATCGTTATTATACTATATGCATTTGTGCAGTGGAGAACAATGTTGCATTTACGACAGGTTATTAACTTGTTATTTCACTAGCTGTTATTTGGTCGATACGTGATAAAATTATAGAGATTTCTATGCAATATTAAATTTAGAATATACTAGCGGGCCCGGCAGACGTTGTCCCGCCCTGATTATAAAAAAAAATCCTGGACAAATTATATACTAAAACCTCCCCCATGAATCACTGTATCCACTGGTGAAAACCGCATAAAGATCCGTTCAGTAGTTTTTGAGTTTATCGCGAACAGACAGACAGACAGACGCGGTGGGGGACTTTGTTTTATACTATGTAATGATAATACTGTGGAAGAACGTAGCTATCTATTAATGGACTTATTTCCACAACCCTATGAGTATAACCCAAAAGTAACACTTATAAATAAACTTTGATTATGTATACACTAGCTTTTGCCTATGGCTTCGCTCGCTTTAATGTAGATTTGACCTGAAAGTTACTGGAACTGAGAATCCTTATTATCCTTTAGTGTATCCCTGACATCCTGAAAACCAACAAATAAACAAAGTCACGTTCGCGTTTTGAAGTTAGATGTGGTGGTCTAGCGATTCGACCGGTGGAATATCATTTCGATGTCCCCAAGTTCGAACAGCGGCATGTACCAAGGAATTTTTCGGAATTCACGTACTAATTTCGATTGTTAACACTATCGGCTGACAGTGAAGGAACATCGTGAGGAAACCTGAATCTGTTAAATGTTCTTGTAGTACTACTTACTGTATGTGGGAAAACATAGAACTGTGGATTTCTGAGAGTTTGAAATCGCCAATACTTCATGGGCTGGCGTGGTGGTTATGCCCATACCTTCCTTCGGGAAGATGCCTATGGCACTGCAGTGGGTGTCTTACAGGCTGATGATGATAACGTTCGCATTTATAACATTAGTTAGGATGATCAACACGTTGGCTAGTAACATGTAGACGTGCGAAACTTTCTTATCCGTTAAACATAACACTAAAATAATAGTAGCTTGTGTCACTCTCTATACTAATGTTAGACGTCTGTTCACTTTCACACGCTACGCAACAGTATAAAATAATTATACTAACAAGAACCGGGAATAATTATCATCTGAATGGTTTGTATGGGCCTAATTATCGAGTATTTCCTTAATAGATCCCGTGCAGAAGGGTTAGGGAATTAACTATAACGGTGTTATTACAAAAAAGTTAAATACGTATTGAACCCTGGCTTTAAAAATGTCTCATATTAAATGCACCACGGTAGCTGAATGTTCGCCATCTTGCTCTTTTGTCTCGCTTTGGTTACGTTAGGTTAGACTTGTGAAAAAGGATAACGCGAACTTGCCTCGGGCGAGCGCGGTTTATTTGTTAGGAAACTTTCTTAAACCAAGTATTTAATATGTATTTAACGTTTTTGTAATAACACGGTTAAAGTTTAATGAAATTAGTTGACTATACATAGATATATATAGTACATTAAGTAAAGTTTCAGGAAAAAATAGGCAAAGGATATTTTTTACTAATAATAAGCGTCTTCGTCTCCGTGTTTATTATCTTAACTAGCCACTGCCCGCGACTTTGTCTGCGTAGAATAGTTACTTTGGGCTAACGCTAACACGCAGAGGAAGCTCTCAAGAGGAAAAAGAATCCCGATTTTGAAACATTTTTCATTGGTGCTACCCTCCTACTGGTCTTAACGTGATGATATATACCGCATTACTTTCCTCGATAAATAAGCTATATAACGCTGAAAGCTTTGAACGCTTTGATATCCCTGACACAGCCACACCCCAATTATTTATTTATTTCAATAACCTCATATGAAACTAGCTGTGCCCGCGACTTCATCTGCGTGGAAGCTAATGTAAAAAACATTGACTAATAAAGTCATCTGAATGTCGCGTCGTCATTAAAATTACAATAACTTTTGATAGAGTGAACCGATTTTAATGAAACAAAGACCAAATGTTACTTGAGGATTTATGAGGTTTTATTGTGAACGCAGTACTTTATCAGTGATGCGTGTTTATACAGACACACAGATATATCTAAAATTGATTTAAATGTATTTTATTTCTTATTCTTAGAAATCTGCAACATTTCTTTTTACAAAAATCTAAAAAGTACAGACATGTTACTTTTACAATCTTACTATATGTATAGATGAAGATATTGGGAAGTTTTTTTTTTAAATTAGTAAAACATAAAAAAAATGATTTGGTTCTATCCAATAGTTTTGCCTTGATGAATATATAGGAGAAGTATTTAATATTTGTCTTTAAAACAATCAATTCTGATTTCGATATACGTCATTTGGTAGCGATTATCGCATTTACTCGATTATGAACGACACAGATTAAAACAACTAAATTCATACAATAAACAATATTTTACATCTGTGATTTTATGTAAACATTGCTGAAAATTATTTATTCGAAGTCAACGACCTATAACGCGTCTATTGCATTAGCTATTTGCATCCACCGTTATAAAATGATCTATGAATATTGTATTCTATATAAACGATACGTACTGTTGAGAGGTGCACAAGTGGCTTCATAAACTGGCCGTCGATCGCACGAGAAGCAGCAAGATGACTCACTTTCACAATAAAACAGCTTCTTGCATTTTTTTATTGTGGAATATAAAATTATGTAACTCTGACACTTAATATTGGTGATTTAATTAGATATGTTACGTATTGCTTTTTGTTAGGGGTGTGCGAATATCGTTCGAATCGAATCGAATCGAATATCAATATTCAATTCGAAATTCGAATGGAATAATTTGAATTTCGATTAATTCGAAATATTTCGAATAATTCGTAAAAATTTCGAATATTCGAAAGTTTTCGAATAATTCGCGAATTAAGGGGGTATTCTAGTCTAGAAGCATGAATTTCAGGTAATTTTTTGAAGTGCCGTAAAAAAAAGGCAATCAATATTTTTACCATCCATTTTTTTATAAGTTATTTTAATTGAAAATAAGAAACCCTGAAAAAAAATCGAATTATTCGAAATTTTTCGAATTAATATTCGATTCGGAACGAATAATTCGTAAGTTCGAATTATTCGCACACCCCTACTTTTTGTGTTATCTTTATACGTATAATTCTTCTGTCCGTGTGTATGTGACTGAACTTCTAAACGGCTGGGTAGATTTTGATGATTTTTTTTACGTATGTTCAGGTGGATTCAAGGATGGTTTAGCTTCAAAATTAGACCCGGTAGATGGCGCTGCGGTTGATTATGATTATTTTTTCATTATTAAGGGAGGACAACATCCGCCGGACCCGCTAGTATTCACATAACGTAGTTGCAAAAGCCAAAGCTGAGGTTCGGCTAGTCTGGCTATCTTGAGCTTGTCAAGTGACGAAGTGGCCTTAGTCCGGTGATGTGAAGGACAGTCATGACGATTGCGTAGTCAGTTAAAAAAAAAACAAAGTAGAGTATATACAATTATACATACGTAAAAATAATATATCTACTACAGTATTGTATGCCTGAAAAATGCCTACAAAAGATATGGCGGTTTTCTATGGTTGTAAATACAATGGTATATGTATAGCCCTAAGGTTAACCTACAGTAACCATTTTTATCTTTTATATATTACTAGCTGATACACGCGTCTTCGTCTGTATTGTTTAATATCTTAACAATCGATTTTATGTATAGAGGAAGAAACATAAGCACCACACCGCATGCCCCACTCCTCTACGATAAGAAAACACACATCACTGAAGAAAATCGTACTTTCGTACTGTCGTGATAATTGTTTTTTTAGATAATAACAAATTATCTACGAAGTAAAAGTGCAAAAAAATCATTGAAATGTATTTAGTATTGTTTAAATGATGCTTCATATTATAAAATAGAATCCTCTGCTACGCCTGCTTATATGTCTGCTGTTTGCAATAAACTCATAAACTACCAAACGGATTTCATGCGGTTTTCGCCATTAGATAAAGAGATTCATAAATAAGGTTTAGGTATATAATTTGTCAAGATTTTTTTTATTATAACGGCGGAACAATGTCCGCTGGACCCGCTAGTAATAATATAAGATAAAAAATTGAGCCGTCACGGGACGCCTGGCAGATGTGAAACACATGTGTAAATTAGTAAACAACACTGTATACACTATAGGTATGCGAGCTCAGTGCGGCAAGAGAGATTGCGAGCAGTCGCTTGCGCATGGCATCGCGTCGCCACGTATCGCCACGCCAACAATCAGATTTACCCTCGCCTATAATGTTTCACATCAAAAGTAATGGGATTATTTATGAGGCTATTGAACCTTCAATATAGAATCTTAAATTCATAGTAGTATATGCATTATACTCTATATATTACTAGATAACTCGGCCACACGTTGCTGTGGCTCAGTTATTACATGTTGTATTAAAATTATGATATAGAATTTAATATATTAATAAAAATTGTTTTACTCTAATTTTGTAGTTAGATATACGTATAAAATAACTTTAAATAATACACAATTAAATAAACTGGAGTTGAAAAGAAATCCAAAATTAAAATGTGGCGCCATTTATGAGATATCTATAACAGTCGGTTCTACAGTTTTCTAACAACAAACTAATTTAAAGCACCATCTGTGCGAGACTGATGACACTTACACTTAATAACAATAATCAACATTAACAATCATTTAATTTGAAATTAAAAAAATATTGAGGTCATTTATCGAAACATAAATTATATCCTGTCTCTCAAGTTAGACCAAATTATACATAAATGCCAACTTTTATGAAGAACTGTCGAGTAGTTCATCGTGGACAAACATAAGGACACCGATTTTTTATATATTTAAAATTGGGTATTTAAATTTCAATGAATATTTTAGATGATATTATATCTACTTCAAAGTTAGACTTCAAATTACGCATACGAAAAAAGTATATGAAGAAGATTTGCTAAGAACTTTGTGAAATAGTAAATGTCAAATTAGCAAAAGCGAATGGGATAAGCAGACGAGTCTTTAATTACTTCGCTAAGTGTTTAAATTACTTACAACGTCATATTAACACATAGCTGGAACGGATTGCTAGTCTTTATATAAATACAAATCAATTGCCGTATGTACGTTTAACTAAGCGCATCAATTCAGACGACTGCACGTGTTACCTTTTTTTTTTGTAAAGTTGTTCAGTTGTTATTCGTTTTCATTTGGTCTTGTTTCCTTCATTAGTACAACTATGCGAAGCCGGGGCGGACACCTAGTGTTACATAAAAATAAATTTATAACCGTTACAAACGATATTTCTAATAATTCTCGAATGTTCATAACCGAAACGGTACTGTTACGACATTTATTGTTACTATAATATTCTTTTACAATAATTTTCGTCTAGTCATTAGAAAGTTCTAACGTAACTCAATGTTTCATGTTTCAAATCTGTAACGTATCGCACTTGTAAATCAATTTTGTAAATCGATTACTACTAATTAAATAGGAAATGACAAAATAATTCGCATTATTTACAAAGAACTATCTACTATCTTAATATATAAAAATCCAGTATCATAATGTTTGTCCACGATGAACTCCTAAACAACTCAACCGATCTTCACGAAAGTTGACATTAATGTATAATTTGGTCCAACTTGTGAGATAGGATAATTGATATTTCGATTAATGGACTCAATATTTTTTAATTACAAATTAAATTATTGTCAATGTTGATTATTGTTATTAACTGTAAGTTTCATCAGTCTCGAACAGATGGCGCTTTAAATTAGTTTGTTGAAAGACAACTGTAGGACCCACTGTTATAGATATCTCATAGATGGCGCCACGTTTTATTTTTGAATGTCTTATTCAATAACTGAGCCACAGCAACATGTGACCGGGTCAGCTATATACACAACGCAAAGCCGAGCCCGCTGAAGCTTGAATCATGAAATTTGTACAGTAGTTTATTTTCGTGTCGTAGAGGGTCACTACAAAGCGATTATCTTAAATTTAACCCCTAAGGGGATAAACGGGGTTTGTAAGGATTATATGGCATAATGGAAGATAAGAAATCTTCAACTATTTATTTGAATATCAGCACAATAACTTGCTAATAAAAACAAATATACACCCATTTCAAAATTTGTCAAATTTCATCCCTTGAGTGTGTTAAGTAGGAGATAAAATATTTCATTGATATTAATTTAGATTTTTAAGTCGGCACATAATTTGACATGGACTTAAAAGTTGAGGTCAAATATTTACTTGATTTTCTTATTTCCCTTAAAATTTATGTTTACGCTCTAAGGATATATATTACAATTAAGTAATGCGGGCGAAGTCGCGAACAAAAGTTAGTTATATACATACATGAATTGGAAAAATTCTATCACCGTTTAACAAAACTCTATAAAAATTTGGACGTGCAAGCGTTTTTTTTTTCTTCAGGAAGAATATTTTTGTAATACCATAACTTTCCACTGAGTGACGCTGTAGCACATCATATTCTGTACTATTCAATCGATAATCATAAGATTTGGTATGCGTAGGTATTTGTACATGAAGAATATTCTCGCAACATTTTGTTATAAATAACTTATTCTTACGACAAATAGCAATGCAAATAAGGACAAATGCATACGAAACTGCGGGCCAAATTAGATGCAATATAAATCTTTACCTAAATTAGGAGCAAAGCGAATATGAAAAAGTTACGGTTTTCTATCTTAAGAATAGAATATAGCAAGCATAAAGAAAATATAAAAAAAGAAGATTAGTTATTACAATAAGTAATTCCTCTATGTTTTTCTTGCTTAGATTCAGTACACACTGATACCATAGAATTATATTCCCTAGTTAATTGCTAGTCGCTTTCTATTAGATTGAGTGCCGCAAACATAGAACCCACAGCCAATTTATCCAGTGGGTAATGCTGTTAGCTTTGATTAAGTCCAGTCTATTCCCTCTAATTCGGTAAAGAATTCCCTTCGCTATTTTAAAGAAAATCAACGATTAATATTCTACTCTTGTGCAGTGAAGTCAGGGTTATTTTTCTTTGTTGTTTTGTGATACGTTTATTTACTTTTTGTATTTAACTGGTTTACAATCATCGTTACATAGAGTTATTTCAATAAAATAAACATGTTTTATTACTTAAATCGTTGACTACGATGCATTATTTCTTAAGTAAGCACAACCTGCTTAATGTATATTAATTAAAAGGGAAGACATCACTACATATTAATAATATTACATAGTATAAAACAAAGTCCCCTACCGCGTCTGTCTGTATGTTCGCCATTAACTCAAAAACTACTGAACGGATCTTTATGCGGTTTTCACCAGTGGTTCACGAGGAACGTTTTGGTATATAATTTGTCCCGGAATATTTTATAACCAGGGCGGGACAACATCTGCCGGGTCCGCTAGTAATGTTATAAAACAAAGTTCTCGGTTCGCTATAAACTCAAAAACTACTAAACGGATTTTCATACGGTTTTCATTGGCAGATAAAGCTTTTTTTCCTCGAGCCGACTACGCTATTGACCTAGCAAGGTCTTAACAGCTTCACCGGACTACAGCAGATAAAGTGATTCATGAGGAAGGTTTAGATATATAATCTGTTAAGGGTTTTTTTTTGTTATCAGGACGCGACAACGTCCGCCGGGCCCGCTAGTTTTTATTTGCCAAAAACGTAAAACAAGTTTAAAAAAAAAACAATTGCTATATTACCTACCTATATACCTGATTAAGTATTTAAGTTTTGATATTATTTTACCATATATGTCTAAATTTTTATATTTATTATTTTATTATGTGAGTTACTTATTCTGGGCATTCTAGCATTTGTACCTAAATCAGTTTTTCTAAAAGGAGAATAGAGAAGACTATTAGAATGATGAGGATATTGAGAAGGAGTCCTGAATCCAAATATGCTCAGGGCTATCTACATAGTTGTTAATGAGTTTAAATGTAATATTGATTTTGTAACGTAATGAAAACGATCTTTTTCACGAGATTTGGTTTTCTACTCGCAAAATTGGTATTTGAGTCACCGGACAACATACGCGGGTCAGTCTGGACAAAGCGAGTGACCTATTTTGCTCGGCCGATGTCGTGGAATTTTTTCTCAGTTATTTAGGCATGTAAATAAGTTAAACATATATAAATACTTTTATGTTTTGTAAGAAGTGTTTCTTTGCGCTATTTTTTAATTTCCGTTCCCTTGCTTCCGGAGCTCTCTCGTATTAGCTCGGCGCTGGATTCTTTAGATTTTTTAAAATTCCTTTTGATGCGAGATTTCCTCTAATTTGTGTTTTCTATAATTATGCGCGTATTTAGGACTTAAAAGGTTTATTTTTGTAATATTTTATACATCTAATGGTTTACATTTATTTAATATTTTTATTATTTCACTTTGATTTCTGGTAGTGTTTCTTAAGCCCTTTACAATAACACGCTACACTATCTTGTATATAGTGTACTAGCCGACCCGTGCCCACTTCGTAGGGCGGTAATAGGCATTATCAAGCTACAACTTTTCTCTAGAACTCAATCATATATATCTCATGATTAATGCAGCGTTCGTAAGAAACGTTTTCGTTCGATCATTTTTCTCCTACTCCCCAGATATTACACCCTACAACCTCACAAACTTTACCTCTTTATAATATTAGTATAGATTATAGATAATATAATTAGTTAATAATATAATTAGCTTCTGCCCGCGACTTTGCACGCGTGGAATAGTTATTCTGGGCTAAGCCGCAGCGGAAGCTCTCAAAAGGAAAAAATACCCCGATTTTAAAACATTTTTCATTGTTGCTCCGCTCCTATTGGTCTTAGCGTGATGTTATATAGCTTATGACACTTACAAATAACGTGGCTTTCTATTGGTAAAAGAATTTTCAAAATCGGATTAGTAGTTCCTGCGATTACCCCCTAGAATGTCACAAACTCACAAACTTTACTTCTTTATAATATTAGTATATAGATTATAGCCCCTGCCCACGACTTCGTCCGCGTAGTAATAATTACTACTCTGGGCTAACGCTGACAAACAGCAGAAGTTCTCAAAAAAAAAAAAAAACATCTCGATTTTGAAACATTTTTCATCTGTGCTCCGCTCCTATTGGCCTTAGCGTGATGATATATAGCCTATAACCATTCTCGATGAATGAGCTATATAACACTGAAAGAATTATTCAAATCGGACCAGTAGTTCCTGAGATTACCCCTTACAACGCCACAACGTCACAACGTCACAAACTCACAAACCTATTTCCCCCCCCCCCCCCCTAAAAAAAAACTCTTTTTATTTTTTCTTCTTCTCCCCCCTTTTCCTCGTGTTATATTCTTACCTTTCTCATAAAGTATATACACTGAAAGAATTATTCAAATCGGCCCAGTAGTTCCTGAGATTACCCCTTACAACGCCACAACGTCACAAACTCACAACGTAACTTTACCTCTTTATAATATTAGTATAGATTACCTATGCTACCGATTTGGTAATTTTACACAACGCTAATTCACAAAACTGACACGCAATTCCTTATGTTGTCACAGGAGAAACAAATGCTTCATAACAAACATGTACAGACATGCTCTATCCCTTGTGGTCTTAACAGTTATCGGATTATAAATCTGGTAGTTATTAGCGACTAAAATCTGATATTATTTTCTAACACAAGAAAGTATGACCGGCTAAGACTGTAGTCAAAGAGTGTGTAAAGATTGTCACGACAATATTAGAATTTTACATAGTATCTGTTACTTTATCCACAGTATTTGATAATATTTAAAAAAAATGTTCCCTTTTGACATACAAGTGTAGTAAAGTTGAACAAGCTAACAAATCAAACAACACTTCTGATATTAATATACAGTTTTATATTCAATCCTAGGACACCTGATGGCGAAGATAACGACAAGAATCCAAATGACCTAGTGGCTAGGGTACCGCCACACTGTCATATCACAATCAAATGTACCAGAGAGGTATGAAATTACATTACTTTCTATAATACAAATCTATTGTCAGGAAGTTGTTAAATGGAATTTTCACTTAGCAACTTTTGTGTCACTATTAAATACATAAGGCCACCATATAGTCCAAATTGCACTACGCATACATATTTATGTACAATAGAATTTAAGATTGAATAATATGCCAAACGTAAATAAATTGGATCAAATTTAATTTAATTTACACCAACAGAAGATCTACAAGCCTCATGGTTTTTTTGCAACGAGTCTTCTAGATTATTGTCAAGTAGATTATAATATAAATGTCCTAAATATTGTGATTATTTTAATGTTCTCATAAGGTGGTAATCCCCTTGGTAGAACTATCCAGAGAGTTTTTGTAGCATCTCAGAATTCATGCTCCGTGGTATTATTTGCCATCCACTCCACTTGTGCACAATAACCAAACTATACGTAATACGTAAAATGTCACCGATATTACAGGATATAGAGTAAAATAATACAGGACTATGAATAAAATATAAAAGAGACTACAGGACAGACTTAGATCCCGCCAAAGTGATAACAGTTAAGGATACAATTTGTAATACGCAACTAAACAGAACGATTTTCAACACTAGATTGCTGGTTTCAATGGCCTCTCTGAGGCTGTACGTCGACTGGACTTTTCCTCAGCAGTCCGTGACGTCCGAAGGTTTAACTACATCTGTGCCCTTCTGGAACTGCTCTTACGTGGGCAAAGATTGACCCATCTTCCTGGTGCAGCCCAGAAATTGTTGTTGTCCATGTTGGAACAGTTAGCTGATCAAGGTAAGTAATACAGTACTTGATTTTAATTGGGAAACGAACTGCGACAAAGTACTGATTGTGTTTGATTCTTGTAAAAAGTTTTAAATATTGAAGGTGCTCGAATATAGACCGAAGATGGTATAGACAGGTTAGAAACAAAAGGTTTCAATACTTTGGTGGCAGCTCTTTAGGTGAACGGCTTGAAGAACTAGAAAACTAGTGTAATACTAAAAGAACTTTAGAACAGACCTATAAGATTTACAAGTGTATAGAGATTACATAACGAGGGTATAATAAGATATTTTACAGACATATTTTTGCATGACATAGAAATCCATATGCAATCTAAGAAAACATTGCCTAAATCTAATATAAATTTCCGATTATTTGCAGACGATTAAATGTATGTATTTTGAATATTTCTGTAGCATGTAATTTAACCACAAAAAGGTAATTTTATTTCGAAAATAAAACATGTGCGGTTTGGCAAACAATTGACAAGTCAGGTTTGGTCTCTAGCTGGTCCTTGTTCTAAACCAAGGATACAGCCCGCCACAATAGCGAAAAATAAAAGAATCGCTGTGCTATGCGAGTTTGCACTCAGAACTAAACAAAATTTATAACTTTATTAAATTATTTTTATACATTTATTAAGTTATTTTCATTTATCGTCCCGTCTTTAGCTTACAGTCTAGCAGAGTGGCCCCTAATTCCAAACTGTCTGTGCATTCCTGTTCTATAGTATGCCGTAAACAAATTACTATTTTTAACATTCCTGTCAAAGTTTAAAGCGATTGAAAGCACGCAGCATGTAATATCGCTTCTGAATACAGTGGCAACATCGCAACAAAACTTGAACGCGCTTCGAGCGCTGCTGGTAGCTCTATCGACTTTGCGTGAAGCGGAGAGACGCTCGTGCTGGGGTCGACCACTTGGATCACGAGCTCTCTGGGGTCATCACGACCACGCCATAGCAAGAATCAATCGCATCGCAGATGCTATACGCATACAGGAGGTAAGGTCATGTGTACGAGTAAATCAGTATTCTTGATTGCTTTAATCATCATATTTATCGAAAAATTTTATTTGACAACTAGCTCAAGGGTGCACGTCCCACCTCAGCTTGGACTGTTGCGTGATACACGAAATTCGCGACCTATCTTTTTGTTTATGTGGAGAAATCCCTTATGGATACACCACCCTCCCGGCAGAGAGAGTGGATTATGTCCGATTATCACGGACTAAAACCCCACGGGTGTACGTCTGCCGCTGTAGTTGGGGCGACATGAGATCTCTATAGACTTCATCGTGCCGCCCCGGCGGTTGGCCCAGCAGCAAAAGCGCCGCCGCCGGGCCCCGTCTTGTTAGGAGACAGCCGTGTACTCACCGGCGGTTTCCTCCGTCCGCCGGACCTGTGCAATGGGAAGACGGGCCCCCGACCCATCTTCCCTAGTACGGTTACGGTGGGAGGAGGCGGACAAACTGCCATGCCGCCTCCTCCTGCCTGTCCTCCGTTGGCGGAGACGGTTACTTTGAGGGTCCTCCTCACGGATCCTCTCCGCCGCCTCCTTCTGCGAGACGACTTCCTCGCAGAAAGAGGCTATAGCATTCCACACATCCTCGCCGCCGAGCATGGCCGCAACCACGCTCGGCAGCGAGAGATCCTGACCTACCGCCGCAGCCAGAGTGCGACGTAGCTCCTCCCACGCAGCACACTCAGACAATTCGCGAATTCAGGAATTCGCAACCTATCTCAGGCACTCAGCTGATCTAAATTTTACACTAGGCTCCGCACCCCCCCCCTTGCTCCTTTTTTCCTCCCCCCCTATATATTTTCCTACCCTATCCTCATATTTTTCTATATATATTTTTTAGATATATATTTTCCAACCATACATACCCCCCCAACCCTTTTATATTTTTCTTTTCGGATATTTTTTTTTTTTTTTTCTTTTTTTTAAGGGAAAAAAATAAACCCCCCCCCCTTTCTTTTTTAAGTTTTTTTGCGTTTATTTTTTTGGGGGTATTTTTTTTATTTTTTTCCCATTATTTTAAATTTTTTTTTCCCTTTTTCCCCCGGGCAATTTTCCCAAGGCCCCCCCCCCCCGGGAATGGCCCTTTCCTTAACCCCCCCCCCCTCCCTTTTTTTCCCTTCTTTGAATTTTAGAGGGAAGGAGAATCATCTCTGTGTATGAAAAAGAGTCTATCAAAATGCGTTAAATTAGGGTGCCGCTGCAATAGCAACAGGGTTCATAATTGTTCAATTATTTCAAGAAGTTTTATAAAAATAAATCACGTATTATTTAAAGTTCACAAATATTCTATCACATTCCACGTTTTCTTACATCAGTGATATTAGGTTATATTTATAAGATTATTTTAGCCAATCCATAATTCAATCCTAGCGCCATTTTGGAGGATCTTGGAACTATTATTTAGTACTTAAACCTGGACACTTTTTCAACAAATCCTCCATTTGAGACAGTTCTCTTTTCCTCTAACTAGTCACAACAAAAATTTATATGTGTTTTCAACACATATGATTGAAAGATGTTTTGAACTTTAATGTGATTTATGATTTGATTACCTAGAAGTGTTAGACAGGATATAAACATTTAATAGTTAATGTCGTAATAGTATGAAAAATTAGATTTCTATTTCAGCCTGGACCTGAAGTAGTTCCCAAGCTTCATGATTTACCCGAGGAGTGTATAAGAGAGATCTTACTGAGGATATCGGATCACAGGGATTTAGATGTAAGTATTATGATGTAAATTAACAATAAGTGGGTAAGATAGTTAATATCCTATATGTTTTAATAAAGCTTTATGTTTTATCTATACTAATATTATAAAGAGATAAAGTTTGTGAGTTTGTGACGTTGTCGGGGGTAATTTCAGGAAGTACTAAACCGATTTTGAAAATTCTTTTACCAATAGAAAGCCACGTTACTTGTGAGCGTCATAGGTTATATATTAACCCGAAATATGGAAAGACTCTTTTGTCGTAGTTGGATTTGAAAAGTTAGTCGGAGAAAAAACGGTCGTACGAAAACGTTTCTTACGAGCAATGAGAGATGTATGATTGAGTTCCAGAGAAAAGTTGTAGAGCTTGATAATGCCTACAAAGAAGTTAGCAACAGCATATCTCTAACGTACGTGTGATTGGATTTTACATAGTTATATATGGTAGTATATCAACAATGTATTGCATTGTTTTCTAATTTGACAACAACGGTTTTATTTATTCATAAGTATGGAAAAAAACAGTCAATAAAGGACAAAAATAATAAAGCAAAAATACTAGAGTGAAAAATAACAGTTTGTTAATACAGGCATAACGTTGACACTACTCATAATATTAAAAAGTTATTTTTTATAAAACGAACTTAAGCTAGCGGCTTCGCTTGTATTAATGTAGATTTTGAAAAATAAAATACATTTCAAGTTTGTCTTTGATAATGTAGTTTTATACGTGGAAGAATTCTTAAAACCGATTAATTTTTTTTTTTAGTTTATCCATGACAAACAAAAAATGTATTATTTTCTCTTTACAGTAGTAATATAATATAGATAGTATATGAATATTAATATAGATTAAAAAATAAACATTTGAAATTAGAAAATGAGAGAGGAATAAATGGAAATGTGAATATCATAACAATAAAAATAAATGGATTGTTGTCACATCAAATGTATTGTATTGTAATTTATAACAATCACACGATAATGAAATGAATACTCGGTTGTATCGTGACTTTGAGTGTGAGCAACGTGAACTACTCTCCCTTTCACACGTATTAATTGTCGCTTAATGCTTGCTCGTTCGAGCACAGGCGGCGTCGTCAGCGTGGAACGTGATGGCGACCGTGTGCTCGGAACAGCGGATCTGGCGCGAGCTCGTCGACTTCCATTTCACACAGCAGCAAGTCGAGACGGCACTCACGAAGCCCAAAGATGACGGCGATACGAAGGACGTGGATTGGAAGAACGTATTTCATCAACTTAGAAAGTATGTATTGTACAGTACCTAATTCAATCATTAAATGCCTATGCCTTGTTTGTCACACATTCACGCTTTCGCTACTCAATCGAGCATCATCAAACTTTGCACACACGTAGTTACGGGTCTAGAAAAGTATATAAAGAATGAATGTTTCACAACCCTAAAATACTAATGAAGATACATTTTCCTTTCATAATACAAACTGTAACACATTCGCCCGCTAATGTCAGACTGCCCGGTGTTAGTCCTTGACCGAAAACAAAGCTTCACTCTTTGTAAAGGTACTGAACGAAATAGGTACATACGTCTATCGTAATGTACTTGGCACTCGTGTATTATAACATACATAATATATGTATTTTATTACATATATCACGAACTAAAACCATGTAATAAGGAGAAAATCGAATCCGACTCGTAAATAACAGTTTCTTGAGTTTTTGGCGGGATCCTAGTCTATCATGTGTGGATTTTATATATATTTTATTCATGGTATCTTGTGTTATTTTGTAATATTGGTGGTTTTCTACGTAATAGAGTGTGGTTATTTTGCACGACTGAAGTGGACGGGGAAATAATACCACGGAGAGATGTGAGATGCAACAAAAACTCCCTTAACGATTTGAAAGGTCGAGAAAACCAAAGTCACGTTTCACGCATCCCGTAATACTACAAGAATATTGACTCGGCTTCCTCACCATATTTTCCTTCACTGTCAGCTGAAACAAATTCTGAAAAATAAATCGATACACGAAGCTACACGATCCTACTAATTCAACCCAATGATATGATAACTAAAAAGCTGTAGATATGTCATAAGCGCTTCATGTCTTGTTAAAACTTGGCTAGCTAACAAACATGATCTAGCCCTGACAACAATCCACCCGTATCTATGCAACATATACTATTTCTATTTCATCACCGATTTTGAGAATATGCCATCTTACTTCCACGTTTTATCTAAGACAGTTTACCGTAACAATATAACTTTAACCCTTAAATGCATATTGTTGCTAATTGTCTACATTCCATTTCCACTTAATTTTATTCAGAAATCTGCGTTTCTAAAGGCATGTTCAAACCTTATGTATGTAATAAAATACCTTATGTATGGAAAAAAAGTTGATAATTTACTTTTGGCGGGTAAGTTATTTTTTTAATTGTTGATTTAAAATTTGTTTCAAAATTCGAAACAAAATTCATGCATTTAAGGGTTAAGTATGTGTGCGATATCGTGCTATCTGTCTTTTCAAAATATCATGTAGGTAACGTATCTACAGCTTTTTAGTTACATTCAACAAACTAAATCATCGTAATACCACGACGAAGTTGTTAATAGACATATTTTATTACCAGGCTAAAAAAATCCGACTAGATGATATATAGTTTATTGTCATCATTAGTTCTTTTTATATGTCCGTATTGCCTAATTCTTAGACGTTATTTCGTATTTTGATGGTAAATTAAATCGAGTACTTATGTATTTAGTTAGTACCCTCAAATAGAACATTTGTTGATGAGTATTTTCCCGACTACAGTTGACAGTCAGCGTCTTTTTTGTAAACAAATCGTTAATTAAAATAGGGTCAAATGATTTTTAAGTAATGCTTATTTCTTAGGATATACGGGTTACGAGAAGACACACAATATGCGGAAACTCTGTCGTTATGTCGACACTGCAAGTGCCTGTTCTGGCGGTCTCTCGGACATCCCTGTATTGCTGACCAGGTATGTCAAAATTATGATTGGACAGTTTAAAACAGCTATACTCAAACTGCGGCCCGCCGGGTCTTTGTAATTGGCCTACCCGATGTTACTTTATTTTCAATTATTTAAAATTTCACGACAATCAAGCTATGAGCACGGTAAGTAAATTAAGTAAACCCCAGATACCTCGACAGCAATGCGTTCCATTGAAAATAGAGTAGGAGGAGCGAGCTAGACAACGGGAATATCATTCTCTTTCATATTTTCAGCTTAGAGCACGTCGCTGTTTGTTAGTATAGCGTGTCACTATTGTTTTAAAAAATCTTACGAAACAGGTGTTTTCAAAATTTGGTCCTCATTGCATTTTGCTTCATGATAACCTTATATAGTTTGCGACCCGCGACACCATGAGTGAAGCGTGTTTATGGCCGTTTTAAAAAAAAGTTTGAGTATGACTGGTTTAAGAGGATAATTCATTTTTTTTAATGTTAAATTATCAATGTTATTTTTAGATAAAATACAAAAATAAAGTTATATTGATTTTTTTAGTGACAGTAATATTATCAATAACTAGCGGCCCCGGGCAGACGTTGTCCCGCCCTGATTATGAAAAAATCCTTGACAAATTATATACTAAAACCTTCTTCGTGAATCACTCTATCTACTGGTGAAAACCGCAAGAAAATCCGTTCAGTAGTTTTTGAGTTTATCGCGAACAGACAGACAGACAGACGCGGTACGGGACTTTGTTTTATACTATGTAATGATATACAATGCTGTGATGTTTTAGTGTCCAGAATACCGCGAACGCCTTAGGGAAGCTGGTGGCCCTCTACCGCCGTCACCGGTTCCACCTGCAGCTTTTCTCAAGTTCTTCTCGCTTTAAATGCAAAATAATGAGAATGGAGTCTAGAAAAAGCAAAATGGAAAGTACTAGAATTGTGACTGTCAAAAAAATTCTATTTCATTCGGATACACGTACCTACCGTAGCGAATTTAAAACTAACCGGCCTGTTATTTATAGAATATAATGACATAAATTACTTATTTATATATATCAACGATAAATGAAAAATAAACTAACAAAATTATATATGTTTGTGATATTATGAAACTGTATAAAAAATGCCAGTGTTCAAATTAGAAACTAAAAATATTTAACTTTGTTCATATAAAATTTAGTGTATCCGAATGAAAATAGGTTATACGCGAAAAGATAATGGACTTTTTTCAAAAAATGGTAAACGACTGACACAGAAGGATCTCAGGCAGAATGGCCTAAACATAAATAACACTAAAATTACAAAGTTATTGTCAAGTGTGAATTAATTAACATACGAAATTAAAACTTGTTGTGATGATGTGTTCCATTTTTAAATATTCTTTTGTTTTTTTTTTTAACAATTTATTACCAGTACGAAAAATACTTCTTCCGATCTTGGAATAAATCACTCAAGTTTGTGTTACAACATACTCAAAATGATAATTTGTAGTGCCTAAGACCAGTGAACTGCGAATCTTCAAGCGAAACTATTTGCTTTATTGTATACATTAGTGTTACTTTTTTATATTTAAGGATTGAACTATGTATATAATCGTTTGCATATACTAACGCTTATTAATATAAAAAGAATGTGATATTACCAAGATTTTGGAAGCTTAAATTTGTTTGAAACTATTTATACTTGAGTGTTAATAATTGTTGTTACTAAGTTTAATACAGAATTGGAAGGTAAAATTACTCCACAAGTTTACATTACGTTTTTATAATTATCCACTTACATCAATATAATTTATACAAGTAAGAAGTTTAATATTTTCTTGAAATTATTACTTTAATGAAATTGGTATAATTAATTTTTGAAGTTTTTTGTTGAAAATCATGTATACAATAAAATGTTAAAAGAGTATGTTCAAAAGATAAACTATGCAGCTTATTTTAACAAAATATTATGGATTTATTGAATTTATCAAAACTTATATTGTATAAACTTATATTTTGTAGATGTTTTATTAGAAAAAAAATCTATTTCTTGGCATTATTGTTCCAGAACAATCTTATGACTATTGTTATGTCAAATCTATGAAAATTATCTATCTAAGTAAAGATTTAATTGTTACAAAAATAATATTGATCTAATAGCAGCTAATGAAATAAGAAACTATGATAACTTATGATATGACAAATCTTATTTTTCGTGGCCTAGAAAATTCCGTTTTCAAAAAACAAATATATCATATAAATAGTAACAGAGTTATATTAGAAATGAGTATACAAATTTCCTATTATGTAGTGGAAATATGTACTGAGAGTAATCATCTATGTAGTTAAAATGATTAATAGTAATCATAAAATTAAATTTAAAGCTCTATCGTAACATTGATTTTATTATTTGGCTAGGCAGGGCGGGAAACTCGAGCAGTGAAGGTGAGCGTTGATGCGCATCTCAAAGGGGGCCTCCTTAAACCTACACCTGGGTCGCAAGTCCTGGGAACTGCTCTGAGTTTCCCCCTCTGCCACACGATGGACCCGGCACCCGCACGGTGAATCCATGGAAGGCTAAGAAGTTCGTCTCTCTTCACAAAGGCTTGTTCAAGCTATTGTCGTCTTTATTGGTAAAATAATAACTAACAAAAAAAAAACAATTATATATTCTCTGTAGTGGAGTAGTTGTTAATATTGTGATATATTATGAAAAATTACATAATACTAGTAATATAAGCATTTGACAGTCCTAAGATGCTAACCTAGAAGTAGGGTTTCGTCAAACACTTTGTAAACTAAGAAAATAGTAATCTTCTATACATATAATAAGAATATAAATTTAACGTGTCTGTACTTTTTCGATTTTTGTGAGAAAAATTGTTGCAGGTGTCTAGGAATAAGTAATAAAATACATTTCAATAATTTTTATAAATGTCTGTCTGTCAGTCTGTTTGTATAAACATGCATCACTGCTAAAGTACTGAGTTCACAAGAAAACCACACCAAAAAAACCATAAACATATCTTCGGGAATAACTCAGTCTTTGTTTCATTAAAATTAATTTTAAAAATCAACACCTCTATCAAAAATTATTGTAATATTAATGACGACGCGGCGTAAGTACAAGTGAAGAGTAGATAAGTAAATGGACCTAATACATTCAGATGACTTTACAAATCACTGTTTTTTACATAAGGTTCCACACAAAGGAAGTCGCGGGCACAGCTAGTTTGTTATAAAATTTATGTAATATGCTTAATCAAAATAAAAAAGGTTAATGATAGCAAAATACAGTGTGACAAAACCTTATTTAGTTGATTATGACATAATGCAGCTTACCTACTTACTATGTCATTTCTAATCTGTGATTTTTTTGTTTGTCCAAGGAATTGTTTTTCTTGCTTGTGTTCTCTCTGTCTTGTGGTACTATATTATGATATTTAAAATAAACTTATTTTGAATAAGAATTTTTATTTTTATATTAATAAATGTTCCAATTTTGTTCAGCGATCTACTTGATGCCATAAAATACCTAAATTTTTTACCATCTTCATCTGCGTTATTATATATCAAAGATATTTTGTCAAAATGCAACTAATCTGTACACAGTAACATAATTGAATTGTTTGTCTATGGATAGGCTAATCTAGAATTAGAGGTGAACTAATTTTGATGATACTTTTGTCATATAAACATTTTGTAAACTGACAAACTTAATGCCACAAGGCATTTTCTTCCAGCTAAACAGCAGTATTGTAAAAAGTAAAAGTTGTATGTATAAAAGAAGCAAAAGAAAAAATCAATAAAATATAATATTAAAACGAACTTAACACTAGAATATCATAAAAATAAATAAATAGTCCAAAAGAAAAAAGGATATCCTGGAATAACAATATTACACAAAAAGAGCAGCACTATATTGATCTCTGTAGCACATATAGTTGACATAAATCTAAAAAATATTTCAACAAGAAGAAAATCCTGGGTATTAACTAATTATACAATAAAAACAAACTAAGTTACAAACTCATACTAGATATTAGAGAATTATAATAGGGTTTGTAAATAGATATTCAGTATAGGCACGAAAGTGATTGCAACAATTTGTTTTTTTAATTATTTTTTGTGTTAATCTTTTCTTTTGTAACATGTTTGTTGTATGAAGTTGGTCTGTTCTTTTTGAACCAACCCTGATAAAAATAAAGTGAAAAAGAAAACACACTCTTGCTTTAACAGAGACTATTGCATTGAAGGAAAATTTATATTTGGAATATTGAGACAAATTTTAGCCATAATCTAATAAATTCATTTTTAATTATATAAATTAAGATAATAATTTTAATTTTACAATATATGAAATTAAAAGTTCAATATGGTTATTATTTACTTACATTTTGCATAAATTAACAATTCCAGTATAACTTGTGACATGTATATACAGTGTTGAACAAAACTACAATTGAGTTTGTGTCATTTTTATATATTACTATAGGTAATCATATTTATAGTTTTTGAGATCATAGTGAACTTCTGTAAAGCTTTGAATATTTATGAGAGTTGATTCTTCACTTTTTCACAATGTCTCACTAAATCTTTCAATTTATACACCAAATCCTGTAACTGTTGACTTCCACATGTGAATGTTACATCGTTGCCTTGGTCTGTTTTTAATATAACTGTATACAATAAATTATCCGATCCGATTCCGGGCGTATTTGTTAAAACTTCAAGTTTCCATTCAACATCTACGATTTTAGGTAAAATGCTTTTATCAAAACCTTTATTTGCTTCCATAATTATAAACAATATTCTTTAGATATCCAATGTGAAATATAATATACAATTACATTTGAATTTATCTGACTATACGTGCATGAAACAGCAAGACAACCTTACGAAACCGTACCTATGTTTTGTATTTCATTTGCTGATAACACGATTCAACTTCAACATTTTTATATTGGCGTCTCGTAGATACGAATTCTGCCAGTGTCAAGTTAGTGATAACACGATTAGTAGCTTGTGAGACTGGGGCTGACAACTTTGGTAATTTGTTTCAGGTGGGTGACACAATTGACATTTACGATCAAAGACAAAAATTACTTATTTTATTCAGTACATAGCATATTGAAATAAATACATACATAAGAACATATGTATTTTATTCATAATTTTTTTTACTGAAACAGATTTCAGTCGATATTACAAAATAATATTTCTATTTTGTAAAAGTAATTGTAGTTTTTGGCGGGATCTTCGTATGTCATGTAGTGGATTTTATATTTTATTCATAATCTTGTTTTATTTGACTCTATATTCTGTAATATTGGTGGTGTTTTACGTAATATAGTTTGGTTATTGTGCACAACTAAAATGGATGGGAAATAATCTCACGGAGCATGAACTCTAAGATGCCACAAAAACTCCCTGGAAAGTTCTAATAAGACGGCCCGGCCTCCAGCTTGTTAGGTCATTGAACGATCACAAGAAACTTGTAATCTCATTATGTACTCGACAATGGCATAATAATCTATTAGAGAATTGGTTGCCAATAATGAAATAAATACATACATAAGAACAAATGTATTTTATTTATAATTTTTTTAACTGAAACAGATTTCTGCCGATATTAAAAAATAATATTTGTTGGTAGTTATTATATTAGGCAGTTTAACGCGCGAGGGCAGCTCCTGGCTTCCTCCCTTCCCCCCGCCTCCCCCCCGATCCTTTCTCCGTTAGATTAACGCTAGCGCTCGACCGCATCGCAGTGCAGTCCGCTATAGCATGTGCCGCGAGACGTACGTTAACTCTCTATATCACGAACTAGTGCGCAAATCAACTCGTGAGTGAATAGTGAATACATTTTATGTGACCCGCCTACTGATTGGACACGGACACAAACCTGCCGAAACCAGCGATCAGCCTCTGCCAAGTAAGCATGTATATTTATATTCTATCCTAGCTCAATCGATTATATACTCTTGGATCCTACGATTGAGCGTATATCCCGTGATACCCTTGCCCACGCAAATCGCCAAAATACAGTCCACATCTCTCCTTAGAAACCACCGCAGACAATGGAGGTGAAAGGAATCAAGTGAGTAAACCGTTCGAGCCCGCATTTCTTGGTCCCTCTCGCCGGATTTCCTTCCATTTGCATTTTACTTTGTAAATGTAAGATTGTAATCTATGACTCTATAAAAATTAATAATATAAAAAAATAAGCTGTGACCACAGACAATATATGAGAATCTTTATAGATTACTTATATCCCGGTTATAGAAGGGGTTGTCAATAAAACGCTTTTATGTTAATCCTCATTTATTAGAAAGTATGTAATTAGTACACCAATAACTTTATGAAAATGAACATAACCGTAACAATAATTTACATTTACACATCAGAAATATTTAATGTTTGTTTAATTTTTATTCAATAAAAAGTATTACGGTGAAAATCACAATAATATATGCAGTTAAGCTTAAACATAACAACACTCATTTTAACTATTAATAAAATTTAACTATTCTAGTTAACAATTTGTTTATTCAATTTTTTATTTTATAGTTAGTCTATTTCGGAGGGAGCGAAGTCATATTTCCAAGTATTAAAGGCCACTTATTACAAATTATCAAAAACAACAATTATCTCATTGTACTTTAGACATGGTAAATATCAAAAGAATAAAACCACATCAGAGATTCTAGAAAAAATGTATTTACAAATGCACAAGCACTCTTCTTTTTCTTATTGTTTTAACATAACGACGTCACAACATTTATATTTAAAAAGATCTATCACTAAAAGACATTTTATATATTAAAATTTCATCAAAAATAGTCAGTTGCATGTTACAAGCTTATTTTTTAGCACCAATTAAGTCAGTAACATTTCTTTAATCAGCATAAAAATCAGTATTAGCAAATTCATCAACTTCCCACGTTTTTATTACAGATTAAGAGAATGTCTGTTAACTTACTATGATAAAAGTTGAAAACATTCAACATTATAATTATTACAACATATTTCATGATTACAATTTGGTCATTTATATTTCACACTCTTGTCAGCAACTCATAAAGTGATTTTAATCTTTTTGCATGATTATCATAAGATAATAATTTAGATCATAAATATTATATCAGAACACAACCAAATAAAACAACGAATTAAACATACTGATAGTTCATATTAACTTGTTCTCATATTTTTTTATATTGTATAAATTACTATATTAATTCTTAATGGCACTATACATTTGTATAAAATCAAGATATAATTTATATTGGATTGACCGACATCTATAGTTTTTATTTTCTATTAATTGACAGACTATAGTATTATTAACGTAAATATTGTTTTTTTTCTTTATTGAAAAATAATCACCATTACCTTATGTCACTCAGCATTGTTCAGATAAGTATATCTTATAAAATTTAAAATAAATATCAAAACACATCAGGCACTTCATCATAAAATTTAGGCTTTGTATTATTATATAATATTTTTTTTTTTATACAGGATACACAGACCTTGCAGGGTTAAATATATTTTTTATATTTTTTAAGGCCACTAGATGCTTGTCCTTTAAGCCTAACTTCGTACTACTTCTTCTAATCTTTAAACATCACAGTAACAAGATGGTGACTCCCTTGTTAGAAATGGCGAGTTTTTGCGGGAACTGAAAATGTATGTTTCCGGTTATTATTTATTATTCATTTCACCTATACTTTATAACCAAACTATATCATATAAAACACCATCAATATATCATGACACAGGGACAAATAATGGAAGCTTATTTATTGACAGCAGCGTTCCTGATGGAAAAAAATAGTTATTTATTTATTTAATAGAGTATCCATCTTATATTATTGTCCTTTGATTAATTACTTCATTTGTCGCTGTGAGGTTCAATTTATGTAGAACAGTTCAGCAGACAAAAGATTGTTACTTTTTAGCACCATCAGGGGAGTATTTGTAGGAGATGAGAGTTATATTTCCTGCGGACGCAAATAACATTAGACCAAAATAGTGAAGCAAATACAAAAAACATTATCATACGGGTTTGTCAGCTTCTCAGCACCTCAACGTATATTAATTAATACCAAAATGTGAAAGAGAAAAGAAAGATTGTTTGTTTATTACGCCATATATGGTGGTACAACCCAATCGAGCACAGACCTCTAACACCTAATTAAAACATGACAGATTAAGATCCCTCCAAAAACTCTCCAAAATGTGTCAGTAACAACAGGTATACCTTACTTAACGCTTCATTTTCTCCAAAATCGGTAAAATCATTTCGAAAGACGGTCTTTTCCCGGGATCTTCATTCATACAGATTCGGATGAGTTTAGAGATGTGTGGTGAGATACCCGGAGGAATGGTCAGTCGGAGACCCTCTAGAGCTATCTTCATACCGCATTCCATTGGTGATAAGTCAGCAAAAGGAACCTATTTATTTATTTACATGGTTTAAAAGTTACATCATTACTACATAAATCAAATATTTTCTATTCTATACATATAATAAGAAAGCAAATCTAACGTGTCTGTAATTTTTTGATTTTTGTGAAAAAAATTGTGGCAGGTGTCTAGAAATGGATAATATAAAATATGTTTCAATCATTTTTAGAAATTTACGTCTATCTGTGTATTTGTTTTTAAACATATTACTACTACAGCACTGCATTCACGATAAAACCTCACTAAGAAAATCATAAAGCGTATCCTCGAGTGACATTTAGTATCTGTTTCATTAAAATCGGTTTGTTTTATCAAGAGTTATTATAGTTTCAATGACGACGAGATTTAAGTAGTAGAGAAAAGTAGATAAGTAAATGGACTTAATACATTCCAAATGACTTTATCGCTGTTTTTTTAAATAAGGTTTTAAGCGGACGAAATCGCAGGCCATAGCTAGTATTTTATGAGGTTCTGGCATACGTACCTCTCTGGTGGCGAGTTCCCAGAGCAGTATAGCGAAGCTCCACATATCGGCAGCCTCCCAGTTCCGTTTAGCTGCCGGCTTCAGCAGTGCCTCCGGAGCCATCCACGCTGGTGCATACACTCTGCCCTTCTCTTGGAACGAGAACTTTGCATCAGCCATGTTGATGCGAGCCGTCAGGTCTTCATCGATCTGTTTATTTATTATATACTTGTAAAAACTTATTTGAGTTTAGAAATTAAAAATTAACACCCAACATAACAATCTCTCTTATCAATGAATATTTGCGAAATTGAGACATATTTCCATAGTCACCCTAGACTAAATAGAAAAAACTACACAAAAATATAATCAATGTAATATTATGGTCAGTATAAAAAGATCACATTGTTATTTTGAAAAATATTTTAAACTAACTTTTGCTTGTAGTTTCGTTTGGTTAAATATAGAGTGAAAGAGTTCTATTTTTCTGAACAAAGTATACTCTGTGCCTTTTTCAGTACCACTAACAAACTGTATGGTAAACTTTCATGATTATCTGTTGAATAGTTAAGGTATGAATGCGTAATAAATTAACACATATTTGTATTATATGATATTCGTTAAGGGCAGTGGTTCCGAAGCTTTTCGGTCCGAGGCGTACTTTCAAGTTTGGTATCTTGTCACGACGCCCTAACCAGCTAGTTTTTTTTTTTTTTTTTTTTTTTTTTATTTTTGGTTCTTATTTCCCCCCCCCCTTCTTTATTTTATTTTACACAAATACACTACACCACTTCCTTTTTTTTTCCCCTCTTCCTTGGCCCAATTATTTAAAATACCCCCCTCTATTATATTTAGTTTTATCTCATTTATCAGCTCTTCTTTTTTTTTTTTTTCGCTCCATTCCCT
Organism: Antheraea yamamai; assembly: GCA_036509395.1. Lineage (NCBI taxonomy): Eukaryota > Metazoa > Arthropoda > Insecta > Lepidoptera > Saturniidae > Antheraea > Antheraea yamamai. The sequence continues at coordinate 16,602,231 of AP028434.1, read as the reverse complement.
CCCAAAATATTTCAATCTTTTCTCTTTCCCCCTTATATAATTTTGTGAGATAGTTTTTCTCTAAAAAATAAAAAATTTTTTTGTGGGATATTTCCGGAACGTACTCTGTTTGCAATAACAATAAGTGATCTATTCAAGTTACTGCCATCAAACCATGGTATATGGGGCGGCTCACTTTGCAGCGTTTTATACCAGATGCCTTTATCTTCATCTAGTTGACATAGATACTGTTGATAGAAATACATACAGTTGTACTAATTAAATAGGCCCAAATATTAGGTCTTTACCTATGAAATGGCCGTTTTGTATGAAAAAATATAAAGGAATTTTTTTCATGTATTTTTTATTTGTATTAATCGAAGTAATCACCCATGCAATTAATGCATTTTTGCCAACGCAGTGGCAGTTTATTGATGCCCTTCTTAAAGAAATCAGCTGGACGGGAGGCAACAAATTCTTCAAAGGCAAAAATGCCTTTGAAAGTAAAAGTACAAAAGTAGTAAAAGTACAAAAGTACTGCCTCTCGGGTATTAAACTTTTTTCCCGCAAAGGAGTTATCCAAATTCTGGAAAAAGTAGTAGTCTGTAGGCGCAAGGTCTGGTGAGTAGGGTGGATGACGGAGAACTTCCAACCCCAGTTCTTGCAAATTGGAGACCGTCTGCTGTGCAGTATGAGGTCGCCCGTTGTCATGCAGGAGCAGCGGAGACGAGCGATTGACCAATGCTGGTTGGAGATGTGCCAGCTTCTCCACCATTGTGTTCAGTTCTTCACAGTACACATCTGCAGTAATGCTCACCCCGTTTGGTAAGAAGCTGTGATGAATCACACCGGCGCTAGACCACCAAACAGTGACCATCACTTTTCTAGGGGTAAGTTTTCGTTTAGGGCATTGTTTAGGTGCTGAATCAGGATCCAACCAACTTACTGAGCGCTTGCGGTTATCAAACAGAATCCTTTTTTCATTGCAGGTAACAATGCGGTTCAAAATTCCTTCATTTGTGTGTCTGTTGAGCAGTGCAAGGCACGTCTCGACGCGTACTTCGCGCTGGCGATCATTGAGTTCGTGGGGCACCCATTTGTCAAGCTTTTTTACCTTGCCAATTTGACGCAAATGGACCAATATTGTTTTGACCCTAACGTCGAAAGCTGCTGCTAATTCAGCCGTAGATTGTGTATCATCAGCTTCCACAATCGCCTTTAATTCGTCATTGTCGACCAAAGCCTTCGGACAACCGCGAGGTTCATTTTTCAGGTCAAAATTCCCAGATCGGAAGCGAGCAAACCAATAACAGGTGGTGCGTTGGTTTGTAGTGTTAGCTCCGTAAACGTCGTTGATGTTGCGTGCCGCTTGTGCCGCGTTGCTGCCACGATGGTACTCATATTCCATAATTACTTGAATTTTTAACGTATCCATGATGACAAAAAAGATTGAAATGCGATGAATATGTAACACTAATCGAGGGAGATCGAGGGAGGTCGAGGGAGAGTGGAAGGGCGAGGAGGAGGAGGGTGAGGGAGAGGGGATAAGCGAGGAGGGAGAGGGGATAAGCGAGGAGGGAGAGGGTGAGGGAGAGGGGATAAGCGAGGAGGGAGGGGTGAAGGAGAGGGCGAGGGTGTATGCGGTACCATGATGTGCTTGCTGTTGAGGTGGTAGGCGGGCAGCACGGTGTCGCTGTGCAGCGAGTGCAGGTAGCGCATGCCTTGCGCCACGTCGTGCGCGAGCCGCAGCGCCGCCGCCGCGTCCACCACGACGCGCCCGCCCGCGCCGCCGCCACCATGCAGCAGCGCGTGCAGCGAGCCCCACGACATGTACTGCGAGATCACCACCAGCGACGGCGGCGACACGCAGCATCCCACCTGTCGACACCGACACACTCACAATCTAAGTCACTAAAATATTACAGTGGACCCCCGGTAATCCGGCACCACCTGTAATCGGACATGTCTTAATAGACAATCTATACGTATAATAAAAGTGAAGTGTCTGTATTAGGGTGGGTCAAAAAAATCGATTTTTTTTTTTTACACGTGACACGGAAAAATGGGTTGCTAGACACCATAAAAAAATTCTCACCAAGCATATAGAAATTTTAATATTTAATAGAAAAATCCTCCGCATCGCAGTTTTGTATTTTTTTCTCTTTCAATAGAAAAAAATTCACACCTCATCATTTATCGATTGAACAGAAAAATGTTCCGAGAGAATTTTTTAGGAAATTTAATGCTCTACAAAAAAGATATCTTATATTTTTTCCGTAAATCTCACCATTTGAAAGATATTAAGGATTTAATTTTGATTATTTTAAGACAAATTTCATTTTTGTTTCTTAATTTTATAACTCGACAATAAATGACTTTTACAAAATGCGCAATACAATTTTTTGTTGGAAATTAACTGCTCTATAAAAATGGTTTCTTATGTTTTGGCAATGAAATTAACCGTTCAAAAGATATTCATCATCAAACTTTCATGTGTACGGATTTTAAAAGTTTTTGATGAGATATTCGAAAAATTTCAATTTAATTTATAATTTTTGAGAAAATTTACACGAATTTTAGTTATTATCAACTGAGAAACTTCAAAATATTTAATATTAAAATTTTTTATTTTTTATTTAATTTTATTTTAATTTTTTTTTTTTAATTTTTTTTAAAAAATTATTATAAAAAAAAAAGAAATTTTTTATTTATTTAGGTTTTCTTTGGGCGGGTGGTACTACTCCGGGCGAGCCGACACATTAATAATGAAACCACTAATAGCTTCAGCGTGGCTCTACCACCTACAGAATCCTACATTAGTCTGTTGTGCACAGGTAAAGAAATTAGTAAGTGTATAGTCAGTCTGTTGCGCTCAGATAAAGGAATTGGTAAGTGCATTTACTCTGGTCTGCTCAGATAAATAACTAGTCATCTCTAAAAACACTTGTGAGATGATTCTCTCTATTTTATTTATTCCACATAGGTCCTTCACAGCTAACAAAGTGTTATAATAAAGAAAAAAAAATACAATGTATTCAATACGCCAATTATGAAATACACAAATTACAACAATTTTTATTACTAGAGAGTGAACAAATTACTATAAAAACTATTATTTTAACGAAAACCTAGATACAAGTATAGGTGTTGGGGTGTGTGAGTGCGTGTGTGTGGAGGTGAGTATATAGAGTTTTGTTTTATAAGTAGAGTGTATGGTATGGGTAGGTATGTTTGTGAAAGGTGAACGTAATAGTATTAAGTACACATTGACGATAAAATTCCAATTATGGCACTACTTTTTCCGGGATAAAGATTGTAGTATTTCGTTTCTGTAAGAATAGCGAGAAGTGTTAAATGGATCTAGTTCAGAGAATTCCCTGTTATATATGTCTGGAATGCGAATGAATGGCGACATTTGCGAGTATTTAGTTTTGGATGAGGAAACTGAAAATAATGGAGTATGCCTAGTGCGCCTGGGAGGTACATTAAAGCTTATCTTTTCTAATAGATCTGGACAATCAAATTTGTTTAGTACGTTTCTGTCTTGGGCTACATCACCACATAACAACATTAACACATCAAATGAGATTGGGATCAAATACTAAGAATTGAAAATTTTTTTATTTTTTTTTTTTTTATAGTTTTTTGGGTTTAACCTTTAGATTATTTTTTTTTTTTCCTTTTTTCCCCCTCTCCCCCCCGGGGGGAGAGTAGTTATTTCCCCCCCCCCCCAAAAAAAAAAATACTCTCTCTCTTTCCCCCCCAATTTTTTTTTAAATTTTTTTCAACCATTTTTTCAAAAAAAAACAAACTCTATTAATTTAATTTTTTTTTCTTCCCTTTTTTTTTCCTTGAAATAAAAATCTTCTTTTCCTTTTTTCCCTCTCTTAAATTTTTACTTATTATTTTTTTTTTTTTTTTTTTTTTGTATTTTTGTATATTTTTTTTTTCTTTCCTCTTTTTTTTGTTTTTTTTTTTTTTTTTTTTTTTTTTTAATTAATTAATTTAATTTTATTTCGGGAAACATAGTCACCTTATTTTATTTATTTATTTAATTTTTCTTTTATCTTTCTCTTCTTCACCTTCTTTTTATCATCTACTATTTTTCCTCCATATACTTCCACCTCTATATTTTTATTTATATTTCATATTATCTTTCATCATTATTTTTTTTTTTTTTTATATTTTTTTTGTTAATTTTTTTTTTTTTTTTTTCATCATCTCCTCATCTTCCCTTTATTTTTTCTCTTCTTTTTTTTTTTTTTTTTTTTTTTTTTTTTTTTTTTTTTTTTATTTTTTTTTTTTTGAAAATTTGTATATTTTTTTTTTTTTTTTTTTCCTTGGTTTTATCTCCCCCTCCCCCCCCCCCACCTTTCTCTTCCAGCTTTTTTTTTCTTTTTTATCTTTTTTTATTTTTTTTAGAGGAACTTGGTCATACATTTCTGTTACTGCTCTCGTATAAAACTTATGTAACTAATTCAAATATATATTTTCACATATTTACAGACGCTAAGAAATACTGTTTTGGTATAAAATATTATAGACAAACTCACCACAGGCAATATGTTCGGATGTGAGAATATACGTAGTTTAGGGAACTCTTCATTGAAGTCACGCTGTACCCGCGGCGTACATTCGCGTATGGCTAGAATTTTCGCCACTATGTCGTTCTTTTGCCATCTACCGCGCCATGTTTCACCTGCGAGACAAATGATCCAATTACTTTTTTTTTTCGAACTGACTACGCTATTGGCCTGATACAGCTTCATTGGACTACTAAGGTGAGCGCTTAAGGCACTTAGCTGCTTAAATTTTGACAACTAGCTCAAGGGTTCACAGCACACCTCAGCTTGGACTGTTGCCTAGTTTATGCAATTTGCGACCTAACTGAGTTAACCTAAGGTAAACTACATATTCATACGTATATAAGTTAGTGAGATATATATGTGTACCAAGCATATATACCTCTGTAGCTCTTATATGTATTTCGTGTCGGATAACTTATTTTGTCTTAACTAATTCAGTTCGATATGGGAAGAAATGAAACCCTTCCACTTCCATGTGTAAGCATGCGTGCGTGCACGTGTGTGGTGGTGATATGTGTAATGTTGTTGCAGTGATGAAAGATTTTGTGTCACTGTATTCGCGCGAGCAGCGTACTCATGGGCTCCACGCCGAGCAAATGGACCTAGGCTTGAGCTGCTGCCGAGGGGGGCCTAGTCTGGTGTGCGGGAGCGAAATTTACCCCCAGACTATTGCTATTGAGTTATTGAGACAGAATATTGTTGTTGAGTTTGAGGCAGACTGTATACAGGAGATAATTATGTCATGGTGGTAGCATATTTATTTCTTTTGAGCCTGGATCAGTTACTGAATATATAGTTTCCTGGAAGATTGCAGGCTAGCATCACAGCGGTAACTGCCGTTAAATTGCAAATTTAGCAGTTTGTGACTTGTTATGATTCAATTTTTTCCAAGGGCTTTTACACAATATACGTTTCTATTACAGAATTTATTTAAACGTAAATACCAAAATTAACAAATTGTATTTATCAGAATAAAATAAAATTAAAACTGGAATTCACATGTTGTCTCCCAAAATTTGTCTTTGGAGTTTAAAAACCCCTTGAATTTAGGGGAAGCATAAGTAGACGTCTTTATAAGATTATCTGTGGTTATAAAATTGGATATAAAATTATTGATAATCGACAGATACATTATGTAATACTTGAAAATATATGACTGGGAAGTATTTGCATCTTCATTCGTTCGTTTGTACATTCAAGAATGGTTTAAATTGGACAATCGAATACAGTAGGTGTAGGTGATGTTGCGGTTGAATTTTAGGATTTTTTTTATTACCAAGGCAGGACATTATCCGCCAGGCCTGTCAGTACTAATATAAGATTTAATTAACCTGATGGTGTGACAGCAATCCTCGTATGAAGTGCCAGTTCGCTAATATTGATACCCTTGTGGCGAGACAACGTCGCGTCACGACTACGTGTCTTCAGACCCAACCATGACTGGTCTTTAAACTGGATTTTCTTGAGATCTTGTCCTTGTTGTGTCGCTAATTCGTGCAGTCTGTAAAATTGGTAATAATTTAAATAAAGAAATTTAGAACAATGTTGGAAATCCAACATAAAATTATACATTGTATTGGCAAAAACACATCTAACACCATAATTAGCCGTGGTGACCTCTTAGCTTCCGTTTTATGTACTCTACACACGGAAATTAAATAAACCATAAACAAGAAGAGTTTGAGTCAAATTCAGCTACACTATTTAATTTTAGAAATCAAAAGCAACAAGTAATATTACACCAAAAATAGACAATAATTTTGTCACAAATCTGAAGGATATAACATTATTTTTTTATATAAAGTCAGTATTCTGTGGTTCGAGTGGTACTACCCCGGGCAAGCTAACCCATCCATGCTGAAGCCAATAATAGCTTGAACGTGGCTCTAACTTTAATCCACGTTTCTCTCGTACTTAAATCGCATCATCATTAAAATTACAATAACTTTTGATAGAGTGAACCAATTTAAAGGAAACCTAGACTATATGTTACTTGAAGATATGCTTTATGATTTTTAATGGGAATGTTTTATCGTGAACGCAGTACTTTAGCGGTGATGCGTGTTCAAACAAACAGACATTTCTAAAAATGATTGAAATGTATTTTATTACTTATTCCAAGACATTTGCAACAATTTTTTTCACAAAAATCTAAAAAGTACAGACAGATTACAGGCTGTAGTGAGATTTGAGGTAGTAAGCTGTGGAGAAATTAGGGACAAAATTCCAAATAGACTAGTTAGACAGATGCAGCTTTACTTTTATCAGCAAAGGTTATCCAAATGTGTATGATTTTCATGATTACAGCATTATTTATATTGAAACAAAATCTTTGTTCTTCCTTGTTGTTTTGGGTATCAATTATCAATAACTATTTGGAATCAAGGTAAAAATGTCTTTTACATGATTTTTTTTTTTAAATGAAACTATAATCATAGTAAAACATTGAACCTTCTTAAGATTTTTTGTAATTGATCACAATACTTCTAATAGACTAATTTACAAAATAAAAACTTACCTCTGGACAAGTTGTCCTCTAGTCTTGTCCAATGGCGTGTCTCCATCTTTATTAGCGAGGGATATAAGAGCGCCCGCCAACACCAGATCCTCAGCGATAGCGCTATAGCCCCAGAAGCAAGCATAGTGTAATGGGGAATTGCCATGCTCATTAGTGAAATTGACATCAACTCTGTTTTGCAGTAACTGGAACATTATTCAGTCAATAGTAAAATTATATTTATATTTAATTTCCAGGAATCCTAAGTAGTACTTATAACCTTTCTATATGTATATAAGATAGAACAAAACTAGAGACAAACTCTGGTTTTGTTTCAGACTTAGTGTTAGGTTTTACAACAAAGTCCCAAAGGATATTACCGATTTGCCGGATTGTAAGTTTAAGCACAAAGTCAAGCGGTTTTTGGTGTCAAAAGGCTATTATAGTGTATGAATATGTGAATGATGGCGATGTATGAAATTTACTTATCTCTGTGCATCCACTAAAAACGATTGTGACATGTAATGTAATTTAAATATTATATTATATATGTTAAAAAGATAAACCAGATCACGTTTCTTGCCAGTTCTTCTCGATAACTGGGTTGTTTTCCGGACGAGTGACAGTTTGACAGTCATAAGTACCTTCTTAGGGCTTAAATTGAATATTATAAAATATTATAAAAGTATATTTTGATTGTTCAAAAAAATAGTCTTACACATCTCTAATGTAACTAAAAGGATAGAAGGCATTACAGGGTTGTTTATTTACCTTTGCTAATGCGTTTTACTCTTTCATTTGATATGGGATAAAGACAAAAGTTCGAATTTATTGGAAAGGTATTTATATTCCTGAGATTATGCTTATAGTAGATTTCATTAGTGAAAGGCAAGGAGCTACCTAGTAACTTTTAAATTACTTACCAATTGTACAACAGGTCTGTGACCATGAGCTGCTGCCAGGTGCAATGGCGTGTCATCACCCATGTTAGTAACATTGATACGAGCACCTCGCCTTATAAGCATCTCAACAATTTTGAGATGACCCTCCTTGCATGCCCAGTGTAGCGGACTGAATCCATGGTCATCACTAAAATTTCCACAGTTACCATATGAATGTATTAATACAAATGATTAAACCAATGTATATTTGTACAGGAATTTTCAAGTGTAACCTAGGTTCATAATCTAATTGAGGCAAGAAACCAAACAGCAAGAAAAACCAAGATCTCAAGAATCCACATGATTTAATCAAAATGTTATAACAATAGTTTATAACAAATGTTATAACAATGTTATAACAAAAAGGGAAATGATTTCTTTATTTATTTTCTTTAATACTTGAATTTTCTTAGCTTGATTTTTTTTAAACACATGAAATTATAATATACATTTAAAACTAGCTAAAATACTACCTCTGGCTTTACACACAAAACTTACATTTAAATATTGATTACAGTCAGAATGCTATCTTAATAACATATTTTTAGCATTCTGATAACTTAATTTTAAAAATTTTAAGTTACAACCTTAAGACTTTTAATCTGTTCATCTGTTGTCCCATTTAAACGAAATGTGACAAGTTATATCGGGACTAGTGTCTGCCAAATGTACAACAATTGACTTTGACAATTTTAAGTTAGTTGCATATGTTGTTGTTTTAGAACGGAAATAAATCATGCAGTAGACATATAAAAATAGTATAAGAGAAATTGTATGAAAAATTTGTGCCTTTCTTGAAAGGGAAAAGTAAACAAATCTCCATTATCCCATTACATCAAGTAACACTATGTTACAAACAGGTTAAACAAGGTAATCTTTACAGAGTAAGCAAAGGGCTGGCATACTTGCCTAAGATGATACAAGTAGAACTTTTTAAAGTTATAAAGAAATATAAAAAAGTCCCAAGCCAACCAGTTACTGACATATTATGGTCACCCAGTACTAAGGCTACCTCCTAACCACTGTGAATTACAAAAATAGTTACATTTCTCAACTTTGGCTCTTAAAGTTGACTGAAGAGGTTTTTAAATCTATAAGCATCAATAACTGGCGTAACAACTATTATTATTATAATGTTATGCTAACAAATTTATTTATGATTGCTCCTCAGTAAATAAATATAAATGATAACTGCTACCCAAATACCGATTGAATACTTGAAAATGGCTAGAATCTAATTCGAACTTTCGATTACTTCCACTCTTGGTAGCAACAGTACATTAATGTTTTTTTGAAAAGTATATAATTAGTCTATCAGTTATTTGGTATGATTGGTAAAAGTTTTGTTAGCTTTAAGATTGTAGGGCTGTCTGAAATGTTCTGTAACAATATTATTCTTTATGCTTGAATGCTGCTTCAATATTCAACCCTTAAACTTTTAAAAACAAACTCTTTACACTACAATTTCTCTACATGGGTAAGCTTAGTCACATACAGTTAATCTTGAGTCATAATTTATCAGACCTTCCCCATTTACACCGATTATGGGAAAGTGCCAATAAGGAAAATATGGCAACCCAACTAATCAGAGCTACCAATTCCTGAATGAAAAGACTTTAAATAATGAATGGACTAAACAAACGAATAAAAAATATATGTATTATCTGTTAAAATAAGAATAAACTCTTTATTATTGCTTTCTCTAATAATTACTTTTAATCCATTTCATTTGATAGGCTTCAATCTTAGAAGCACATCTTAGATTAAATTTGATTGCAATTTGCTTTATTTTATGCTTTTACACTATGCATATATTAAAATAAAATAATAAAATATTTATTTGTATCTCATGAGCTTACATAATTACTCAATAATTAGACCAAAATTGAATGAATCCTTTGAAGGATTATGGAATTAATTTTGTATGAATACATATAACTTGCTCTTCAATAAAACATAAAACAAAAGGTATGTTTATTGGTCTAGAATTTAGATGTACAGGTGTAAATTACTTTATAGGATATTTAAAAAAGGATAAGTATAAAATACTAAACGTATATAACTAAAATCTAGAGAATATCAAAGGTAAACTATGCATTCTGCTAAATAAAGTGGAATTTCAGATATATTTCCTGTATATAATGTTCTATTAAAAATGTACTAGCAATATCAAAATTCAAGTTTTCCTTAAGTGTGTTAATTACTATTAATGATTAGCGTACACCGTACACGTCTGACCTCATATAATACTATTATTTTTGTCTACGCTGACGCATATTAGGTCATGAGAATACTGTGGTGGGTGTGACATCAATACTGTGAACATCTGTTCATTCTATGGACTTTTTAACGAAAAAATATATGAAGAATACATCTCAAACTCACCCCTGATTCATGTCATGTTCGGTATCATCCAACCAAACTCTTATTTGTAGGGCATTTCCTTCCCTACACCACTGAAAAATATCTTCCATATTTTACAGAGAATAAAACTATTTTAATTGAACCGGTTGAAACAATGTGATCGTTGATAAATTTACACTTTTTGGGTTTACATAGAACAGGACAATCGAACAAATATAAAGGAAAACAAAATAAAATTGTTTTCCTATACTTAGTAGCGACTTGACAGTTTCGCAATCACCGAAAATAACGCTTATACAACAACTAAATTAAAAATACTTCTCTATCTCTTTCTATTTTATGTTATTATAAGTCTGATAATATAAGCGTTTTCCCTTTCATTAGTACTATTATCCTATACTATTTAATATAGCACTATAATTTTAGTGTTGTCACAAAGGAAAACAAAATATAACTAAGGCTTATGAAATCTGTAGAATAAAAAAAATAATAGAAAACACTAAAAACTTAATTCAGTTTTTATTTAACTATTTACTCATAAAATAAATATTTTTATTCTTTATGGTTTTTAAATTCTGATGTCAACGTTTTATTTACTTTTTGTGCAAGCATTATTGATACCAAAAACATTAACAAGTTTCTACTCATTTTTCTATTTATACTTCTTCTTCAATATTGTATTACAATAAGAGATAATACCGTAATATCAATATATCGTAATATCATATGTAATATCGATTTTGTACTTTCCATATTCAGAGATCCCAGCTTAGGGTGGTTTTCCTTTAAACTAGAGGATAAAATAGCGAAATAGGATTTAAGGGGTGTAAAATATTTATGCACTTTTTTATTTAAAAGTATAGACCCTTAGTAGTATTAACATCCAACGCAATTCCTCTTTATTAAGAATATGAAGTCTAATAAAGAGAAAAAAGCTTTCGGTAGTGTTTAAGATAAACAGATAATTTATTCTATCTACGGATTTTTAGTTATATTACACTTACTCTGTGGTGGTTATAACTTCTGGTTATTTTATGTACGCTTATTGGAAATCATAAAATAAATAGGTTATTATTCACTTATTTAGTTCAATTTGATTTTGCAGTTTATAATTATTATTGAACTTGTAGCGACACACAATTTTACATACTATTGCAATGATTTACGCATAAAAACACTAACGGTATTTTAAAAAACGACAAATATTTTATATATAAAACAAGTGCGCAATTTGTTTTAGAAGGATTTACTAGTAATTGTGACGATTTTTTTTACTATCGGTTTAGAGGTAAATATTTTTTGAGTTGTTAACACCATCCATGTTTTGAATTAATAATTATAGTGCGGGACAAAGGACAAAAAAACTCTTTTTCCACTTAAAAACTATTCACAGCCTTCAAGAGAGCTGTTATGGCTAAGTGCAATGCTCAAAACAGTTCTCAAATACTTAAACTTTATTAGTTTTTTAAAAATGTATAAATAATTAACACTATTTCTTAGCGAAAGTAATCTTCATCGCATGTGTGGGAGTTATCTTGAAGCCCTGTAGCGCTTCTTTTGCTGCCGCCGATTGCATTTCGTTTCCGAATTCAACAAACGCAATATCATGTCTGTTTGGTACAAGACGAACTTCTTTGAAACCAGGAAATCTGAAATAATAGGGTTTATTAATTATATTAAAATAATATTTCAGTTTAATCACCTAAAAAAGGGTTGTACATTTTTGTACCAACAATACATATTTATTTTCGATAAAAAAAACTCAAGTATATCAAATAAGAAGGAAAATCTAAATTCATTTAGATCTTGTGATCTTTTAAATATAAATCATAGTAAATGGTGAGACTTACTGGTTGAAAAGCATAGACAACATCATTTCTGAAGTTTCATCAGGTAAATTTGTAAGGAAGAGAATTTGATTAGGTGGTTGTTCAACATTAATATTGTTCAATACACCAGGGGCATTTGCTCCATGTACGGCACCAGGCCTGCTGACATCTTTGCCCTTCTTCTTTTTAGAATCATCAGTTCCTTTAGGCACCTTAGGACGTTTTGGCCTCTCTTGGAATGTACCCTTTATTTTTGCAATCACATCACTATCTGTTTTTGAGTATTGGATTCTCTAAAAATAAAAAAAATGTGTAGATAACATTTTCTCACTTCATGGGTATTTTACTTTAAATTGAATGTCAGAGATAAAAAGAGACAATGGTCATATGAACCCTTAATCCCTTGGCTGATTTTTTAAGACTCGGACCTCAAACTTGTGGATCATGTTTTTAATTTCATGACATTGTAAATTAATAATATATGATTAGTAAAAATATGTTTGAATACTAAAACATTTATACAAAAAAAATAGTTAAAAATACATTTTACATAAAAATTGTGACTTTACTATTACTGACTTTATTATTGTAAACATAATTTGTTAGTTTTTAAAGTTTTGTAATAAGTCAGATTTTTTATCACCACCTGTGATATAAGCTTTTAAAAACTTTGAGAACTGATGGTGGAGTTTGTTACTCTCTCAGTGTGTGTTGTTGTAATTTAAAATGGATATTCTAAGTAAATGTTGTATTTATTTATTTAAAAGTGTATGATTTAGCCAGTAACAAGAAAATATAATTTTACAGTTGTTTGAAATGTTTGGCTCTGGAAACCATAGAATAAACAAAAGTTTTGTAACCGAGGAGACAGTTTTTAAGAAACGATACAGCCAAAATGATAAAAGTTTTGTAAAAAGAATAATAAATAATTTATAATTACCATTGGTTTGTCATAAAATGGAAATCCTTGCATACTTCTCAATGCAACTGTGGCACTTGATATCTCCTTGAATATAACAAAGGCCTGCCCTCTCATCTTTAGTGTTTTCAGTGCAACAATGTCTAATATTTGTCCAAACTGTGAGAAAATTGCATATAATGACTTCTTCAACTCATCTTTCTTTATTTTCTCATTTAAGTTATTTATGTATATTGTGTGATTTGGCCGTATATCCATTGCTGAAACAAAAATCTTATTATTTTCCTGTAACTTCCTTCAGGAATCTGTTATGGATATGAAATAAAATATTAACAATACTTATTAATTTAGGGGTAAACTTTATTAGCGTGCACATGCAGGATGTGGTCTATAGAGTACTATTCAGGTCCTGGAAATTATATAAAACTGAACATCTCAAATATCAATAATAATGAGAATCATTTGAGTTAATGAGGTGAACATTGATGTATTCACTAATTACAATACTGTCTCATGTTAATTACATAAAATTAATACAACTTTTGTTTTTGTTTAATAACCGAAATGTGTTGCAGCTTGCTAAGTAGTTACTTGTGTAAGCCTATTGATGGATTTATAGCTTAGTAATAGCACTCTGACCAGATAAATTAGAGTCTAAAATGATTCCGTAGAAAGAGAACCTGAAGTCATAGCACATCTTTTTTGTTAAGCAAATTTATTCAATTACCACTAAGAAATATAAATTCAATTATTAAGGGATAGTCACTCTGTATCCTTAGCTATGCTCAGGATTCAAACCAAAATCATTACAATTACTAAAATAGTTTTACAACTCATTAAAAAAGTGAAATAAACATCTGCAAAATTATATTAAGGAAGCATCATAATCCAATATATTTCTAGCAGAAAGCAGCAGCATACCCTACTGTTTTCTTGTCCAAAGGGAGTGTTGGTGACATGCACTGGCATTCAATGCATTCCAACTTAGTTATCAAAAGTCGCAGCCTATGGTAACTGATAAAAGGATTGCTGTCCTTTTGAGGATATTCACAGTAGGTATAAAGTTTAACCACTTAACATCAAGTAGATTGTATGTATGTTTACTACTTTATAATGATAAATAACATAAATTTAATGGTTATCACTGCATGAAGGTTGTTGTCCTCCTCACTGGCAAGCCTTTCACTCCGGAGTGGGTAAATGTGTGCTGAATTAAAGAGATGAATTGAAATACAGTAAAGTCTCACTAATCCGGCACCCTATGCTCACGTTTTCCTCACCCATCCCTACTTTTTTTCCGTGCACCAGTAAGCTTTTCTATACAATCCAATAATCTGACACCCCCTGGTTTTCAAAGTACCAGATTAAAAAGATTTCATAACTAGTTTTCATTTGTCTATTTTGGAATATATTTTGGAATTGATTTGGATCAACAAAAACAAAATTCATCTTGCATCATAAAATCTTTTTTACTACTGAAATATTTAAAAATAGAAACTTTTATTTAATGATCACAGTTTTGCGTTACAACCATCCTTCAACAAAATGTTGTAGATAACACTTAATTTTTTGCGGCGTCCCTATAATGCTCGCACGGCTTGGCGTCTAATTAAGATGTAGGTTATAATTGAAAAAATATGTATTGCGAACTGACACTACTTTGTATTATCACTTTCTTTAATATAACAACCATAAAACACAAATAACCATGATATATATATTTTAAATTCATATATAAAAGGTATAGAAATTTTGAAAACATAAACTTACTCATAGCTTGTAGTATTTATAGTAAACAATATTTCTAGAATGTCTCACAATTGTTTATCGGATTACTGAATTATTGTTGTAAATAAAATGTTGTACCCTCGTTATTCGTTATATATATAATGTAATAACCGAAATAAAGAAATACGTAGAAGTAACGAAGCTAAAAATTATAAC
Source organism: Antheraea yamamai (assembly GCA_036509395.1). Lineage (NCBI taxonomy): Eukaryota > Metazoa > Arthropoda > Insecta > Lepidoptera > Saturniidae > Antheraea > Antheraea yamamai. Next base: position 16,587,172 of record AP028434.1, on the reverse strand, counting down.
CTAAACACCATAGACAAGCTAAACACCACAAAACATCGAATAGTTTTGATACTATCTACTTTTCTTTAAAGATATCATAGACAGTAGTAGTAATAATATTCGTCCAATAGGACAAGCGAAGGAATTAATCCATACTGCCAATTCTGAAGTTGTCAATATAGGTATTTCTTATTTATATCCTTTAACCAATTTTCTTCCGTGTCCAAGAACGGCATAAGCGCCAAATCTTCTATATAATATTTCGTATATATTCTTTTATCCATCTTTTTAATCTTAATCTCCTTGTTAATAGTAGCGTACCATCTTCTTTGTCTGAATTATTTCGTTTCTCTCACCAGAGTATTTGTTAATTTCCAGTGTTTGTTAATTTCCATTGTCAAGTAGTTAATTCAAAGTTCCAATAAGACGGTGGCTCTCTTGTTAGAACTTTCCATGGAGTTTTTGTGGCATCTCAGAATTCATGGTCCGTGGTATTATTTCGGTTGAGTAATTAAATAAAATGCGCCCCAAAAGTTTGACTACAGCTGCATTTCTAGTACTTTCTATTTGATACTAGGTGGCGTTCTGAATAACATATAAAACGTGCGATAGCCACAATAATTAATGGAATGTGATCATTTCTGATAATTCAACGGCCAGAAGTGTCTTACTATTCTCAAATCCAATAAAAAATTTGGATTTTCTATAATGGCACTTCTACCATATTTCTTCGATTATTTCGCTTTTGTTCACCCACGTCGTATTGTTGATCAGGATTTCTGCCTCGCTTTGACTCATGAAGACATGCTGGCAATCTCGCCTATACCACTCATCTCCTGAGACCGAAACTTAAGACCTTGGTGTTAGCTTACTACAGTAGTGAGAGACATTCGGTCTCACGTTAAAACCGGCAAAGATAAATTCCAGATCAATGTGGACGTTCAGCATTTTGCCCCTGAAGATATTTCGGTCAAAACGGTTAATGGTCACATAATCGTGGAGGGAAAACACGAGGAAAGAAAAGATGAACACGGTTATATCACGCGTCACTTTATAAGGAAATACGCTATGTCAGAAGGAACGACACCAGAGTCCGTCGAGTCGCAGCTTTCGTCAAATGGCGTTCTTACTATCAGCGCACCGAAAAAAGGTTCTAGAAGGGAGTGAAGGTGAAAGAAATGTCGTTATAAAACATACCGGACCTGTGCGCAAAGAAATAAAATATCAGAGCGAAGACAAGCATAAGAAAGCTGAATGAGAAGAGAACGTTTGCAAAGAATAACTTGTCGAAAGCTTGTAAAAATGTAGGATTAAGTAGTTCGTTAAAGATTCAATATAAATAGCATACAAAGGGATGATTTATAAAAAGTGACAAAATGATTTTTACAAATTTATGAGTTTACGTTCCGAATTGATTTGTATTGTAAACATTTGTTAACTTCGATAAAATGAGCATATTTTATAACAAAATTAAATTCATGTTTAGGGTTTACGGAATCTAGATTTTGGATTGTCAGTTAATGGTCACTACTTCTTCCAGTGGTTGTAAAAATATTTAATAATCTAGACTGCAGCCACCAATTTTGTGCACCTATAAACTACATATAACATATATCTAAAAGTTTCAGTTATTGGTCAAAAATACTAAAGGCACAAGGGCATGCTGAAACAATTTTTCGATTATCCAGGGTTTTAAGATTCAGAATGTTACTCAAATTAATATATAAAATTAAATAAATTCAATTTCTCCTGCTGTAAAAAAAATAGTATTTATAACGTCCATTATTAACAACATATAGCCGTAAAATGGGTAGCAGTTGATCGTAAAATAGGCGACAAGGCTGCAACCGGTAAAATTGCAGTGAATTTTCTTATTAATATTTTTTATAAATAATTGAACTCTTAAATCACAAAAAGAAACACTATAAAAAGAAATATCAGTAAATTGTACAGAATATAAAAAATATCTACTTTGAAAAGCGTTAAAAGTAGGCAAAATGTTACCTTGAATTAGAAAATTTCCTGAAGTGGAATAAACAAATAATATTCGCACCGAAAAAATCGCTGGAAAATAATTATTTCGCATTTCTTGTCATGTGGTTGGCGTGTTTTGTTAGGTTTTTGGTTCTTTTTAGCAGATTTTGTGATTAAATTGCCATATTTTTTTTAGCTTTATGTTTTGGCAATAGTTTAGATTTTTTTGATGGCCTTTTAAAAAGCTATTCATTTGGGAAATATGAATACTTTTTTTTATATACCTTATACCCTACCATATTAGTATCATCTAATCTGTGTACACCAGTAACATTGTTTTCGCGCGCTTATCGCGATTTTAGTTTATTGCTGGAGCTACCATAGTATATATAATTTACGTATTCCTATCAAAATAACAGATATATTGTCTTAAGTTTTTTTCACAAAATTTAGTATCTCATCTATAAAATTATATATTAGTACCAATTATTAGAGTTTATAATACAATGCATGATCATATGTTTGAACTCGAATCTGTAACTCCTGACAAATGGTTAGAGGATGAAAAAAAATGGATTGATAAATTATTAAATCTACCTAATTGGTATCAGGTAACGTTGAACTAAAAATATACTTTTTCGATTGACCTCTGTGTAACCTTAAATGTGTTTATATTATTTTTAATTAAATTCGTTATAGTTCGCTTCTTCTCTTCAATTTTTTCTATTTATCGTATAAATGTTATACTGGTATATTTTAAATTATTGAATACATAAACATTTAAAACTTCAATTCCAATACTTGATATGTCATTTTATATATTCGCTTGTTGGTGCTCACTTACAGTGAAAAAGGAACCCTCATGCAAATTTTCACTGCCTTAGCCCCCAGTAGATTGGGCTATGTATGTATGTCAGTAAGTTAGATATTTTTTTAGGGATATATATGGATGTAATGATTTTTTTTCATAGCTATTTTCAGTCTTTTTTTCCCAGCATTGAAGTATTATATGACTGCATTATATTATGAAGTAGTTACATTAGAATCTACCTGATATTAACTGGTCACTACAAGCTATAGCTATGTAATACCAACATTCATAGGACTGCCGGTTTGAGTCTAGTCCTACCCTATCGAACTAAGAACACAACAGTGCGAACGTGGTCTCTACTTTGTCATCTACTATTATGGTAGAAATATTGTATTGTCTGTTAAGTGAATTGTGGAATTTTGTATATACATTATGAGGGGCAGTGAAAAGGATATAAAATTTAAATGTATATTAAAATAGCGGGCCTGGAGGACATTGTCCTGCCTTGATAATAATGAAAAATGTAAATTTCAACCGCAGCGCCACCTACCGTGTGCAATTCCACTGGAACACGCACACAAAATCTCATCAAAGTCGGCCCAGCCATTTACGAGGAGTTCAGTGACATACTCATGTACAGAAGAAATTTATATATAAAGATAAACCAAGCCGCTGACAAAAGCTAGTAATAATAATATAGAAATTTCCAACAGATTATCCATATACATATAATAAGAATGTAAATCTAAGGAGTCTGTACTCTTTAGATTTTTATTTAAAAAAATGTTGCAGTGTCAAGGAATAAGTAATAAAACACAATTAAATCATTTTTTAAAATGTCTGTCTATCTGTCTGTTTGTATGAACTCACATCATGCTAAAGTATGGTGTTCACAGGTGTTCACAATGAAACCTTTTCAAGAAAATCATAAAGCATATCTTTGAGTTATGTTTAGCCTTTGTTTCATTAAAATTGGTTCGGTCTATCAAAAGTTATGGTAATTTTAATGACGAAACGACTTAAGTACTAGAGCATAATACACAGAAGTTAGATGTGATACATTCAAATGACTTTATTAGTCAATGTTTTGTACATCAGGTTTCACACAGACGTAATCGCAGGCACAGCTAGTATACAACATAATGCATGACTTAAATACAGAGACGGAGAGATTAGTAGATAAGTAATTAGAGTTAATACATTCAGATGACTTTATTAGTCACTGTTTTGTACATCAGGTCCCACATGGACAAAAAGTTGAGGGTACACCTAGTTCTATAAATATTTCTTTGCTGTTTATTTAATTACAATGATGTTATCTCTCTTGTTAACTCCAACTTATAAGTACTTAAGTAGTTCTCTTTATGTTTGCATTAAAAATACAAAAAAATATATATATACATATTTCAGATACCTCTAATAAATTCAAATGCATCACACAACCTCTCTGATGGTTCACTAGTGAGGTTCAGAGGTATGATCCAAGATATGAATAACCCGGAGTTTTATTTCGAACAGTTTGAAGTTTATAACACAGCTACAAATGAGATTAAAACCAAAAGTGGAAAATATAGGGACACTGCAAATATTCTTGTGAGTACTATTCATTTTTACATAACGAATTTATGTATTTATAAATATACACATACTAGTAATATTTTATTTCCGAGCTGTGAATCACTGTGACGTGAACTGGAGATTAACAAATTAAAGTGATGAGTAATTATTTTTTTCATACTCAAATATATCGGAACAACCACCAAATAATCTTGTGATGAGCATTCTTCAAAACAATAATATAGTTTAAATAATAGCTGGTGATATGAGATACATTTTCACTAACATTGCCATTCAACAATGTGTTCATAAAAGTGTCCTCACAGATCACTTCAAACTAAGTTCCCATGTAATGATTGTTCCTTATTGGTATATAATTTTGCAAGTATACATTTGGGATGGTACATATAGGGATTTCAGAAAAATGGGGCAGACCAAGAGCCTGCAGGAAAAATAATTAAATAAAAAAATATCAATTAGAGTACTTGTGAATTTAGTATATGTAAATGTTCAATTCATACTTTTCATAAACTTTCTATATGGACTCGGCAGTTCAAAAGGATAGTAGTTTCTGAACAAGAGCATGTCACATATCCTGATTGTAAGCGATACCAATTGTCATCTTGAAACTCATGTACCTTCACATCCAAAGTGTGACATGAGTGTTACATGGCATTACACACTGGATGGTGAACAGTTGGTCATCCCAAGTTTGTTCTTTTGACTACTGATCATTTCCCATACTGTGTAGATGTTCTTATCAGTGAAGATTAGAGTTTTGTGGCTTTGAATTGATGGCTGGGCTCATCCATTAGGAGTTCGAAATCTTTTCCACCTAATGTTATTCACGAAAGTTGCAAACTATAGTTTGTTTGATATGTAAATTTAACATATAAATTACATAAACTATAATAATTAATTTAGAATTTTATATTTTAATTATTTTATTAAAAAAAAAGGTGATCTTACAGCTAACAAATGACCAAATATAGAAGTAATAACATAAGTAAGGCCATATAAAATTTCACACAAAAAATTATAAAATTATGATACATGAAATGAATTGACAGAATTATTTGAATAATTACTGGTACAATAAAATAATACATAACTTTCTTGACTTTCGAGAGACCTCATTTGAATAAAATCTATATCAAAGATTGACTAGCTCTAATTAAGAATGGTTTTTTTTATATTTTTTTTTTTTTTTTTTTTTTTTTTTTTTTTTTTTTTTTTTTTTTTTTTTTTTTTTTTTTTTTTTTTTCTTTTTTTTTTTTTTTTTTTTTTTTTTTTTTACCCCTTTTTCCCTTCCTTCCCTCCTTCCCTCTTTTTTTTTCCTTTTTTTTTTCGCGTTCCTTTCTCCCCCCCCCCTTTTTTCTTTTTGACACAAAAAATGTTTAAAACTATTTCACTAACAGTATGTTTTTCCCTTTTTTTTTTTTTTTTAGAGGATATTTATGTCTAGAGGATATTTATTTCTAATGCAACTAGTAGGTACTCACAAATTAATCTCACACTTTACTATACTGTTAGTGATATTTAAGAGAAACGATATGTTAGCAATTTGTCTACGTTTGTGGAGAGGAAAAATATGATTGTATTTCTAGTTAATAAAATTTACACCATAATTTTGTTTGTTTTTGCATTGAATGTATCTAAGAAACTTCTATCATCAGGAAAATGAAAAAATAAACTACACAGACAATTTAAAAAGTTCACAACGACAAACAATGTTTGTAGTATCAATACCAGCTGTAAATGACTGGGCACAGCGGATGGAAGATGAATTGAATCATTTGAGTCATTTAGAAGAGCAACCTAACACTTCCAGGAGGCTGTGTCAGGAAAATCTGAAGCTAAAGAGGAGTCATGATGAGGCGGAAGAAGACTCAGAAGCCATGGAAGTGGTAGACGGTAGTGCAGTTGTCACTAAAGAACCAAAAATTGTGCAAAATGAAAATGATTCAGTCAATATTGTATCTAGAGAACATTTATTGAATTTTCCACTACCTGATGTTCCAAGTAAATCAGGCATAATTAAGGTAGTACTAAGCCATATCACAATTTCGTTTTATTTATCTGTACTAATATTTAAAATGGAAAATAATTCTGTCTCTCTTTGTGTTTGTTACCTATTCACAACTAAACATCTGAAATAATTACAATAGAATTTCCAATAGACATAATCTGGTACATGGAGAAGGAAGTATTCTGAATGCTTGAAACTGCTTGCAGAAAATATTACAGTACATATGTATCTAATAAGAAAATCCATCTCTGTGTGATGAAGTCTCCAAAAAAGTATAAAATGGGATATAATTTCTTCATGTAATGTAAAGTTTCAAGAGAGATGGCTCAAACATAGTTAAGTTTCAGTTATATGTAAAATAATGGGATTGTAGTTGAGGATGTAAGGGCAGTAAAAGTAAAAGTAGCTAGTAAAAAGTGGTTTTTATTTCTTCTTTAATTTATGGCGCCGTTTGTAAGCAATACACAATTCCGCCAATGGTATGTAGATGCAGCATGTGCGCTGTCTGTGGCAGATAGTGTTGTAAATGAAGGAGACCTTTTAAAAATGGTATTCGAAAAATAAGATAATTCATTTGTGTTCAGACCGAGTTATTGTATGTTTCCCACAAATATACATACTTAGATATATACACACTCTGTATACACAGATACACAATAGATGCATACCGATTAAGGAATAGACAATCTGATTAAAGTTTGATTTTGCTAATTTTAATATAATACAAAGAAATATGCAAACAAGTTCTTAACAGCAAATCTTCTATATGATGGTTATAGCTAAATAGGAAAGCTTAGTGAAATACTGTCACGTTAAAACACAATCTCATTTTTTTTAATGACTAACCATGCCTGCTGCTACGTTTGTGTGGAACTTTATGTAAAAAACAGTGATTAATAAAATCAACTGAATGTATTAAGCCCATTTATCTACTTTTCTCTCGTACTTAAGTCGTCATTAAAATTACAATTACTTTTGATAGAGTGAACCGATTTTAATGATACGAAGACAATTTTACTCGAAGATATGCTTTATGAGTTAACGCAGTACTTAGCAGTGATGAGTGTTCATACAAACAAACAGATAGACAGACAAACCAGCATTTGTAAAATTGAATACGTGCAACAACAATTTTTTATACAAAAATCTAAAAAGCACAGATACATTAGATATACATTCTTATTATATTTATAGAAGAAGATATATTAATATAATTCCCTTACATATTTTGTGTTAACATATAATTTCCATTTGATTATAGAAATATGTGAATAATAGACCAATCTTTATAGATTTATGATGATGCAGAAAACCTTAAACTGAACGACATGATTGAAGTTGTGGGATTTCTGTCCGTTGATCCAGCACTCTCTGGAGAGTTCCGTCCTGAAACTGACTCTTTAATAGAACCTCAAATAGAATCAGATGTAGAAACTATAACGCATAATCCACCACCGAGCTTAGTTCCAAGAGTTCATGCAGTACATGTGAAGAAATTGGAACATTGTAATCCTTTAGTCAAAGGACCCATCGATCAAGGTAAGTCATCTCCATCTCCTCTTCCCTCCCCACCTTCCCCCACTCCTCCCTCCCCCCAAACACAGGTTGGCAACGCACTTGCAACTCCCCAATAGTGTTGCTAGTGTCTATGGACGACGGTGATCACTTACCATCAGGTGACCCGTCTGTTCGTTTGCCTCCTGTAATATAAAAAAAATGTACAATATATTTAGTCAGCTATAAAAACGAAAATAGTAGAGGCAGTCATAAGGACTGCTGACAGAAGCGAAAACTCAAAACACTGAAATAACCGTGTTCTGCTTTGAATTTTTAAATTATTCGTACTATATGACTTATTTAAATTTTATAATTTGTATATTGAAATTATTAATATTAGTCTGGTTTACACATCTATTGGCGCTTCGAACGATAATTATATACATTTTAATACAGTTTATTAATCAATCATACATATGTACGTACATACATACATACATTATCAATCATGCACATTCTCAATACAAAACATTAATAGATGTACAGTGGCCGCTATACTACGCGTTGCTAGTGTGACACAAGCCGCTTGGTCACGCTTTACTAGCATGTCATGTCGCGAAATCATAACTTTATCTCCTGCCAAAAATACCGCTCCACGCGCCTAAAGAAGTTTTCATTTCAAATAGATTTTGTTGGTACACTAGTTTGTAATCCTTTATTTTCATTAAGAAGGATTTGATTCTGGAACTCTTTTCTTTGATTTAATTTTAATGAAAGCAATGTTTTCGTCTTTATTGATTTTATAATTTGTCCTTAACCCATACTAACGTTTTTGAACCATGTATGTTACGTTTAGTATTAATGCTTAGACCCTTTGAAAGTGCCTGCATAATGCTGTGAAAAGAACTTAATATCAGTAAAAGTCCTGTAAAAATCAGTTGATAGTGTATTTTAAAAAGAAAGATCAAAGAAAGGCTTATTGTTTAAAAACACAAAACAGTATAGATAGGGAAAATCAAAACAAAATACTCTTTATTCAATTTAGGCCCTGAGAAGGCACTAATGAACGTCAAAACTACCACCGGTACGAAAAACAACCCAGTCATCAAGAAGAATCGGCAAGAAACTCTCTCTGATTTATCTTTTCATAATACATAACATATTTTTTGATTATTAAGACATAACGACATATAAAGTTACATTCGTTTTTGATGGATGCACAGAAAGAAGCGTCACTTCCAAACGTCACCATCATTCACATATTGATCCACCCTGTAATAGTCTTTATGTATTAAGACCCGCTTGACATAACACTTGAACTTACTATCTGGCACAATTACAGATGCTGTATTGAAAGAAACAATCTCGGCCAGAGAACATCTTTTGAAAGCATTAAAAGAACTCTTATTAGGTGATGAACTTGCTGCTGAATATTTAATATGCCACCTTATTGCTTGTGTGTAAGTATTATACCTTATTTTAATAGATTTATAAAACTGATATAATTATTAGGGTAAGTTTCTAACCATTTTTCTTCTATTTTAATAATTGTATTTGTCGCCAAATTTATAAATGTATTTGCACTAATTTGTCATTATTTCTATTCGTACGGATACTTGGTAAATGTTCTCTATTTGCAAATATCAACAAAAACAATATACATAGTGAACGGTACAGAAGTTGAAGTCAACTGGTGTTAACGCATCACCTAGTGTGGAGTAAAATAAGTAACATAAGAACCTTCTCCGTGATAAAACACTTGGTATGCCAATTTTCTTGATTATTAGTTTAATGGAGAATATAAATCTCGGAAATAAGTTATCTGAGGAGACCAATATTAGACCATCTCAAAGATTGAATATGGAACTTATGAGATACTAGTTTTTGAATCCTGATTTTGCTTGCGTTCATGTAGATTTTTTTTACCACAATCTCATCTGATGTGAAATGTGGTCTAAGATGGTAGGCACTCTAGAGGGGACTAACTCTCAAGTGCAGCTACAGGAACGAACCAACAGGTACTCGGCAACAGACATTAATGTTCAGGGTGGTAGCTAGTGAAACGGATTTAGAAAAAACCCTACCACCATGATATGGAATTATCACTACGTTTTCCTTCACCAGAAGCTCCAACCCAGTTAGGATTCGAATCTACGTCCATCGACGCGATGTCCGAACACTCTATTAATTACGCCATGATCGTTGCTTCTATCCCTCGGGAAATCTACATTTTTTTTTTAAACTTACTATAAAGGTGTGTGCCTGGGTGTGTGTGTTTGTGGGTGGGTGTGTCTCACTTTCTCTGTGTGTGCGTGCGGGCATGTGCGTACGTGCGTGTGTGTGTGTGTGTGTGTGTGTGTGTGTGTGTGTGTGTGTGTGTGTGTGTGTGTGTGTGTGTGTGTGTGTGTGTGTGTGTGTTATGTTGAGTAGTGAGACGTGAAAACCTAGCAAAGAACTCGCATTCGCCTTTATAATATTACTAAGGATATTATTTTTTATTTTAGATACCTTCGGCAAGATACACTGGCTTTGGGGCAGTTTTGTTTGAACCTGTCCAACTTGCCAACGCAAAAGTATCCCGACTATGCGAAACAGCTGTACGATATCATCAAACAGTTTGTCACGAAGAGCTACTACCTCCCACTGACCATCGATAATATGAATACTCTCACTTTACTGCCGAAGTAAGTTATTTTGAGTAACCGATTGCTTGTTTTTGGCTATATTCGGCCACAAATTCTACTTTCACCTGCAAGTAGGTCGATTTTTTTTTCAGGTCCTCGCTATCCTTTATGTACGTGTTATATTAATCACTTGAAATTCTCCAATAAAATTTTAATTTTCAACTTTTGAGGTTTCACGAGGAAATAAAAAAAATTTCATAACAAAGTTATATAAAATCAGCAAATAATTCAACAAAAGTTTTTTTTATAATCAAGAAAAAAAATTAGAAGCGACTGTCGTCACATCTTTTGATTAACGGGGATCATTGCAGAATTAGTTGAAGTATTTTTAGAGCAAAAAAAAAAAAAAAACGGTCGGACTTTGAGAAAATTACGGTTTTTTTAAAAAAAAACTAAAATATTTCATATATTTGGGACTCTGAAAATTTTTTCATATTTTTTTTCGAAAACTACATTTAAAAACAAAAATTTTGAAAAAAAAAGTTCCCAAACGGTCAATTTTTGAAAAAGTTCTGGCAATTTAAAAATATAAGAGCGGTTTTTTTCAAAAATTCATAACTTTTTTTGAGTCGGGAAAAAAAATTTGAAAAAATTCTGAAAAATAACTTTCGGGGGGTAGAAAAATTTTCAGCGAAATCAAAGGGGGTCAGGTAAAAAATTTGTCGATTTGACATGGAATGACCCATATAGAGTCAACACAAGATTATGAATAAATTATAAAATCTACTACATGACATTACAAGATTTCGCCAAAAACTCGTCATACAAACCTTGTTTTGACAATTACAAACATAATGTACAGTCGTTCTGAAGTGATGGGCTTACGTACATTCGGCGATTGATTTTTATTTATTTCACTAGCTTCTGCCCGCGTCTTCGTCCGCGTGGAATAGTTACTTTGGGGTAACGCTAACACGAAGCTCTCAAAAGGAAACAAAATACCCGATTTTGAAACATTCTTCATTGGTGCTCCGCTCCTAGTGGTCATAGCGTAATGATATACAGCGCGACTGGTTAGTCGCCAGCAATACTTTTACAGGATAATAATTACTCGATTCTCGTTCTAAATCAATAAAAAAATAGGTGCTTGATATTTGATCTAACTATCTCATTACACTCAACATCAGGTGATTTACCCAAAAACGAACTGGTGTAATAATAAGGTAAGCAATGAATCACGCCCTGTCCCGTACTCCGGGCCGCGTCCCGCACCTCGACCCGCGCCCCGCTTCTCTTTGTTCGATCGTGCGGTGTTTCCATGATAAACAGTTATGTAATGATTAACCTTGAAAAGCGCCCCTTTAATGTTGTTCATTGAAACTAGATGTGATTTTTTTATGTTTAAAAGTATCGTTCACATACTGTTGAAAGTCTTAGAAGAAACTTTAAGTAAAGCCTTACGCTTTTACCTCTTTACTTTACCTTACCTCTTTGTTGTTTATTAGTATTTGTTTTGATATTGTTACTTCATATGTTAAGTGTGACCATGAACTACCAAAGGATTGAAGGGTGTTAAACTATAAACAGTCACCTGATGTAGCCTATAGCCTTCCTCGATAAATGAGGTATCAAACACTGAATTTTTCAAATCGGACCAATAGTTCCCGAGGTTAGCGCGGTTAGGCAAACAAACACAGACCCTCTAGCTTTGTAAATATTTCAGGAAGGATTATGAATGTAACCGTCTCACAAGTGGTGTTTTACAATTGAGCAAAGACACTCATCTTGTATTAGACGAGACTAAGATGGAGCAAGGTCGTTTAGATGCTACAGGAGTTGGAAATATAGCAGCCCTCGGCAACATGATCATGACTCAGAAAGTGGAATACGATTTCAAATATTACAAAATGGAGTTCGATTCGGATATATCCGTGCTGATTCTCTCAGAAGGGAAGTCTTTGTTACCGGTATGTAGAGGAAACGATAATTAAGTGTTCTTTTTTATAGTTGTAAGGTCATCAGATACACGCCCTTTGAGCCTCACTTTATACTATTTTTATTTAATATTCAAATATTGCTTTAAGAAGATGATCTTGTTAAAACTGTCCAGGGAAATAATGTGACATCTTAGAATTTATGCTTAATTTTTAAATTTATAATGATTTTTACTTGTGAACAAAAACCAAAGTATATTAAACAAATAAATACCACATAATATAGGATAAAGTTTCTTCATCATTATTTGTTTCGTTTTCCCTGTATTTGAAGTCAGATCTCTATACATTACTATGTCAAGACAGCCTGTCTCTAGTAAATACGGTTGCATAAGATTTCGGTCTTAAAATCAGGTTTTTTAGAGTTTTTGGTCATATTATCCATAATTTGAGACAAACTCGGAACATTTACAGCGAGTAAAATAAACCCCAGTATTTCCATCTTGTTGGTGTGTAATTTTCCTTCTTCGGTTGTATATATGATCAAGTGTATGTAAAAAAAACACTATATAATTAGCTGGCTTGTGCCCGTGACTCTGTTCTTGTGGAATAGTCACTTTGGTCAGTGGAAGATCTCAAAAGAAAAAGATAACGATTTTGTAACATTCTTCATTGGTGCTCCGCTTCTATTGGTCTTAGCGTGTTGATTTATAACCTATAGCCTTTCCTCAATAAATTAGCTATCTAACACTGAAAGAATTTTTCAAATCGGACCAGTCGTTCCTGAGATTAGCGCATTCAACCAAACAAACAAACCAGCTTTATAATATTAGTATAGATTAAGATTCTGACAGAATCTCCTAACATTCACACCAATAAGGCTCAATATTTCTCCTACAGAGTGATTATCACATTCCACTAAGGCCCGAAGAGTCATCATTGCAAATCTTTGATGCGATTGTCGAGGCAGCAACATATTACTTAAAGGACGATATAATGAATATCATTAGAACATATTTGACCTGCCTTAAACTCGTCAAGTATACCATTAGTGATGATTTACAAGTTAGTACAATGATTTTGTATGATGATAGTATAATGAGTAGAATTATTAATAAAAACTAAAAACCTGAACGTAAAAATACTGAATTTTTAATTATGTGTTACTGACATTTATTGTTATACTAGCGGGCCCGGCAGACGTTGTTCCGCCCTGATTATAAAATAATCCTTGACAAATTATATGCCAAAACCTTCACCGTGAATCACTTTATCCACTGGTGAAAACCGCATGAAAATCCGTTCAGTCGTTTTTGAGTTTATCGCGAACAGACAGACAGACGCAGTAGGGGACTTTGTTTTATACTATGTAATGATTGCCACTGTTTTTAAATTTACGAACATTTTCTTTCAATATTAAATATCCTATATAATCAGTATAATGAAAACGAATCTAACAAAACTCTTGTGTTAAAATCCAAAAAAATTCAGACAGTTTTAAATTTAAAAACTCGAGAAATATCACTGTCCTTCTGGCAGTTAAATGGTATATTTAAAACTTTGTTCTTTAATGATCTATCGACTTTTATTATAACAAACATATAATTAAAATAAAATTTCGCGCGTGCTTTGAAAAGCTCCCAAAAAATATATTATTTTTTTATACTATGTAGAGTTTGACCGCAGTTTCATTTGATGTTAAATGACTATGTGATCCAATATGGTAAATATGCTGAACCTAGAGCAGGACTGACTTACAATTGATGACAAGTTCCCAACGCAAGATGCTGTATTCTACATACTAATGACGTTATAACATTTTTATTAACGTACCTTATAAATATTAGGGATATATCGAAGTCTAATAATGTACTGTAAAAAAAAAGTTGATTTATCTATTTTACAGTTTTTGTTTTGTATTGGGTAGTAATCCTCTACATAAAAAGAGACATTATCTAGGTTGACAATGTTAACAGAACTTAACTAGGCTTACTACTAACTTACAACAATTAATAACAATAAAAATGAAATTGCCCTGGTAATAAAAAATCTTGACCAATTATATACCTAAACCTTCCTCATGAATCACTGTATTTATTGGTGAATACCGCATGATAATCCGTTCAGTATTTTTTGAGTTTATCGCCAACGGAGAGACAGACAGACGTGGCGGAGGACTTTGTTTTATATTATGTAATAATAATGTATAAATGTACATATGTATGGGTATCTTATTACTCTTACCTTTTTCTTTTATTTTTACCAAATATCTTATAATACTACTTTATAGTTTGTAGAGGAAGACTTTATCGAGATGAGAAGTAAAGCGGATAGTGAAAATCCAATTACTGCTGATGATTTACATAGGCTGTTGGTTCTTGCTCGCTTGGTCAGTTTGTCCCGAGGACAAAACACTTTGAATAAAGAATATTGGGATATCACGAAGACAATGGAAAAAGAAAGGCTACTAAGAATTAAAAATAGAATTGCTCCTACTCTCTAAAAAAATAAAAGATTTTCATATATTTTAAACTGAAGTTTTATTTCTATATTTAGATTACCTAAGATTAAGAATTAGTCTATCAGAGGAAGTTTTAAAATAGCACCAGTGGCAGAGAAGTTGAGGAGTAATAGGTTTGCATGCTATGTGTATGTCATAGCAGATGAAAACCATGTAACTAGAAAAGTTGTATGATGGTGGATGGATATAGGAGTAGAGGAAGACGGAAAAAGGTACGAATAGCTGTGTAAAAAATGTTGTGGGTTAAAGGATTTTGGCGTGTTCGATGAAATATAATATCGACTACTTGTAATAGTCTGTGATATCGACTGTCTTGTGTC
>AP028434.1:16367590-16571426 GCA_036509395.1 Antheraea yamamai | reverse complement strand
TAGACGTATTTACTTTAAAATCCTTCATTTTTTTCACACCTTGAACGAGCTTCGGATAATTAATCTTAGTGCGGTCATTGCCAACAACATCGATGTTTTGAGTCTCCGGTCCTACCCTTAATAACCCTAACATTTCAGAAGTTGTTCTACTCAATAAGGATGGCCCGCTTCCATCATACACAAATATATCCACATTTTTAACCTCTTTCTTAGTTTGTGATGAAAATACAGTCACCCGCAAAGTACCTATGCTTGGTAAAATTTTTCCGCCATACCCACTATATTTTTGTTTACATCGTTTTACTATCTTAACATCTAAACCTTTGTTTAATAACCTTTTATACTGATATTTGTCTATTATATTTATACAGGCACCAGAGTCAATAATAAACTTTACTACACACCTATTATCTAGCAGTATATCATAACTGTCTAATGTAGAAGAATTTATATTCAATACAGAATGTACCTGTTCATAATCATTATCCTCACTATCATATTTACTGTCGGAATCATCACGGTCCAAAAATTCTTCTTTTACTATATACCTTATATTTCTTCTTTTCTTGATATTCTTCTTTACTAATTCCTTGCCAACTTTTGTCTTGCATTGCTTCTTAAAATGACCTTTTATGTTACATCTGTCACACGTTTGGTTGTATGCTGGACACTTTTTTATTTCCTTCGCATAATGACCAGAGTATCCACATCTGTAACACTTTTGTTCAATTTTAGGTTTAAAAATTCTATATATCATTTCTCCTTCTTCCTTCACAATTTCCTTTTCCTTTATTAACGAGTCTTTTTCCATGTCAATTTCCATTTCAAAAATCCTTGCTATATTTACGGCTTCCTCTAGTGTCAGCTCACTTCCTATTCTAATCCATTTTCTGACCAGATTTGTATGCGGACATTTTTGTACCAATTGATCCCTGATTACTTCATTGAGGTCCTTAAACTTACAATACTTACCAGCATTCCTCAATCGTAACACATATTGCTGTACAGTTTCGTCCATCAACATATCCATGTTTCTAAATAATAGTCTCTCATAAATTATATTCGTTTTCGGAACAAAATATTGGCTTAATTTCTTAACCGCGACTTCGTATAAATCATCTTTTTCATTTCCTTCGATTCCGAGCGTTTCGTATATGTCTTGTACTGAAGGTCCTGCTTGGTAAAGCAGTCTTGCTAATTTTTGATTTGGAGTTAGTCCTACCTGACCTTCTATATAATAATTAAAATTTCGTACCCAGGTACGCCATCTTGTACCATTTCTTCCCGGATCTACGTGTGGGTCGAAATGCGATCCCACATCTACATTATACGCTACTGCATGCTCCATTGTTTATCCTCGTCGCCAGTTTAATGTCGGGTCTTTGGATTATAAAATGAATAACAGTAATTAAATCTGTTTATATCTTCATTTATTAAATTCGCAATAACAACTGGTAACTAAGCAACATTACATTTTTATACTATATTTTTATATACTACCAGGTCGCGATTTATAAAAGAGTTCCAATACCCTACAGTACTTATGTTAGATAGAGTAGAATTTAATTATATTCATTTATAAAATACCTATGGCACGATGTCACATTAGTTTTTATGCTAATAATGACTTAGGAATAAAAATATGAATTATATAAAGTCAAAAGCACCAACGAAGGTTTTTAATAGGTTGGAATCTCATATAAATCTTGTGTTCTTCCTGACAGAAGGGCACACAAGAAAGTTTTTTTTTATGTTAAGTGAGGAAATGTAACGAATGTTGCTCGGTCATATGGTATTTTATTGGTACCATTCGATTGGTGTTGAGACGCTCTCTCCAACCCTATACGATTTCTGTATTTGGATTAGGTTTTTCGACGCGTATAGGCTGACATTATATATTTCTTGATATATATTTTTTGTTTTAACACATTATATACACAGTCCCGATTTTACACTAATATATTTTATATATAATCGATAGACTTTGACAAGAGCTGTCGACTGAAACTTCAAAAAATGTGGTAGCTTCACCGAGTCGAAAGTTATACTAAATGGAAGTCTGAAAACGCAGTAGAATTAACCCAAAATGGTGGCGCTTCCTCCTACACCGCGTGCGTCGTGTTATAGTCCTGACTTTAGCTATTCAATGGTATAATTTAATTTTAGATGCAGAGAATAGATTCGAAACTACATTGCCAAACTGTATCCCCCGATTTTGTTATCATTAGGTTTTTTGGATTACCCCTGTATGGTATGTAAATTTAAAGACGTATTCACGTCAATATATATCATAAAAAGATACACCAGATCGAGTTTCTTGCCGGTTCTTCTCGATGACTGAGTAAAAGTGAGTGAGTGAGAGAGTGAGAAAGGCTTAGTTTTTTTTAAACTGGCAACCACAGAGTATTTTATATTATCTCGGAAGTGGCAACACCTAATGAAACGAAATGTCACCGTGACGTGTCCATGTTTTAGTTATATTGATTAGAGATATATATATTTGTAGGTAATTATTGTAAGAATATTGTTGCTATTACTATGTCGACTAAGAGTAAGTCGTTGGATAGTGCCAATAAAACTAAAGCTAGTGAATCAACGTGGAGGAAAGCATTTATTTCGAATACAGAATGGCCAGACAAGGTTAGATTGGGTCGCGTGACTTTAATGAAATGTATTTAATGAAAACTTTACTTGATTGTTATTTTTTTAATTTTAAACGTTTTAGGAAGAGTTTCTAGATGTAATATACTGGATGCGCCAAGCTATAGGCATTGTTTTGGGACTGTGTTGGGGCCTGTTGCCATTGAAAGGATTCATAGGGTTGTTACTGTAAGTTCTGCTCTATATTTTTTTATGAAAAAGTATAGCTCGGTAGTAGTTTTGCGCGTAAAACTATAAAAAACCTGACGTGGAAAGGTTTATCACCATGTTACAACATGCTCTTAGAAGTATGTAGTTCTGTTAGCTGTCAAGTAATCCATAATTTAAACAGGTTTTTATAACTTTTTAGTTCTTTTGAATAACGCAAGAGGTATTAGTTTTGTTTGACCCAAGTTACTCATAATTTATTTTCATGTTTTTTTTTAATCAGGGCTATAAACTCAAACTTATAATATATACTTATGACTTCAAATGAAGTGTAAAAAAATTTTACAAAGTTAGTTGAGTTTAAAAGTCCTCTTAATTCTGTCTGGGGCATATATAAATAGGTTCTATATATTATGAATATTTGTGTTTTTTTTTTAAATAAATTACTGATTATAATAGCATATAATAAAAGACAGCACATGCATCCATTAGCTAAAATTTCTTACAATACCTAATGTCCCAAAAATCGGTTTAAACCAGTATTGCACCAGTTAAGGAATTATTTTGATCTGAAACCATATATTTCTATTATAAAACATATCAAAATCAGATGCCTGTTCATGAAACTAACTGATAGTTACTAACTCTGAAAGTGACATATCTAAGTCTCTATCCATAGGTTTGAGTACAATAGTCATAATACAAAGACAGACAGACATTGCGTTTCCAAAAACATTTGTTTTGTTGTATATAAAAAAGAATAATTGTTAAATTCATTTATTCGAGCAATACTTTTGTATTTTAGATTTGTAGTTGTGAATGCAGCAGTGATATACTTTTATGTGAACAATTTTCAAAGTATTGATGAAGAAGAATATGGAGGCATGTGGGAAATAACTAAAGAAGGATTTATGACTTCTTTTGCTGGATTTTTGGTAAGTGTTCACTAATTACTTAAAGTAAAACTCTCAAGTTATCGCCCATTTCCATATAAAGTAGATCTATTTAATAACTATTAGAAACTTTAAAAATTTAACAAACCATAATAAGACTAGTTTCTGTTTTATCTTCTAAATGATGCTAGTTTGGTGTCTAAAAAGAATCACAAACATCATTCCAGATCTGATATTTATTTTAATACTAGCTGTGCCCATGACTATGGCAACGTGGTACCTAATATAAAAAATCCGTAAGTAATAAAATCATCTGAGTGGATTAAGTCCATTTACTCATCTACTTTTCTCTTGTACTGAAATCTCATCATCATTAAAATTACAATAACTTTTGATAGAGTGAACCGATTTTAATGAAACCATGACTATATTTTACTCGAGGATATGCTTTAAGATTTCCGTGACATTTTATCGTTAACACAGTACTTTAGCAATGAGTCATATTCATAGAAACAAACAGACAGACATTTCTCAAAATAAATGAAACATATTTTATTACTTATTTCAAGACACCTGTGACAATTTTTTTTTACAAAAATGTAAAAAGTACTAATGCATTCGATTTTCATTATTGTCATTACATAGTATAAAATAAAGTCCCCTACCGTGTCTGTCTGTCTGTCTGTTCGTGATAAACTCAAAAACTACCAAACGGATTTTCATGCGGTTTTCACCGGTGGATAGAGTGATTAATGAGGAATGTTTTAGTATATGTCAAGGATTTTTTCATAATCAGGGCGGGACAGCGTCTGCCGGGCCCGCTAGTTATATGTATAAATTGGAAACTATAAAGTAAGTATGAGCCTGATCTAAATGATTTGGTACCAACGTTTATTACTATTGAGTATTGTTTGTATAATAAAATAAGGTCCTATAGCTGTGTTGATCTGTTGGTAAGCACATTACATATCAAGAACATATCTAGAAAGAAGAATGGTATTCCATGGTACAATGGTACTCGTCTCTGCTAAAACAGCTTCTATTTTCTCGACTGCTGGATACACTAGTTAATTGCAAAAGATTTTGTCACAGTGATATGTCTGTCACCATTTGTATTGTGGTTCCAGTCTAGTCAGATATAGATATCTATGACCCAGAGTCCAGAATGCGACCAGTCTAAGCATATCACTTTGGTTTTACACTTGGTTTCTAATATTGACATATGAAGGGCTAAAGGGAAAAACTGGCTAAGTCACATTTATAAAACTTTACACATACAATACATTTTATGGTAGACTTGAATATATTCTAATAAATGATTTTGAAAGCAAATTATTTATTTGAATATGTATTGTTTTCTGTATTAAATATGCCTAATAATAATAACCGACATAGTCAAGTCAAGGACTTGGCTAGTTATTCACTATTAAAAAAGAAATACAACAACAACAAAATATGTGACACAACGAGTTTTACACTTGTTTTAGATAGTCATATTATGAAATGAGTATTTATGTTGTCATTAGCTACAAAAAATCAATTTGAAAAAATATTTAGCCACTTTTCCCTTGAAGCCTTCATATGTAATGGACTATCACCCAGTAATAAACAAAGGAAAACAGTTTTAAAATAGAGGCTTATGTTAATATATTACAGGTAACATGGATAATAATCTACACAGGACTCCACAGTCATGCATTATGAGATCAGAAGATTGTGTATAAAAACAAATAAAAACAACCAGAAATGAACAAATAAATAATATAAATATGTTCCATGTGAGTGATAATACATTTGAATGAATTCATAATTTAATGATTAGGTTTGTTTTGTTTACGATTAATAATTGTTATCAATTCAGTATGTTTATGGATTTTTTTTATATTAAATTATTGCATATATTAAATAATATTTTATATTTATAGTATGAATTATGTAAATAGTATAATCATCAATTTATGTCAAATTTAGTTTAATTTTTTTTTATCATTCGTTCTCTAATTTCATAGAGCAATTGATAATCAGATGAAACTGGTTTATAGGTAGCTCCAATATTGGGTATCAATTATCTTAAAATGTAGCTTTTTTAATCAACAAAAAATAATATTTGTGGTAAAAAGAGTTTTTTTTATTACATTGTTTATAGCGGCTTTTATTCCACCGAACATATCAGCCCCATTGTTCTCCAATCTTTCTATCTCTATCATGAGAGTCGCTGATGAGGAGGTAAAAAGAGTTAAAAATCAGTTTACTAAAAAAGTTAAGTCATTAGATCCCAAACACTCTTAGTATTTAATAATTTTGTAGAAATATCATCAGTTATAGTAAATTATCATATAATAATTCGAATAATACTCAAAAAAAAAAGCGGTTATTCCTATAAAATGCCCTATTTGTGAATTTGCTGAAAAAGCTTTGTAGTAGGAATTTATCTTTCTTGGAATGACTCTGACCTTTCTATGTATAAGTCTGAGGCTACATTTTAGTTAGTTGTACGGCAACACTGACTATTTTTTTGTAATTTACCAGATAGATTAAATGAAATTGGAAGCTAAAATATAACTTAAAGATTATTAAAATAACAGAGAATTATATTTGAAACTATAACTAGGTATTAGAATCATCATTGATTTAAATTAATACTGACAATTTATATAGAAACAAATTGTAGATAATCAACTGAGATGTGTGATCTGGTCACAGTTTTAGCTACAGTAATTTAAAATTTAGTTGTTCTTATATTACAATTGGTAAAAGAAAAAAATATTTATTTACATTACATTTCTATACATCTTTACATTAAATTATAAAAAACATTGTTATCGATAAGTAAACATAGATGTCAAATAGGTATTGAAATTTGTTGATAAAACATGTGAAATATGTGTAGATTCCTCAACTTGGTAACCTTTTTTTGGTAAACTTTTATGTTTATATATTTTACTTTCAAAGCAAGGAACTCCATACTACCAGATTTTGATTTTATTCTTATTTTGAATTTTCTTTCGTCACATGTTCATGATGGTGTTTTAAAAACCCAAAAATCATAATAAAGCATGAAAATTATATTTATAAATATGTGGCATTGCAATTATAGTGCTGTCTCTTGATTTTCACTTAATGTGGCCTCAAGCTTAAGAAGTAATGTAATGTTAGCTTAATTGCAGTGGTGTGTTCAGCTGTTTAAATATTTACAAAAAACTTATTCAGTCAAATGATACACTGACACAGTTAGATAGATTTTATTGTTTTTTTTTTACTAGACAAATTTGTCTAATTTTATCCTTCACGATTTATTATTCAAGTTTTTAATTTCTCATATAATCAAATAATAATATTTTTTGTTTTACTGGATTATTATGTGATAATAAAATATTTAAAAAAAATGTTTTATTTTGTGATAATAGCAAGATTATACTCAAGCATGTATAATAAATGAATTCATGAAATAATTGTAAATATTAAATGTTTTACTGAATTTGCCTTTTTGTATTATTGGTATGAAGATATGAATTTTTGAGTTTGTGATGTTGTGCAAAGATTTTTCCAAACATCTAGTAAATTTGTTGCAAGCAAACCTTACTTACAATAACCGGGGAATTATTTATTGAATAAATAATGTGTATATATTAAGTTTAAAAAAAATAACAATCCTGTATTAGAATCTATTTTAATATTAAAAATTAATTTTTCATTTAACTCAGGTAACGTAAGAGTTATTTTCTCGTAAAATGTTTGTTATGCGAGTCTTATAAATACTTTCTTATATAAACAAAAAAAACATTATAGAAGAAAAGATAATGGCTCGGATAGAATAAATAATCGGCTGACGTTTTGAGTAAAAAGCGGTATTATCAGGAAAAGGCGCACTTAGATACATATGACGATTATCATTACATAGTATAAAATAAAGTCCCCTACCGCGTCTGTCTGTTCGCGATAAAATCAAAAACTACTGAACGGATTTTCATGCGGTTTTCGCCAGTGGATAAAGTGATTCATGGGGAACGTTTTGGTATATAATTGGTCAAGGATTTATTTTGAAACAGGGCGGGACAACGTCTGCCGGGCCCGCTAGGATATTCATATTTTGAATGTTCATAGGAATGTGTTAAATATAATAATTGCTTGACACACTACAGTTTAAACTGATTGGTCTAAAATTTTTTTTTTTCAAATGACTATTTAATGTAGGTGAGCAATAAGCAATATTTTTTGTTTTACTAATTCTCTATGGAGATTGTTTACCCTGAAATGTCCCCAATAGTAATACAGTTTATAACAAACGCGCGCGTTTGATGGATTGTTATTAAATTTCACAAAAATCATTGAAGAAGCATTGAAAATTTTAAGATCTTGGATAAATAAAGGGTAGACATTTATTTATACGAGTGCTCGTCCAGTGGTCAAACTTCGACCATAGAGATTTTTTTTTTTTATTGAGTTCGTCAGTAGTTACAAAACAAAACTATGATAAAGATCGGCCGACAAATAAAGGAGGGAGATGTTCTTAACCGCTTACTCACTGCCTGTTTATATATAGATATGAGAGTGAAATTTTACCACCTTAAAACTGCTGGCTGAAAATCGTTCTTTCAAAATGTCTGCCAATCTTTTTAGTAAATATATTTCATCTTAAAATCGATGAAATACCTAAGTTTATAATTTTTAATTGTTATTATTTATTATTATATGAAATACAACTAGAGTATGTGTGCTATGGAATTCTTTTATTCGAAATAAAATAATATAATTGGTAAAATGTTCTTATTATTTTACTATCAATTTTAATCAATTTAAAACTTTATTATCAATTATCTATAGAACATTGTAATAATTAATTATGTATTATCACAAAAAATTTATAAAGGAAACCCTAAATTCGTTACTGAAATATATACAATTGAAATAATCGACACGTAAAATTAACATTAGAAAATTTAATGTGGCAACATTGCTTTGTAACTTAGAAATAAATGAAACATTAATTATAAAGCAACAATTTTTGGGGTAACATTTAATCATCCCTCCAGGTTATTTCGACCTGATCGGTTCTATATCGTTGAGTGATAGTGGCTTCTTTGAAGGGCATCCTAACCCCGGCGCCATGGGCAAGCGCACCCGCGTGGGCGATCATAACGCCATTGTCTATGCAGAAACGTTCGTCGGTGGCAAATACTTTAGCTCCGCGTTCAGCGCACATTATTCCCATCATTTCTTGCAGACGCTCGTTGCAGCCGACTCCGCCAACTATGAGAACCTATAACGTTCATCAATTCAATTAACAAGTTCAATACTTACTATAATATTATTAACAATACCAATTAGGGATGATCGATATTCATCGATGTTGAATAAACATCGATGTTTAGCTGGAAAAAATCGATGTGTCGATGTTATGAGAATAATATATTCTTTAGGGTCATCTAGCGTCGGATGTACTAGCTAGGGACTAGATAACTATCAAGTTTAACTATTATACGCTAGATGATACTATCAATGTAATCGAAGTAAGCCGTACAAATAGTTATTGTTATTTAGTGGCGAGTGTGTGAGACGTGGCGACGCGATGCTGTGCGCAATTTCTCTTGCCGCACTGAGCTCGCATACATATAGTGTATACAGTGTTGTTTACTACGTTACACATGTGTTTTACAACTGCCAGGCGTCTCGTGACGGCTCATTTTTTTCCAAAACTGGCGAACTCCTGTACCAGCAACGAAACAGACAAAATGGAAAACACCTGACAAAGTCAATCTTTTTCAAGAGTGTGTCCAAAAAATACTGGGAATGTTACATTTTGTCTTGTATTTTATCTTCAATAACAATCAACACATTTAATAAATAGAATAGACAATTTTATTTGGTACCAAAAACAGATCTTTTTAGACATTGATCCTTTTAAATCAATATGTTTCTAATATCGATCATCCCTAATAGAAATGTGAGTTTGTTTGTTTGTTATGCTATCACACCTTAACAATTCATTGTTAAATACTGTATACACATTGTCAGGGGCTGATAATCGGATAGGATAGTTTCACCCAGAAAAAAGTGCTGTTACAGAGCTGTTATTTTCATATATTTAAGGATGTTTTAAATCGCACAATAAAACTTTATTCTGGCGGTATAGCCTACCAACTTTGCCTTACGCATTTTTCATAGTGACATTCAAGAACCTCTAGGGGTTCACTAAACGATTACAGATGGCTTGCAGCAAGATCGTTTATGGGGGGATTAAGACAATATTGATTATAGGGGTTAGCGACAAGTTCGATTGTAGAGGGTTCACAAGGTACTTGTCACAAGACAAATAAGGGGTTCATGACAAGATTTGTCACAGAGGAATTGCAACAAGATCTGTATTATGTTGACACTCTAGGTGGCTTTTATATACTTATAATGCATGGTCAGATTTCTATAATAAATTGTTCAGTAGTGAAACAGCAAGTATATTAAGAGGGCTCAGTCCTGTACATCATAATAAATTATATTACCTTTATATTAATTTTTATATTATAGATAAACTATAATTAAGACTTTTTAAAGAGGCTTATAAACATATAGTAAACTTTATCAGAATATGCAGGGTTCGTGAGACACGGCTCTACCATATTTTACTAATCGCTTGGATAGTCATTATCCTAAAGTTGAAGTTCTACTGAAATATTGTACACATTGTTCCCATTTTAATATAAAAACGTGCATACAAGATCAGAGTGGATTATGTAATTTTAACAAAAAACTTTTTCTAGGTCTGCCTGGCTAGCGACCACCCTCAAGATGAAAATCTTGTTGCCAAGACCCTGTAGGTGTTCCGGCATCTGAACTTGAGAGTCAGTCATCTATAGGTTTGGTGTGTTTACCATCTGAGACCACATAGCCATTTAACATCAGATTAGTTTGTGGTCAAACCCTAATACCTATAAAGTATTACAAAAAAAATCTAAAAAAACTAATTGTTAATCACCTCACTGGAACCACAATGGGCCATAGCTCTCTCAGTTATTTCAACGAGCATAGCAAAAACTGTCTCTTGCAGTGAATAACAAAGATCTTCGACAGTGTACTCCTGTAATAGCTTCTCAATGCCTCCAGATAAATACGATAGAATGCCCGAGAAACTGACATCCATACCTAAAACACCGATAATAGTTACACAGTGCATGGAACAAACAATTTAGGCCAATGATTCAACGTTTTTGGTCAGCTAGTATGAACAAATTTTGGTTTAAACAGTATAAAGACACTGTCTCTTTGATGAAGAGTTTTTTTTAGTGTTTAAAGGCAAACACAACCCAGCAAATATGGAAAGTAATTTCTTAAGCAACTGACAATGTATTCTTGCAACAAAACCAGTAAAACAGACTATAAACAAAAGCAAAATTTTACAGGATTGCGTAAAATTATTCATATCATTATATAGTATAAAACAAAGTCCTCTGCCACGTCTGTCTGTTCGCGATTAACCTGAGAAACTATTTAACGGATTTTTTTCATGCAGTTTTGACCAGCAGATACAGTGATTTGTGAGGAAGATATATGTATATAATTTGTCCAGGTTTTTTTATTATCATGGTGGGACAACGTCCGCCACAGGTCTGCTTGTGTTATATAAAAGTATGGGTGGTTTTTATTATAATTCCTAATATCCCATTATTACAACAAATACTAATGTATTATTTAATACATAACTATTCTGCATTTGATTATCCATTGTCTGTTATTATTATTTAGAATGCCAATCGATGGCTGGTGTTATTGCAGCATGTGAACATGCAAGCAGTATGCTATATATCAATCGGTGTGAAAATAAGAGCAGTTCACACTGCTTACTCTAAGTTAGGATACGAACAAGGTATATTACGCAACAGCAGAATAACTAATATAAGCATAACAATTATTGCTATTTGTTCATCAGTGATTAATTTCGTAACATTTCAAAAATTTTATGGAATGGACATTTATATTTATATATTATTAGATAGTATAAAACAAAGTCTCCTGCCGCGTCTCTCTGTTTGTCTGTTCACAATAAACTCAAAAACTACTGAACGGATTTTCAAGCGGTTTCCACCAGTGGATAAAGTGATTCATGAGGAACGTTTTGGTACATAATTTGTCAAGGATTTTTTATAATCAGAGCGGGACAACGTTTGCCGGGCCCTCTAGTTCATATATATTTTTATAGTTGATACATAAAGTTGATTTATTTTAATGTAAAGTAACATTGTAATTCATAGTTACCTTTCACAGTATATGGTAGTGGGTAGTAGTATTTCCCCTTTTTAGCTGCTTGTTCAATGTTGTAACCTGGACTCGGGGCATTTGACAATTTGAGAATTCGAGCGAATCTGTAAAATTTAAACTCATATATCAAATCACTCTACATTATCAAGCAGATATTTTTTTCAGTCCTGGGATGACACGATGAAGGTCTATTGAAATCTCGTGGAACCCCACCCAAGAGCGACGGTAGTACATGGGTAGTACACTGTGGGGGTTTTAGTCTGTGTGAGTCGGCATACCCGACTCTCTCCCCTGGGAGGGTAAGTATCCATAAGGGATTTACCCACGATAAAAAAAAACTTTTTTTTTTCATGTGACTCTAGTATCAGATGAGAAATAATAGGACATTACAGTTTTAACCTTTAGGAACATAAGAACACTGTAATATGACAGTGGTTGAGTGATAATATATATGTAAAAGTTTAATCTTAATTTTTGTAGTAGTGAGTCTCAATCTAATTTTATAATATAGATTTTAATTAATCATTTAATATAGAAGAAATTTGAACAAAATAAACCAAGGGTTGCCATGGTTATTTAGCCTTTCCTAAGAAAGAGACATATACAGACATACAGACAGTGTGACATTCAAAGAATGATTTTAAAATGAAGACTGATTTTGGTGAGATATTATTATTTATATGGAATGAGTTATACTTATGTCCTTCTATTATTAAGGATTAATAAAAATAATTAATGTTAATTCATCCGTAAAATATGAATGAAATACAAACTTATATAAAATTAAAATACTGCCTGGTAAAAAATGGAATAACCTTCCTGTGATTGTATTATATTATTTTTTTCTAAAATTTCTTTATACAATTTAGCCAAAATTAAAATTGTTCGCTTCTCTCCCTTTGTCATGAATAATGATTCATAGAAACAAGAATTCTGTGGACAGTTAGGTAAAAATTATTTAAAAACAAAAAGAATGTATGACTTATAATTATTATTATTACAAAAAAAATCAAGTACCTGTCTAAACAATTACCCACAGCAATATCTATGGTTTCTCCAAAGATCCTATATCTTTTTCTAGAGTAAGCGATAATTTGTGTATTACCACCGCTCACATATAACACAATTGGATTTTGTGCATTTGTTATCAATCTACCCATTTCAATGTCTGTACTATGTTGGTTAGAGATATTACAAAATATTGTATCAAAGTAATTAACTTCAAACGTAGGACTTGAGGATAATAGGTCTCTTTATTAATAATAAATATAAAAACTATATTATAAAATCACTAGATATTATAAAACAAAGTTCTCTGCCATGTCTGTCTGTTGATAAATTCAAAAACTACTGAACGGATTTTCATGAGATTTTCACCAGAAGATAGATAACAGGATTCATATCCTCATGAATCAATGAATCAACCTTCCTAGGTTTAGTATAATTTGTCAAGGTTTTTTTTATCAGGTTGGGACAACATCCACCGGGCCTGCTAGTCATTACATAGTATAAAACAAAGTCCCCTACCACGTCTGTCTGTCTGTCTGTTCGCGATAAACTCAAATATTACTGAACGGATTTTCAAGCGGTTTTCACCTGTGGATAAAGTGATTCGTGAGGAACGTTGTAGTGTATAATTTGTCAAGGATTTTTTTGTAATCAGGGCGGGACAACGTCTGCCGGGCCCGCTAGTTATAAATAAAAATGGTTTTTCCATATATTACATTAAAGTATTTCTTTGACAACATACAGTCAAAATCTATTATAATGACATCGAAGAGACTACTCATATTTAATTTTTTTCTGGCGCTTTCACTGACTGCACAAAATGCAACAATGCAAGCACAATTACTTCACATTGTTTTTCTGTGGGTCGGGTGGTACTACCCTGGGGCGAGCCGACCCATTCACGCTGAAATCAATAAGAGCTACGGAGTGGCTCTACTACCTACCTAAGTCATAAAAACAAATAGTCATAACAACTGGTGATGTTTTCAAGATACGGCATTCAGCCGGGACCTTTGTTCTGGGTCAATATAACCGGTATGTTATTCTAAACAATATTACCATAAACGGTTTTGACTGTGTATGGAAAATTTCAGGCTGATTGCTTTAGTACTTAAGACATGAACATGTAACAAACAATCAAGCTCATATTCTCATGTACAATATTAGTAATTAGTTATAAAAAAATATAATTTTTGTACGACTAAAAAGGATACGACCAATACAATGGTTGACACCCAGAATTGGCTTGTTCCATATTTTAGCACAAGTTCTGGCAACAATTGCACAAACCATAAGAGGTGCACCCATGCCAGGTCCTTTAGTGTAGCAGACAACATCAATATCTTTAGAAGTCAGTCCAGATTCTTTAAAAGCCTCTTGCAACACCTCGTGGATATTTTTTTGATGGTGTTCTGCTGTTTCTCTAGGTAAAAATCCTGAAAATATTTTGTCAAAACATTATCCGATTTGTACAAAATAATTTTTTACCTTACTTAAATATTAACTGGTACCAGAGACATGAAAATAGTTTTATTACAAAGTGGGAAATATGTTTTGTCTTTGTTTATTGTTTTTTAATTGTAATTGAATTTTTTTCATTGTTGCTTAACCTCTACTCATATTTTACCATTTTAAAATTACTTCTGTAAAAATATTATGATTATAGCTTTGCTTCTATGTAAAACTGTAATGAAGTATAGATAATACTCTGAAGTCCTTTATCTGTTAGGAAAAATCACAAAATTTGTTCACCCATTTTAAAGAATAACCCAGGCATAAATTGAAGAGAGTTCTTCACACACTCCAATTCTAAATTAATATCTTACAATAAAAATTGCTTTTATGGAATCAATTTGCAGTAATCAAATGCAGTATAAGCCTCGCCAGTTAATATTTAAGTCTAATTATTGACTACTACACAGAATATTTGAAGCTACGTACGTAGTATTTACATCATAATTATATATTTATTAAGAACATAAATTATAATTGAAAAGTTACTACAATACCTGAATAGCTTTGCAAATAAGTCACCTATATATGTAAGTATCTGAATTATACATATCAACTTATTGGTTAGCTAAATATATAAATAACCAAACCTTCTCCAGGTGGTGTGATGTAAGTCCTTCTGCAATTAGCAAGTATTTCTCCATCTCTAACAATGCCAATACCAAGTTTATTTGCGCTCCCTTCGAAACCGATCGCCACTACCATTTTATTAATTAAAATCTCTTTGATAATTTGAATTATATGGAAAATCAATAACTATCACCACTCTTGTTTACAAAAACAGTGGGAAATGTTGCCGGCTGTGAAATGCTAAAATTACCTAAAAAATGCAAAAAGTTACAAATACTAATCGTGGTATATGTATTACAACAATTTACGATAGAAGCAATCGTTTTGAAAACCAATGTATTTCTTAAGCATTTCACATCGCTCTAAAAATAAATTTTATAACACGTGTTGGAATAGTAGATAAACGTAGGTATTAAATAGGACATTTTTAAATTTAGAGTTCAATAAAGGTAAGAAACTTCAAAAATATCTTCACATATCTTTTTTCTTCGACTTAATTTGAAATCTGTGATATCGTCTCAAATATTCTTTGAAATAATATGCGTCCAAAAGAAATCCTCTAAACGATAGTGAAAACACATGAAAATGCATTGTGTACCTTAAAAAAAACTTAGAGAACGGACAAATAGACTTCAAAGGGGAATTTGTTTAATAACGTTTATGTATTTTATTACTGATATTCTTTGCACATGTAAACTACATCTGTTCCATTTTATGTGTACTGCTTTGCAAATTGTAAATATTACAGGTAAGGTTGAGGAGATAATAAAAATGCACTGTCTCTGTCAACCCAAAGGTATTTAATACCTGTCAACAGAAGTTTACCTTATCCATTTTATTATTATATTGTGAAGTAAAAGAAAACTCAGAATATTAATCAATTAAAAAATGGACATTGAAATGAGCATTGATACTCCGTTTTGAAATGAAAATACCCTTATCAACTATTTATTTCAGGTATGTATGTCACAAATCCTTAACCAATGCCCCCTACACTTAAATATTGTTAGGGGCCAACATTTTTTTGTTCGGACAAGTTATTGGCTTTTTTTTTCGAACTTACAACTCTATTGGCCTAGCAAGGCCTTAACAGCTTCACTGGACTACCCAAGTTATTGGGAAATACAATTAAGACCACCATATGTGAATATATTCAATATCAATCAATTTTTCGGAATTGGCCTGCATTCACTAATTTAAATTGGTAACACTATTGCCTGAAGGTGAAGGAAAACATCTTCAGGATACCTGAACTTGAAAAATATACTTGTAATATCACTGTATGTGAGAAAATATATAACTATGGATTTCTCGGAGTTTGAAATACGTCGCAGGTTGGTGTGGTTATTAAGCCCATACCTTTCTTTGGTAAGAGGCCTACGAACCTGCAGTGGATAGACTGATGATGGTTGAATTATTATTTTAATAAAGACATCTCCATATTGTTGGGCCTTTAGAAATTTTAGAGAGCAACAAACGTAAATCTATACATATAATAAAAGGCTAACGGGACGAAATCTGTACATTAAATATTTTAAAGAAAAAATACTCTGGGATGGTTTACAATCAAAGACAGAACACATTTCTATAGTTTTTAAAACTTTTGTCTGTCTGTCGATCTGTCTGTCTGTCTGTCTGTCGTTTGTACAGGATTCACGCAAAAACTGCTGGACGGATTTTGACGAAATTTGGTATGGTAGTGGCTTATACGCCGGTATAACATTTAGGCCATGTTTTACATATATATCACATTTGTATGTCTGTTTATTTTACTTTTAAGAAAACATAAAAGAGAAGAAATTTACGCAAAAACTACTAGACAGATTTTCACGAAACTTTGTAAGGTAGTAGTTTATACATCGATATAACATACTAGCTTCTGCCCTCGACTTCGTCCACGTGTAATAGTTACATTTGGCCCCCGAACCCGAGAAAAATCTCTATTTTGGAACATTCTTCATTGATGTTCCACCCCCATTGGTCTTAGCTTGATGCTATATAGTATATAGCCTACCTCGATAAATGAGCTATCTAACACTCTTCAAATCAGAGCAGTAATTTCTGAGATAAGAGCGTTCAAGCAAACAAACTCTTCAGCTTACTGTAACAAGACCAAATCTGTAAATTAAACATTTTTTGAAAATTATAATCGGGGTAGACTTTGTTATCGATTTAGAAGCCAAAGATTATCCTTTTACAATTTTTGTCTGTCTGTCGGTCTGTCCCTGTGAGCACGCATCACTCTGAAAGTACTGGACCGATTTTGACGAAACTTGACACAGGGATAACTAATATTACAAGGTTACATTTAAGAATTTGTCCTATAAAACGCAAGGGGTTCTCCAGAATAACGGACGAAAGTCAAAAATTTGTAGTTAGTGAAATTCTTGACGGATTTTGGTAAATTTTCTTTATGCTATATATAGCAAACAGATTAGCTATAAATTTAAGGTATATTAGAACGAAGTTCCTTATTGCGCGTTACACGTTATGAGCGGATGGGAGCTAGACCGAAAAAAGTGTAACAAGACTTTTGCGACACCTTAGTACAAGAGCCGGTAACGTTGGAAGAACAAAATTTTTAGAAAAGCTGGTTCTTTAATATATCTTTCCTTATGCTCTTCCAAACAAGGTTCAAGATACCTGGTTGCCACTAAACGTTGTCTTTATTAATGCGCATCAGACATTTACAGGTAAAAATATTGATTAGGAAACTTTTTTTCAGTTAAACTTTCTTTTTAAACGTTATTAAAAACATGAATTTATCACGACAATTTTGTTATTGACAATATATTATTATTGACAATAATGTGCCCGATAATATTCTGTATAAATAAAAATAATCCATTTGAAACCATTTTATTTTTTCCATTGCAAAGAACATATATCATTTTAATAACCATTATGATATTAAGATTTCACCGTAAACAATTAAAAACAACGATAAACGTAAACATATAACTTGGGACTGACGCCATCTTGAATACATGCGTCTATAACAGGCGCTGCCACAATTATCGTAATCTTTATCATACAGCCAGTGTTGCGCCGAACTATAGCTATAGCTAAGTTATTCTAAACATATTATTTATAATTTACCCTCTTTCATACAGCCAGTGTTGCGCCAAACTATAGGTATAGCTAAGTTATTCTATACATATTATTTATAATTTACCCTCTTTTATACAGCCAGTGTTGCGCCAAACGATAGGTATAGCTAAGTTATTCTATACATATTATTTTTAATTTACCCTCTCTTATATCTAAATATAATAAAATTAAATTACAGCTATCTTAACATGGTTTGAACATACTTTTTTTATTTAATAAAATAACATCAGACAATAATTTAATAGTAAAAATGTCTGGCAATAATAATTTCATGTTTTAGTAGGGTTTTAAAGTTAGGGAAAAGCAAAACATTCGAAAATTATTTAAAAATCAGTATTTTTGACTGCAAAGGTTCGGTATAAACGCAACGTTTACAGGCAGCCAGGTAACCCGCACGTTGTTCGGAAGAACAAAAAGATATAAAAAAATGGCTTATTTAAAATCGCTCTCGAAACCGTTGCTAGCTCTTAGACGAATAGTTACCGGCAAGTGACAGTTGACGCGTCGACGCGTTGCTCATATCTTTTTCATATTTATATTTTTCTTCAATACAATGGAGTGTGCAAAAGTTTTAATACAAGTAGAAGATAGTTATGATAAAGTAAGTGGTAGAGATCATTATTTAATTTCATTTTTGCGTATTGTATATGTGCAGAGTCTATACACAGTAGGTTAGGTGTCCTGACAGAGAAAAATAGAGAGAGAGTAAATATAATATATCTACACAAAAAAAAATCATTTCAATAGCAAACCACCTCAAGGATTACAAATTATAAATTAACTTTTATTAACTTGATTATTCCAGATCATTCAGTGTTTAATTTATCACTATTTATTTTATAAATATACTAGCGGGCCCGGCAGACGTTATCCCGCCCTGATTATAAAAAAATCCGTGACAAATTATATACGAAAACGTTCTTCATGAATCACTTTATCCACTGGCGAAAACCGCTTGAAAATCCGTTCAGTAGTTTTTGACTTTATCGCGAAGAGACAGACGCGGTAGGGGACTTTGTTTTATACTATGTAATGATGATATGAGAGTTACACTGAGATAGTAAAATAATAATTGTAAACGTTACCACTACGCTTGATGCATAAACAATATAATAATGGCCGAAAACTGTGATCCCTACTCCGTGCTGTTTACTGGGACGTGACACCGGTATATTCTGGCAAATGAGTGTTGATCCAGAAAAAGCGCGGAAAATTAAAAAAATCTAGCACTAAGTATAGCAGGAATAAACTGCCTTGATACTTTAATAAAAATGAATATTTTTTTTGTACAAAAACTTTAGCTTTGCCATAAGCTCAGGGAAATTTTAATCCAAATAGAGTGAAAAACATTCACTAAAAAGGCGACGACTTGGTTTTAATTAGCTCTTTCTCTGGGATAACTTACCAAGTGATAATTGATCAGTTATCGAGTGGGATGAAAAATGATTAATTACTAAAATGACTATTAAAAAATAGGGGTTGGTGTTAGAAAGGTGTAAATTTAGGGTTGTATGTATTTTTTAATGCCTCATTATCACAAAATAAAATAAAAAAAATTGTCCAAAAAATTAATGTTAGGGGTGGGCAACCCTTATCACTTGGGGTATGAAAAATAGATAGTAGCCGATTCTCAGACCCACTGAATATGCATATAAAATTTCATAAAAATCGGTCAAACCGTTTCAGAGGAGTATGGTAACTAACATTGTGACATGAGAATTTTATATATAAGAAGATTTTATCGTTTGATTTAGAATTTAACTGTATCAACTTGATATTTACTATGCTATTATTATTAGTAAACTATACTGACTGTATAGTAAACTTCTACAAAAAAGGTAAAGGAACTTCGTTCCAACCGGGGGTCCATAGACCCCTCAAGCCTATTTTTACATTACCGCCAATATATGTAGGTTAGTTTTTATCTTAATAGAAACCGGTAGATGATGTTACGAACGGGTTCGAGGCTTATTTTAAAAGATTTCTCGCATACCATCTGGGTATATGTTTGAGTGAGTCCCTTGATAGTGTGAATTCACAATTGGAAACCGTAGGTGTGGCTGCTATCGGGTTTTGGGATTATAAAAATTTTTCGCGTTTCCAAATACAATTGAAATTGGTGATAACAGATTTGGTGCAGACGAAGTTGCACGGGTCAGCTAGTTTATTATAAAATAACGTGATAAATAATCCAAAATCTTAATCATTATCTATGCTAATATTATAAAGAGGTAAAGTTTGTGACGTTGTAGGGGTTAATTTCAGGAACTACTGGTCCGGTTTGAAAAATTCTTTCAGTGTTATATAGCTCATTTATCGGGGAAGGTTATAGGCTATATATCATCACGTTAAGACCCATAGGAGCTGAGCACCAATGAAGAATGTTTCAAAATCAGGGTATTCTTTCCTCTTGAGAGCTTCCGATGCGTGTTGGCGCTAACCCAAAGTAACTATTCCACACATACGAAGTCGCGGGCAGAGGCTAGTTATGAATAAAACATAAACTAATTTTAAATGTAGGGAAATGCGTTTATTAAATGCACTAGTAAACTATTAATCAGTAGTAAAATTATCCAAAAGAGACAAGTCCAGTCTAAAATTAAATCAAGCAAATGTTTGGCACTATAAGTTAAGCTGCAACGTTTTTCTCTTCATTAACTTCATCGACAAAATCAGCTAGCATATCTTCTACTGTCATAGCTTCATCTTTATCTACAGTTTTGACGGATAATTCAACAGATGTTTCGATTTCTACTTGTCCATCTTCAACATTTTTATCCATTACTTCATCAATACCATTTTCTAAAGGTACACTTTCTTTTTCCTGAATATCAATATTTTTTTCGACAACTTGTTCCAGACTTTCAACATTTTTAATACTTTCCCCTTGTGAATCTTTGACATCTTGCCCACAAGTAATTTGGATGTCATCGGTATCATTGCTGCTTGGAAGATTCTCATCATCTGCTTTCTCTAAAATTGTGATTTTATCTCTACCTGTATTAGGATAGTCATATGCTACTTCCATTGATAGAGGTCTTTCATCATCTTCCATTGTATCAGTAGATGCGTTAAGTGGTAATTGAGTTCTCATTTCATGGATACTTTCCTTATTTTGGGATTTGTCATCATTAATTTGTGCTTTTTCTTCATTAAGTTTTTCAATAGTGTCTTCATTATCTGCTTGATTATTTAAAGAATCGTTACCAATTTCTATTTGTTCACTTTCTTCAGGCAATTCTTCTATATTACTACTCTGAGGTTTATGAACTATAATGTTTGC
The DNA here is from genome assembly GCA_036509395.1 of Antheraea yamamai. NCBI lineage: Eukaryota > Metazoa > Arthropoda > Insecta > Lepidoptera > Saturniidae > Antheraea > Antheraea yamamai. The sequence goes on along the minus strand of AP028434.1, from coordinate 16,549,991 downwards.
TTCTGTTTCTATATCAGTATTTCCTTTTCTATCTTCAATAATAGCTTCCACTTCTTGAACGATCATAGCTTCATCTTCAGAATCGTCGCTAATTTCAATGGAATTTATTGATTCACTACTTAAGCTTATTCTATCGTCAATATTATATTCGAGGCGTGACTTTTTATTTGCAGGCTCGTCTGGTATGGTAATTACGTCTTCCTTCTCTGCATTTAAATCCCTTGTCGATAGTCTGTGTAAAAAAATCATATATTTATAAATAATAACATTATTGTTTACATAAGAATTGTTCCATGAAAGAATCTAATATGGGATTGTCTTTTTACAAAATTGAGTCGTTACATTTCAAAATAAGCAAAATCCAATTTTAGCCGTTGCCAATATTTTACGTTATTTTTCAACATTTTCAAATGTCGTACATTTAAAATATGAAGGTCAAACAAAAAAAAACTAAAAACCTTACGAATGGTCAAATTTGAACTTCAGTCTGGGTGTCTAAAAGCATGTTATATGAATGATGAATAAAATATTCTTGAAATAATTAATTGAAACGCTATTCGTAATTAAATTATAATGGCAACTAAAATTTAGCTATGACCATTAAGAGAAATATATTGTATACCTTTCTGCGCCCAGTAAAGACTCCAGCACTGCCCGATTTCTCTCACACATAATCTTCTTTTTAGATTCTGCTTTATTCTTTGCCTCAGGACGTACATCCATAGCGAATGTCAACGATGGCGGTGAGCAGTGTAAATGAAGTCTTATGTCTAAGAGTGCATTGGAACAGAATTTTTGAATCTGTAACAATATGCAATACAACTATGAGTGTGAATAAAATATTTCAAGACCAATCAATTAGTTGCAATTTTGCATTATGATAATTATAAGTCTGACTCAGGTTGATATTTATTATGACATTCGATATTCTGCATTTCCTTTTTATAGCAATGGGTAGAAGGTGGGTAATGTTGTATGTATATTTCTTTGGTTCTGTAGCCTAAACCACTAAACAGCATGAAGGATTTTTACTCTGCCACGTCTGTCTGTCTGTTCGTGATAAACTCAAAAACTACTGAACAGATTTTCATACGGTTTTCAACAGTAGATAAAGTGACTCACTAAATAGGTTTAGGTATATAATTTGCCCAGGTTTTATTAATTATCAGGGCGGGATAACGTACGCCGAGCCCGCTAGTTTAAATATGAATGATGTGTGTTAATCAAAGTGAGATAGGAGAAAAACAAATTTACATATCAGGACTAAAACGAAAAAAAGTCATTCATTAATATACATAACATTAAAAAAAATTGCTGATTAAACAGTCTTTGGTTGTGTTTAGTACTTTTTTGTAGATGACAGGTAGAAGAAAGCGAAGGTATAGATATCTCCTTCTGTGTACTTTTGACAGTGTATATAAAAAAATGTCGCGTTAATCGGTTGAGTTCATTTGTGGTAGAACTTCAAATTCAAATAGCTTTTAAACTAGTCGACTAAGCAAGAAATCAGATCAGATCTTTTTTGTAGATTGTTTAATGCGCTACAACTATAGGTTTTCAATTTTACTGGACGATAATTTGTTTGAGCGCATTAAAATTACAAAGATTTTTTCCCATTATATAGAAAATAAAAAATCACCATGAGCCACCTCTTAGTATTAAGAGTTCAAACTTTACCAAAATTGTTTTCCGTCATTTTGGAGATATTATCAAATTAACTGAAGAAAAAAAAAGAAAAGTTTTTTTTACACACCCTAAACTCTATAACATTTAAGTATTATATATCTATGAATCGAATCAAATCAAATCAATAGATGTGAAATAAAAATAGGTCAATAATAAAATGAGCAACTTATTTATTACTGAATTGTAAAAACTGTTACTGATTGTGCAGTTAGGTTTTTTAAAAGTCTTTAGGGATAATTTTACTTATTATTTTGGGAGTTACCTCTCCTTGGTGAGTGTTAACCAGTCCACTATACAGATGTAGGCAGTATTGGGTAGGTGGAGGAACATTTGGTGGTACAGCTTTCCGTGCTGACTCCAAACCTCGCAATAGCCATAATCCTCTCTCTGTACTGTACATGGAAAGCGAGCAGCATTCACGAACTAAATGTTCCTGGAATATCTGTTAAAGAAAGTTTTTTCTATATTCATATTTATATAAAGCACTTCGACTCGGAAATGAATTAGTTTCTGACCAATCCTCTCTCTGTACTGTACATGGAAAGCGAGCAGCATTCACGGACTAAATGTTCCTAGAATATCTGTTAAAGAATGTTTTTTCTATATTCATATTTATATAAAGCACTTCGACTCGGAAATGAATTAGTTTCTGACCATGACTTTATAAATTTGTTCCTCAAAACTAAAGTACAAACTTTGATATGACAAATCTGTGTATCGTTTACAAAGGGCCTACATGAAACAGTTTTGTATTTTGGTGGAATTACATTTTCTTTTTGGCAACCAAGCTTCTAGGTTATGACTATCATTGTCGAGTAGGTAATAATATTAAGTGTGCTGTGATCATTTCAATGTACTAGCAGGATGTTGGCAATCTTGTTAGAACTTTCCAGGGAGTTTTTGTGGCATCTCAGAACTCATGCTTCATGGTATTATTTTCCATCCACTTCACGTATGCACAATAAACTATAGTACGTAAAATTCCAGCGACATTACAAAATATAGAGGCAAATAACACAAGATTATGAATACAATATAAAAGCCACTACATGGCAGACTAAAATCGCGCCAATAGTCCAGGAATTACTATTGACCAACGTTTGTACTATTGACTATTATTGGTCTATACTATACTAATGACCTGCTCCTATTGACGTGTTCTAAAATACTATTGGCTGTTTATGTTGGTTGGATGCCTTAAAGTCGTAATTATGTATATTCAGTATTACATTACTGCAATTGTTGTTTAATCTGTGGGTGTTTTCAAGACGGATACTCAATTTACTTTCGTTGGCTGAAAGATTGAATAGTTATATTCACGTCACCATGGATGACGTCATACTTTTCTTGTCGTTTGCCAACATAAAAAGTTATATCCCTTTACATAAACCAATTCATAATTCAGGAGTAGTTTTCATAGGATTACAGATAACATAAAATAAATTGGAGAAATTTTGATTACCTTATGTGTAGTTGGTTTAAGGAAAATACCGCATACTGACAAAAAGGTTTCAGCACATTCTAAGGCAGCGATTGCAGTATCATCACAAACTTCTTCGGACCTAAAATTATGTATTTATCACTACTTGAATGCGAATGACGTATGAGATATTATGTTAAAAGAAATTAAACACAGTTGAACAGTTAAAATTTGGAAACGGAAAGGTGTAATATTCAAATTTGGACTATTCTCTAATGTAAGAATGAATTACTTACGTAGCTATTTTATTATTTTCTCCAGGAATGTGTGAGGCTATCGCGCTCTCTTGTAACATCGTATTCGCAAGTTTTCTTTTTGCTTTCTTGCTTAATTTTTTCATTGGTTGAGAACTCATCTAGGATAACACAACAGTAACTTATTACTTGCCAGCTTAAAGATATATATGATATGATCCTCGCAAAATGATCACAGAACGCAGACAATTTTATATAGAATATTAAAAAAAATGTAATCAAAAATATTTCTCCTTTCAACTTTGGCAACCCTATTTGACGAAGATTATTACTGCTATTATTAAGTGGGTAATATTATTAAATTGTCTTCTCATTAATGTCCCAACAAATTGGAGGCCCTCTTAGTTAGAGCCTTCCCCTTTTTGGGACATTTCAGAATTTACACTCTGTGATATTATTTCCTGTGCACTTTACTTGTGCAAAATACAGATATTATATTATGTAAAATACCACCAATATATCTTATATATAAACAAAATGACACAGGCCTGTGGTTGTGCGGGCATCACACAAAAAGTACTCAACAGATTTTAATTTTTTTTTGTATTACTTCGCAGACACTTGGTTTTTATCTAAAAAAATCTAAAAATCTTTCTTTAATATACAGTTACTAATAAACATTAGTAACACTAAGGTTAAGTTAAAATAAGCACTTGGGTTTAGCAATGTGTTTTTTGCCGTTCAAAAGTGGGGCAAGCGGTGTGATGCTTATATTCTTTCCTATACACATAAAATATATAGTTAAGACAATAGACGCAGACGCGGGTGTTATGTAGTTATTAAATATAAGGACAAATATCCCGAGATCATTAGTAAATAATAAAAATCACTACATGCCAAACTAAGATCTCATTATAAACTTTCAATTTTTTAATAAAATAACGCAACTTGAATTAGGGTTACCTTACACCTCAAAATACGGAGAAAATAATTTGAATGCGTAATCAAACTGTAAAACGCTTATTAAAATTTATACCGAATTGCGTATGACGTAGATATAATAGGGTCTAAAAAATGGCCACAAAATAATTAAAATTCGACAGTTTGATAAACGATTTTTAAATGTTGGTACAGGTCATTTATTTCATTTAAATTTAATAAAAAATGCTTAAATACACATATAACACCTAAACTGTGATATAACTTGAATGAATAAAATTAAGAATGAGTATATCAGAGGAAGTTTAAAAATGGCAGCAGTGACAAAGAAGTTGAGGAGTGACAGGTTTGGATGGTATGGACATGTCATGAGGTGAGATGAAAACCATGTAACTAGAAAGTTTTGAGTATGATGGTAGACGTATATAGGAGTACAGGGAGACTGAAAAAGATATTGATGGACTGTGTGAAAAATTATGTGTGTAAAAGGTGTGAATTCACAGAGATAACATTTGTAAGGGGAGAGTGGAAACAGAAAACATGTTGTGCCGACCCTACTTAGGTGAGATAAGGGTAAGATTAAGAAAAATATGTATAAACTATATAAGTTAATTTAGTGACGTACCGTGAGCTGAACAACTTTTTTAGGTGGAATAATGTCATCTAAGATATTCGTGGTCAGTTCATCTTCCCACAGCCGACCTCTCCCTTCGCGCGACGGCCGATGGACATTCAGTACTCTCAACCATTTGGTCAGGCTACTGTACGCAACTCGACGTACTTTTCTATATAATAGTGTTTATTTGTTCAGTTACAATACATAAAAACTGACATATGAACTTAATTTATAGTAGCGGCACGCTATAATGGCCGTTTTCATGTTTGTCCGTACATGAAGCTTCGTATAAATTAATAACTACATTTGAAGGAGCAAATTGTTGTTCCCCTTTATTATCAATAGTGACATGCTGTTAGTCCTAAACTTTATCGAACGTATAATTCTAAGACACAAAATAAATATATATTTATATCTATATCTTAATATATATATTTCTTGTGTGCGTGTGTATGTGACTGAACTCCTCCTAAACGACTGGACCGATTTTGATGAAATTTTTTGTGTGTGTTCGAGGAGATTCGAGAATGGTTTAGATTCACAATTGGACCCGGCAGGTGGCGCTGCGATCAACTTTTAGGATTTTTTTTTGTTTTCAAGGCAGGACAACGTCCGCCCGGTCCGCTAGTACTACATATATACCTATATAACTAATACTAAATCTAAATATAAAATAAGGTCCCGAAAATATTTTCACATTTTTAGTAACAAAAAAACAATGCTGTTTAATAGAATCCTTAGTGGATTATAATGATTGGATAATTTTCTTAAATTAGATACACATAAAGGGAAACTTCAAAATAATTTCAATATTGAGTTTTAAAATCTATGGATTTTTTAATGTTTCAGTACTAGCTTTTCCCGCACCCCTCATCCCGCAATGTACCCCTCTTCCTTCTCTGTACAGTTAACAACTACATAATAATTGGCCGAGTATTTTTTTTTCGAATTGACTACGCTATTGACCTAGCAAGGTCTTAACAACTTCACCGGACTAGGACTGGTCGAGTAGTTAAGGCTTAAAAGTGTAACAAACAAATTCGTATTCACAAATATTACATGGGATGTAACCAAAAGAACGCATTCCATTTTTCTAATAGTTGCTTCTGTATATTATAATGATAATTAAAAAAAAAAGTTTACAAAATTCAGAGACTTCAAAAAAAATTCAGAGACTTCAAAAATTTTAAGTGGATTAATTTTGGTTGAATTTTATGGATACCTTAGAACTTGTCTTTGCATCTATCTCTTGTTCTCAAATTTTTTTAACCATTAGAGAAAGCAGATAAGCTAGACTAGAACAGCCCAATGCAATTGATTACTTCATGTGTCAACCCTCAGCTTTACAATAATTATTAATGATAATAATATAGAAAAACTAGCGGACCTGGCGGACGTTGTCCTGCCTTGATAATAGAAAATATAAATCCTAAAAGTCAACCGCAGCGCCACCTACCGGGTCCAATTGTGAATCTAAACCATTCTCGGATTCACTGGAACACGCACACAAAATTTCATCAAAATCGGTCTAACCGTTTAGGAGGAGTTCAGTGACATACACACGCACAGAAGAAATTTATATATAAAGATATTGGTAGGTGAAAAGCGCTCACCTTAACTCTTCACATGGATTTTCAGAAGTCCATCTCAATGTTTGCATTATGAGTCTAAAGACTAACTGTGACAATGGTATAAGGTTCGGGCCTAGGCTGAAAAATTAACAATGGATTAGATATAAATGCATAAATAGCAAGATTTAATAACAACACAACATATATCCAAAATAACACTCACCAAGCAACTAATGCATCTAGAGTCCTCAGAGCTTCAATTTTTACAGTGGCAACACTATGACTTGTTTCTTTATCTATACTACTAGTTATACTCAGAAGTTGAACGATCACTTCCAATATTATTTGCGGCCGTATTGGCTTTGCTACTGGATATATTTCTCTGTAAAGACGGGATTTACAATAATGATTTCTCTATTTTAGATCTACATCCTTCAGGACATATGTACCTTACAAAAAATATTTCATAACTAGCCCAAAAGTTACATGTAAATATAGTAAGTCCGTAAAGACACCATTTTTATATGTTAAAAACTGTAATGTCAATATAATACCTGTCAAATAATTATAAAAAAAGTTGCTGCAGACTTTAAAAAAACTTCTGCTGCACTAAAAAATTTGAATGTCTCTGTATATATTTATTTTATTGTACTAGTTGTATTCAAAGTTTGACTACAGTCACTGCTCATGTCTGACGTCTAAAGAGGCAAGACTGTAATATATAAAATCTATAAAGACACTGACTTATTTATTATTATAGACAGACTGACTTACAGTCAGCTGTAGGAACACATCTCTAAATCTTATTTGACATATTTTCAACCCAAAAGTAGTAGATAGCTAGAAAAACATAAAAAAATGCTCTACCAGCATACTACAGTGTCATCATGACGTTTTCATTCAGTAAAAGCTTATAGTTACAGTAAGATTCGAAGCTATTTCAACTGATATATGATATAACTGACCCAATGACCCATAATCCCTTAGTGAAAGACAAGCAAAGTATATTATTTTTTTTTTAAATATAAAACCAACATTTAATAATACAGGAAGTTATCACCGTATTTCTAAAATTCATCACTAGTCTCTTAGTTCTACAATTAATACTTACACAAGCATTGCCTGAAGAAATATAAAAACATTTCTTAATTTGATTGTTTGAATTTCAATTTTACTTTGACTTTGTTTTCCTGTTTTTGTTCTTTTATGTATTCGAATCAAAGCTTTGGAGAGTGGTGTTTTTCCTAAAATACGGAAATCTGATTTCTGTGGAAACATCAATATAACATTTAAAAAAAATACTTACATTACATTGCTTTGTACAAGGTCTAGAATACAAGAAATACTATTAAACAATACCATATATATATGTAATAATAACAAGCATATGTAAAGACAGAAAGAAGCTGACTTAAAAAGTGGAATAAAAATTAAAAACAAAATTTATTTATACTAATTAAAGTTGTCACATGCCTGTCTTATTTTCCCCTGAATCTAAACTAGAATTCCATTAAATTTTAATTTTAGAATTAAATCCTGCCTTTGTCTGTTAATCTTTCAGTCACATGACCATTTTTTTATTAAGTATTTTTTATTTTATTTCATGCAAGAAACTTAAACATATACATATTCATCTATCCACATAATCCCCTAGATCTCGTTACTTCTTCATTTATTTTAACACATGAATTCCCTTGAACATTGTAACTACCTGAAAGGAAGTCCTATATTTAGAGTAAATCTTACAGGTTATTCCCCAAATTTAAGAACAAAATTCTTGATGTGGTTAAAGTGGTTTGAGGCTTTGTTGCCTACTAGTATTGATTCTTTGTTTTGCATAAACTAAAGAAACCATAAAAAAATTAAAATAAAAAACATAAATAGAAACCATAAACAGTAAATAAAATAGTAGAAATATCAACTATTTACGTCCTTACCGGTTTAACTTCATTTTTTTCATAAATATTTACTGATCCTGTGAACATATCATTAATGAGTGAATATGCTGCATTGCATAAGATATTCATCTGTTCACGCCAGCATGCCTGAGGCATAGCTGCTTTATCTTGGAATGGTTTAACCTGTAAGAAGGAAAGCTTATTTATTAAACTCAATCCGTATTATTACAAAAAAGTTAAATACATATTAAATACTTGGTTTAAAAAAGTTTCCTAATAAATGCACCGTGCTCACCCGTGGCAAGTTCGTGTTATCCTTTTTCACAAGTCTAAACTAACGTAACCAAAGCGTGACAAAAGAACAAGATGGCGACTGCGGTGCATTTAATATGAGACTTTTTTAAAGCCAGGTTTCAATACGTATTTAACTTTTTTGTAATAACACCGAATATCACTAGTGACTGGTCACAATATTTTTAACACATATAAAAATGTGTGTGGGTATATCAAAGATTAAAAAAAAACATGAAAACCGTATAGTCCAAGAGCTCATGACGAATTTTGAGAAGGTCCTTTAGGCAAGCTGAAATTGCAAAAAATTACAACTTTGTCAATTGGCGAATCCGGTCCTGAAAGTCATTTAGCGAATTAGCGGTTATTTTGCTACTGCGCAGCATATAACATTTGCAAAAAAAAAAATCAAAAAAATATATTTTTGGCAACTTGAATTTTTTTTTGTCTTTTAAATTACTATTTCTAGAATAGAAAAACAAAAATCCCAGACGTTTTTGTCGGTTATTTAGTATTGCCAGACGACCTTAAAGTTATTTTTTTTAAATTACCAAAAAATATTCTTTAGGCAATCTGAAATTTATATCACGTATTTATTAAGTAATTTCAATAATACCTGCAAATAGCCAGACGATTTTGCGGGTTATAAACAATTACCAGACGTTAATAAAGTTTGTAAATAAGCGCAATAAAAAGTCTTACGCGCTCCCGTAAGTGCGACAAAGATAGCTAATCGAGGCATGCTGGCAGCTGCCGGGGCCCGTGCTCCTCGCGCTGTGATTGGCTATTGAGAAACCCCGTGTTTTCAGCTTACATTCGACACTGCGTTCACAACAAATTATTTCGTGTTAAATAAATTATTGTCTTGGCGAATTTTTAAAATGTTTTTACATTTTTGCAATGTTTCTTCACTAAAAACAATTATCTTATCAGTACGTTTTTTACAAATAAAACATTTTGAATTTGTTTTATTCATCGTGATTTATCTGCACATAACCTTAAAATTTTAATTTTTATATCAAATAACTACAACACTGATCTAAAACAGTTCAAACTATATACACAGATATTTACAAGGTCATATATGCACATACATATATGCTAAATCTTAAAAAAAAAATTATATTTTAATAAAATCTTTAAAAAAGATATAAAACACTGGATAATTTTTCACGAGGCTCTGATTGCTTTAACACGAAATAATTTGTTGTGAACGCAGTGTCGAATGTAAGCTGAAAACATGGGGTTTCTCAATAGCCAATCACAGCGCGAGGAGCACGGGCCCCGGCAGCTGCCAGCATGCCTCGATTAGCTATCTTTGTCGCACTTACGGGAGCGCGTAAGACTTTTTATTGCGCTTATTTACAAACTTTATTAACGGCTGGTAATTGTTTATAACCCGCAAAATCGTCTGGCTATTTGCAGGTATTATTGAAATTACTTAATAAATACGTGATATAAATTTCAGATTGCCTAAAGAATATTTTTTGGTAATTTAAAAAAAATAACTTTAAGGTCGTCTGGCAATACTAAATAACCGACAAAAACGTCTGGGATTTTTGTTTTTCTATTCTAGAAATAGTAATTTAAAAGACAAAAAAAAATTCAAGTTGCCAAAAATATATTTTTTTGAATTTTTTTTTTGCAAATGTTATATGCTGCGCAGTAGCAAAATAACCGCTAATTCGCTAAATGACTTTCAGGACCGGATTCGCCAATTGACAAAGTTGTAATTTTTTGCAATTTCAGCTTGCCTAAAGAACCTTCTCAAAATTCGTCATGAGCTCTCCGACTAGTAGGATTCATCAACATGACAGTTGGCATATTTTAATGTTTTTTGAATGGTGAAGGTTTCATTAAAAGTAGCCACTAATTGGCTTTAGGGCAAATTTTATTATCAGCTTTATGTTGTCATAACTTACATCATGTATTAATCAATATAAATTTGTTTTCTATAAGGGAAAATCTTATCACGATCAGATTAGTAATTCTAGAGACCACATGCTACAAACATACAAACTTTTTTTCTATACAATAATAGAGATGTGATAAAATATTAGATACATGCGTGACAGCATTGATTTTTTTATATATACTAGCGGGCACGGCAGACTCTGTCCCGCTCTGGTTATTAAAAAAATCCTTAACAAATTATATACCAAAATCTTCCTCATGAAGCACTTTATCCATTGGTGAAAACCGCATGAAAATCCATTCAGAAGTTTTTGAGTTTATCGTGAACAGTCAGACAGACAGACGCGGTAGTGGACTTTGATTTATACTATGTAATGATGATATTGCTTTTTCATTTTAGTTTTACATTATTCAATTATGCCACTATCAGGCAAACATGTCTCTTTTCATGACATTCTAATCCAGATGAGACTTGGAATATGAAGTATTACTTATAATTAATTCATGATTATTGAAAACAATATCTGAACAGATTTATTTTAATACTTTCAAAACTTTAGAAACCATTGCCTGCCAACAAGAAATTATGTGATTTTGCATTGTTCTTAAATTGTAATTTTAATGTTCTACTAGTAACAGAATGATTAGACCAGTTTTGATTGCACAGAAGTTATAATTTATGTTATATGATTACTAGCAAATGAGTGAAGACTTATTGACAGCCTCTGACAGCATGTCATTCAAACATACTAAAGTGAGATACAGTAAATAGCCAGTGCACTGTACATTTTTTCATTATCTTTGATGGCTTTATTGAAGAGAAGCTCTCCATTACTCAATTACTGGTATTATAACGATAAAATATTACCAGGACTGGATCTGGTCTGTACAGTTCCTATGAATAACCCTTAAAAATAATTATTTTTTGTTATAATCATGATGATACCCACTGTTAGTTAAATATTACTATTATATTGTTACCTGTTGCAATGCATGTGCACATTTAGCAGCTGAAATAACATAACGGAGATTGCTTGAATCCAAAAAAATTGTCAAATATGTTTCTATTGACGAGCGATGTGAGATACAAAATTTAGGAAAACTGAAACAATATTTAATAGTTTATATACTAAAATGTATAGAAAGCTGTATGTGTATAAAAAAAAAAGAGGTATTTAATTTAGTTATGAAGTTTGTAAAAAAATCAAACAAATAAAGAGGAGAAATTGAATACCTCCTTTTTTGTATTTGGTTAATAAAAATCCATATTTTCTTAACTATTAGTGTATGACTAGGAATTAATTCACTGGGAAGTGTTAGCGAAAAAGTAAATAAAATTTATTTTAAGAATGTTAATATCAAATATACATTACAGTTTTGAGCAAGTAACCTTTCTGCCACTTGATTCTAATCCCATTCCTGTTATCCCTTGCAACTTATCATTATCATCGTAATGTTATAAATGTGAATCCGAGCTAGTTTGTTTTTTAAGCTATCATGCCTAAACTATTCAAAAGATTAACATGAAATTTAACATACACATAGGCCAGGGATATACGAGAGGATAGAATTTTATCCAAAAAAAGCTGTTCCAGAGGGATAAGTAAAATCTACATTCACATGAGTGAAACACTGTGCAAAAGGTAGTTAAGGGATATTTGCGGAGTCTCTTGTAGGTTCTATATTAAATGAACCCTTACACATGGATTTTTATTTATTTAGATAAATATTATAGAGAAAATATGTTGATACTATTATTCATTATCATTTTTTAACTTCTTACAGTATATCAATTACATAATATAAAACAAAGTCCTCTGCCACATATGTCTCTCTGTTCATGCTAAGCTCAAAAACTGCTGAAAGGATTCTCATGCGATTTTCACCATTAAATAAAGTGATTCATGAGGAAGATTTAGGTATATGATTTGTCAAGGTTTTTTATTATCAGGACGGAACAACATCGGCCGGGCCTGTTAGTTACATATAAAAATTACATTTGATATGTCCTGCAGAATAATAAGTAGATTAAAGGTATTATTTTTTTTTTCATTTCATTAATACTCAACAGTGTTTTAATCATAGCGAGCAGCAATATTTTTAATCATAGCGAGCAGCAATATTTTTAATCATAGCGAGCAGCAATATTTTTTAGTATGATCTTATAGGTTATATTACCGGTTTATCACATTTTCCAATGTTTGCAAAGATATCCTGTAGTCTATCTCTGTACAGTTTGATAAATTATTAAAAAAAGGCAATAGGACTTCCTTTACGGCATCGTTGTCGTTGGGATCCACATCACGAATTCTGTCTAATAATATTTTATCTGGAATTTTTATTGGTATTTATAATAATATTTTCATTATGAAAATTAATTTATAAAGTAATTTTTCTCATAACGTTCATACTTACTCATGATTAGAACTCTTATATTAAGTAAGAATTATTATGCTTAGAGGTTACATATAAAAACGAAAAATAAACAACTCCACGAGTCTGGATGAAAATTATCGATTGACAGATTTGTCATTTCAAACGTCAAATTGGTGTAAAAAGACAAAGACAATTGTCAAAGACAGAAAAAGTAATATATTGTTATGTAGGATCCACGGAAGAAAGCTCTATTTTTTATTCCGTTGTAGGATCGATTTAGTTCTAAAATGTGTTGTTAAAGTACTATTTACACGAGTCTTATATTACTATTATATGCATTATTAAATATTTTGTTTTTATAATTAAACTTATTCATATAAATTATTCTGGTTATATCTAATTATCTCGCACATTACGTTCTATAGTTATATATATATATATATGGTTATCTCTTTTTATATCGTTTCATCGAGTATCAAATCATAACGGGATTAAAGAGATTTATACTTGAAAGATGTTTTTTTATTATTATACTTCTTTTTTGTAAACTTATTTGTATACGTTCACGGAATAAAGACTCTTCTCTTTCTTCCGTGTTTATTCTGGTGAATGAAATTAAAGTCTTTTATGTTTTGATGTAGATTCGTAGTTTCGCGTGAAATTAGTTTGGATTCAAATCCGAATAATATAGAAATGTAATTTACAAAACAACCAAGCGTTACTTCTTTTATTCGGGTCGTTTAATAATCCGAATAAGCTTCTTTAGCTAAAATATTCTAAAAAATTAGACAGCTTCTCAAAGATAGATGCTTATTTAAAATCTTTTCTACCGTACTTAACAAATCAAACGTGACTAGAGTAAGATTTCTATTTGATTTGTTCAATCACAAATATTTTCAAATCTGTTTTATAGGTAGCGAAGTTAAAGGTGTGTAATATCGCGTATGTCATCCTCTTTGCCAGACTGGCTGAAACTTCGTGAAATATCGTTCGCTGAAATAGCTCGATTCGAAATTCGAATAATTAAAACTATGTTAATGATTTTAACTAATTATATATTACTTAAGTACTTATTAATATACAAAATTAGTTAAATAGATTCGTCTGCTACTCAAAGAGATTTTAATTAAACCAGTTGGAAAATTTATAATAAATAAGAGAGTTCTGTTTATCTTATAGAGATATTTAAAGTAAGTTTTTATGCAAACAAATTAATTGGAAAATGTTGTATATTTTCCTATAACTATTAGTTTAATGATGCTTTCGTGATTAAAAAAAAAGTGTGTGTGTACTTATGTACACGCGTTAGAAGTTATACTTTTTTGACATAACAAGATAACAATCTTTTCAAAATTTTTATCTTTAGCCTTATTCTACGTTTGTAGAAAAAACGACACTAGCAATAGAAAAAAGGTATTTAACACATTGAAAGTTTTAATACAAACAACAAATACAAAGAAACAAAATGTTGATTATAGCTAACTTCAGGGTGTCGGTTTTTCGGGACGGTGTGCATCCGCATCGTAAAAATTTACTCTCATCATGTTTTCCTATCGCGCCAAAAGGAGTATAACTTCAAAATACTCGAATAATTTGTTTTGTTCGAATGATTCAAATATTCAATGAATATCATTGTTCGAATCGAGCATTATTCGCATACTCCGTCATAGTACCTATAAATAAAAACAATTTTTTTATGTTTTCTGAAAATTCCGGTGAAGCTGTTAAGACCTTGCTAGGTCAATAGCGTAGTCAGTTCGAAAAAAAAAAAAAAAACTGAAAATTGTTTTGCATCTGTAATTTGTTTTTTCCTTATCTGTACTACTGTCTATAGTTTTTTGTAATTTTGTCGATAAACATTCCAAAGACTTCAATTTCAGTGTTTTGTTACCATAAATCCTTCAAAATTAATTAATACTTTATGTAACGTTCTGTGTCACTAATACTGGTTATTACTGTACCAACATGGTCACATTAGACGACAAGCTTTTAGGAGAGAAAATTCACAACTATTGCAGCAGCAGTGAGGATGAGGGATCTGAAGATGAAAGCAGATGTAGTGATGAAGAGACAGAGGCACCAAAAGCCTCAGTACCAAATGAGGCACCACCTGTTAATAATTGGACGGGATCTGCAAGCAACACGGGACCTAAAGGGGTTATAGAAGACTGGCGGCGTTTCAAACAAATGGAAGCCGAAAATCGCGCTGAAATGGCTAAAGAACGCATCGCTTTAGCGAAGAAATTAACTCTGTCTGTCAAAACCGACAGTGAGGAGACACAAGACAAAAACACCGAGGAGATAGAAGATGAGTTAAACGAACTCGTTGATGAAGAGTTTCTTATGGAATATCAAAAGCAAAGAATGCAAGAATTAATGTCTCAGCTGAAAAAGACTCCCAAATTTGGTAAACTCTTTACTCTTAACAGTAAAGAGGAATTCCTAGATGCAATCGACAAAGAGGATCACAAAGTTACTGTAGTCATTCATATTTATAACAATAGTACATTGGCCTGTGAAACAATGAGTGGCTGTTTAAAAGTCTTGGCAGCAGAGTATCCAGCGATAAAATTTTGTCAAATATCAACCGATATTACTGGTATGAGTAGACATTTCCGTATAGAGGGTGTACCTGCTCTACTTGTTTACAAAGCCGGTCAGATTATAGGCAACTTTGTTCAGTTAGCATCGGAGCTAGGCAATGATTTCTTTGCTACAGATATTGAGAGATTTCTAATAGAGTATGGAATGCTGCCTGAAAAATAATTCGTTTTAATAATAGTTTCCTTTAAATGTGTAAATTTGCAATAATCAGTATTGTGTCAGTTGGATCTTATAGTTTGTGTGAGTAGCTATGAGAAATATGGGAAATGAGTGTACTGAAATCACTTTAGGCTAAAATTAGATGTAATTTGACAAATAGGAATCTTTGAGATGTACTTGCATTTTGAAGTAGTATATGATTATGGGAAATTTTGATTTGAAGTTTGTAAAATTGATCATTTAGGGTGAGTAGTATAAAATCAAATGCAGCAAATTATGTAATACCTATAAGTTGGCGATTGAAAAAAAAAATATATTCATAGATAATAATTGCAAATGTTTTAGTGAATTTAAACAAATCAAAGTTAACAAGATGAACAGTTTCTGTGTCTTCAGGTATTTAATTTATTTTACAACTTTGTTATGTTTACTGCCTTTGATTTGTTATGACTCAATTATATCTCTTTTTTTGTCTATTTATTAATATGAAATGATTTGTTTAAGACATAGTAAACTACTTATTAGTGTTAGTGAAGATCAGGAGTTTCTTTAATAAGGATAATTAAATTTTTCTTATATAAATGTAAGTTTTTAATGAATCATTATGATAAATTAAAGCTATGAATGAATTCCGGTATTTTACTATACACTTTACACAATTAATAATTATGTATTTTGAAAGTATATGGACAATTATCTTATTTCGAAGAATTAAAAAGAAATTAATGATTTTTTATTTGTATATTAAAAATTTCATTTGTAATTTGTATGTATACTTATTTATTATCTATGGTGTATTCCCATATGTTGTAAAATAAACTTTTTTAAAATATTATATTGACACCTTAAGCTTCTCAATGTGTGCGTTCCACTAAGGGGCTATCCATAAATTACGTCACACGAATTTCATGATTTTTGACCCCTCCCCCGTCCTTGTCACAGCTGGTCACATTTGTGAGACTCCCCCCCCTCCCTAGTGTGACGTCACATATTTTGCAATTTTACATTTAGAAATTATTTCATTCAAACATCAGGTCCTAAATTAGTTTTATATCCATTTAAGTTATTTTTTAATAAAAATTAATATCAAGTCAAACATTTTAAGAAATTAACAAAACAAAAAACGATAACTTTTTTAATTAAAGTAAACTTATTCATCTTGAGTCCATGGGCTTTGAATCTACTCCATTGAATTATTTATAGCTGGCATAGTAATCACTTCGTTCCCGTTTGTGTTGTTGATGTCGGGAATATTCGTTGTGTTGTGCGTCGAAGGAATTGTTGAAAAAAAAAATCATATTTCATAATTTTTATTTGCAATTCTTTGATCTTAGATTCCACTTTATGTTCAATATTGTCACCAATTTTCAAACATTTCCATAAGCTAATAACTTCTTCTTGAACATTTTGCTTTTTTTATCAGCATAGGCTGCACTGTATGCTTCATATAGTTTTCTTTATGGTAAAGGGCAGCCAACAGGTAGAAGACCCATCTGATGGTAAATGGGTACCGTCGCCGATGGGCACCTACAATACCAGGGGTATCGCTGTTGCTTGAAGAGTGTGTTTCAATCCCTTTTTGAAGAGACCCATATCATAATTCTGAAGGAATACTGTACCGGGTAACCCATTCCACAATGTCAGCGTACGCATAATGAAGGTTCTGGAGTACCTTACAGTTGTTGCTGCTTTATTAAGTTTTAGAGTGTGTGGATGAGCTACCAGCCAGCGTCGGGAATTACGAGTTTGGAACGTCGATGAGGGCACCATGACAAAAAGTTCTTTTGTACATGCGGTATAGTACACACAGAGATCCAATGTCTCTGCGCAGTTGTAATGACTCTAGTCCACATGTTAGTTTGGGATCGTCAACAATGCGGATAGCTCGCCTTTGCACGGAATCAAAACGGCATAGCTGATAGGCAGGAGCACAAGCCCAAACGGGTGAACAGTACTCCATGTGAGGACGTACGTGTACTTTATAGAGCACAAATCGTTACTCTGGGGTGAAGTACTGCTTTGACCGATTGAGGATACCTAACTTTTTGGTTGCCAATATAGCTTTGCTTTCCAAATGAAACCGGAATTGCACATCGCTGGATATGTTGATACTAAGAATCCCAATATTGCTGGAAATTTGAATAGAAGTGCCCTGGAACTTAAGTGGTATAACGAATGGACTTTTTTTCATAGAAAACGTACGGACTTGTGTCTTTGAAGGATTAAATTGGACCAGGTTTACCTCTCCCCATTCAGAGGCCCTGTCCAACCTCCTCTCAACATCAGACATAAGTTTAGTTCGGTTTTACTCCACAAGTACCTGAGAGATATTTGCACACCCCGATTATACGGCATTATTTGTGCTATCGTTCGCATAACAACGAATATTAAAAATATTCAAAAGGTCATTGATATGCAGAACGAACAGCGTTGGCGATAGCACAGAGCCTTGTGGGACACCGGCATTTATTGCTATGGCGTCAGAGGTGTAGCCATCGACAGCGACTCTTTTTTTTTTTTTTTTTTTTTCGAACTGACTACGCTATTGACCAAGCAAGGTCTTAACAGCTTCACCGGACTACTAAGGCGAGCGCTTAAGGCACTCAGCCGAATTTATTTTGACAACTAGCTCAAGGGTGCGCGGCACACCTCGGCTTTGGCTGTTGCCTGATACATGCAATTCGCGACCTATCTGAGCTAACCTAAGCTAAGTTAACTATTCATACATATATGAGTTGTTGAAACATATATGCTAACCAAGCATACATACCTCAACAACCCTTATATATATTTCGTATCGGATAATTTTTTAAACTATTTCAGTTTGATAAGGGAAAAAAAATAAAACCCTTCCACTTGCATGTGTAAGCGTGTATGCGTGCATGTGTGTGGAGGTGATATGTGTAATGTTGTTGCAGTGATGTAAATTTGTGTCACTGTATCGCGCGAGCAGCGCACTCAAGGGCTCCACGCCGAGGGAACGGACCTAGGCTTGAGCTGCTGCCGAGGGGGGCCTAGTCTGGTGGACAGCGACTCTTATGCTCCGCCCGGACAAAAAATTCGTTACCCACAAGCAAAGATTCTCGGGAATACCATAAACTCTTAATTTATTATAAAGATTACCTAAATCAGTATTTTTGTTAATTTTAAATTTGTTTCGTAAGTTAAAAACATAAAATACCAGAATTAAAAGAACTACGTCGTTTAATCCGCGAGAATCAATTGTCTAATGAAATAGAAACAAAGAAATCATCGCTACGCGCAGGCGCGGTGTGTTTGGCGGCATTTGTAAAAAGGCGTTAGTTCGTCGGCGCATGCTGCATGGCGCTATTAGAGCGAGTGACCGGCAAAACAATTTGAATCTTATGTTTATACAGATAGGGTTGAAAATGTTTTTCGAGTATTTCGTTAATAGTGCAAAATTCGTATTTTAACTTGTATATTTGGAAATGTGACGTCACGAAATTTAGGACCCCTTCCACCCCCTTGTCACACAATGTCACACTTCGTTGACCCCTCCCTCCCCCTTAACGTGTGACGTAATTTATGGATGGTCCCTAAGTGCTCACAACGCTCACACGCATGCCGCGATTTTTCTATTCCACTTACTCTCCAGCGTTACAATCGTAAAACCAAGACTGCGTTCCACTAAGCGCGCACAACGCTCACGATCGCGAGTTTTCCCGTTCCACTTACTGGCGGGCGTTACAATCGTACACTCAAGTGGAACGCAAAATAGGGCGTTTTGAGCGTTCAGGTAAATAATACAAATGGCGATTTAGAAAAAATAAAGCAAAAGTTTTAAGAGGAATAGAATACAATAGAATTTAAAATTATCAAAATTGAATTATCATATTTCATATAACATATTAATAAATTTAATAAATATATTAATAAATTTAATATGTTATCCGTTAAATACAATATGTTATTCGATATACGTATTCTTTACTGCATCAAATAATAACATTTTTACGGTCGCCATCTTTATTGAAAATCCCGCTAATTTTGTCAACGCTCACATAGACCCACCTCCAGACCACAGAGTACATTTGTATATAGGAGAACTACAGACATGGGGCGTCGTAGCGTATGTTATGACGTTTTCGGCGCGACCGCAACGATCGCGGTCGTTATTGTCACAGGTCATTGTCGTCAAGTGGAACGGCTAAAAGACTTGTGAGCGTTACGAACATCATGTGTTCTTATAATACTTATTATACTCTTTGATCATGTGGAACGCGTCCAATATCTACTAAACAAAATAAAAAATCAGTTGAGTAAGCAGATTTACTTACTCTTTTTGTTTCGGCCTATTTAGCGAACGTACCCAAACCACGTAACCGGTTTAGGGGAGGGAGGTGGTGTCTTCAAGTACCACGCTTGGTCACAGGGGGGAGGGAGGGGGTTAGGTTTTGGTCACGTAGACAACATCTTCTAAAAGAAATCTCGTGCTTTTAAAACTCACAGGCAGTAACACGTCAGCTAACTGAAAACTGACTGAAAGCTAACTTTTTCCTACTTGATAATATTTTTTTTGTTCTCCAGCCGGAAAGTGGCAACTTTCTGGCTTCTGCGCTAAACGAAGTTGCCACTTTCCAGCTCCGTCTTCTTATACTTATATTAAAGACTTCATATAATTTTGCTGGTATAGGCTACTGCCTACTGCATATTGCTAATTGGCTTGTAAGATTTTGGATCTTCCGGTTTTAGTAGCATAATTATTTGTGCAAATTTAGATTATGGGTGACATTATTTGACGTCCTGCTATTGCATTAAAATTGCTGTCATTGGCTTAACCGATACTTAGGTAATTCTTGTGAAACTTTATTAATAATGAGGCCGTAACTTGGTGATTTCTTGGAGTAGGAATTTAATTATTAAATAAATAATTAATTGATATTAAATAAATAATTAATTGATATTAAATAAATGATTAATTGATATTAAATAAATAAATAATTGATATTAAATAAATAATTAATTGATATTAAATAAATAAATAATTGATATTAAATAAATAATTGTTATTAACTAAATAATTGTTATTAACTAAATAATTAATTGATATTAAATAAATAATTAATTAATAAATAATTGAAAGTAACTATAAGAAAGTAATGTTTCGGAACGAACCGTCAACAGTTCTGAAGATGCATTGCACCCGCATGAACTTCACACTCGCAAGCGACTCTCGCAGAACGACATTCGATTCTCGCGCACTCACAGTATTTGTTATACCCATTAAAAATTGTAACAAGGTGAAAATTCTTTTATTAACGTCCACGATAAATAAGCGTGCCACACAACCGCCACTATGCTAAATAATTACCGTGTATATTGATCCAGATTCGGGGAGTTAAGGAATCTCATGAATTTTTCTTCTTATACCTGTACACCTTGGTACCTTGGTGGGGCTGAAAACATCAGCTAGATGTTATGTAAACAAATTAGCTTGCTCCTGGTTTCTGCATGCCCAGCTTTTGTCTGTTTTTCTTAGCGGAGCGGAAATGGATTGTTTAATTTTCCTTTTTGCTTTCCACAAGGCAAAACCCGTAGCTGTGGTTGGATTAAAGCTTTCAAAATATGTCTGTATATGAGAATTTCGATCATTTTCAAGAATGTGCTGACTTATCATATGATTTAACCGTCTTTTTTTCGCTTTGTAATTGCCTGCTGCAATTAAATGATCTAAGGTTTTGAAGAAATCATTTAACTGCTCCTCTCTAATAGTGTGCTTCGGTGGGCAATAAGATGCCGATATATACAATATATTCAAGGATTCCTTGTCAATGCAGACAATACAGAAAGAAAGGAAAAATGCTTGTTTTGTAAATTATGTTATTGTTACGATAAGTTTTTATATAACTTTTTTCTTATCTGTAATATTATTTCTGTCCTCCGGCTGGAAAATGGCAACTTTCGGGCTACATTACTAAATGAAGTTGCCACTGTCTAGTTCCGTCGAGCTGAAAAATAGTATACCCAACCAATCTAGTAAAAAAGTTACAAATCACATGTTTGTCTGCCTCGGCATCGTCTCGGCTAAAATTAAATGTGGTGGTTTGAGACTATTTTACTGACCTAGGTATGCAATACATTATTTTCACTGGTAACTATAAGCAGGCTTTTGGTCACTTCTTTTTTGGGGACACGCTAATTTTCGAAAGTAATTAGTCCATAATTTTTTGTATTTGAAAAAGTGTAAAAGTGTACACCTTATTTAGGGTACTTGTGGCATAAAGTGTTAAGATACTGTTGTAAAATTTTCAGAACGAAAACCAATGAAAATCAATAGATATCTAGATTGATTCCCATACATTGAAAACAGTTTTATTCAATCTACTCTTAAACTGTAATTCCAATCTAAAAAGTGTATTTATGTATTTCTATAGCGTTTAATTTCGACGTGATAACGTGTTATAAATCGATGAACGCCGACTGCACGCACGAAAAAGCATGACTCATTGTCACGTTCCGCCTGAGCCGAGCGTACAAGCAAAAATGCGGAACAAGCGATATAGAGGCGTGATCAGCCTAAGCGTAATTTAATTCATAAAATCAATTTTTCATCAGTTTTCTTAGATGTCATCACGTAAAATTATCGTCCGTAAATCGAGATTACAGACAACTTTTTTGTAAAATGACGACTTTCTTATTTTAGTGGCCCGACCTCTACTACTACAGAGACACACATAAGACAAATATAAGCCAAATATTTTTAACTTTCTGTTTGTAAAAAAGTATTTAAAATCATATTATAAAATACCACGTGAAAACTAGAGGGGGAGGGTGGGTGTCTCCTCATATACCACGGATGGTCACTGAGGGGGGAGAGGGGGTTAAAAAGTTGTCAAATATAGGTTACGTGGTTTGGGTACGTGCCCTTATATATAATTTCCAAATTTTGATTTGACTGTTTTTTTTACTTAGATGAATTTGATGGAAACCTATTTCAGTTGATAGTAATTCAAAGAAAAAGTTATTGACCTTCCATGAATTCACAGACTACACCGAATAACCATGGATAAATAATTAGGATGTTTGGTACATTATGGTGTAGGATGAGGACTCTGGGCAAGTGCTTATAGATTCAAACCAAGTTTAGGGTCACGGAGTACCTACAGATGTGTAATTCTCTAATTGTTTTGCTAAATTTAGATGAACCCACTATGATCGTTTTAGATAGATTGTATACAATATGTATACAGATTTAGCTTGTGTAGGCCATACAGTCGTGGATCCTTCCTTTGTAAGCTCATAAGACTTTTTTATTTCGACGTGGGATGTTTGAATCTCTACCTAGGACCTTGTCACGTCCATTAACTGATAACTAACGACAGAAAAGGCACCATGAATGCCTTTATTCATCGAGTTCAATACTAATGAATTGTGATGTATGAATAATTACACTTTAAAAAATACAAAGATTATCATTTATTAAAGTAATTTGAAAGGAAATTTAATACTTAAATAGTTTATGACAAAAGTATACAATATTCTAAAAATTAATACATACACGGCAGTTCAATTCTCATAGTCTTTAACTTACATTAGTGACAAAAAAAAAATCAAAACATACTTAACTTTTTATTTTGTTTCGAATTAATCTGCAACATTTTACAAATTCACATTTATTGGTGTATATTTATAATTAATTAATTAATTATATATGATATACAAATTAATTCTTATAAATATGTTGTTACACATTACATTACGATGATAAATGCAGCATTTGTTTTTTGTTAAGTATTGCATTAAACTTTTATGAATACTCCATTCCAGTCCAACAGCTGAGTAATCACATCTTCATTTAACTACGGGTATAGAAATATAACTTAAGAGATTATCCCAAAAGTCTATCAAGTTCTCCCATTTCGTGGCCTCTGATAGCCTTACTTCCAATATCATTATAGACTTTAGATTAATCTTAACACTCTCATCCATAACAGTTTAGTTGGACTTAAGATCTCTAATGTGTTACTTGTTTAACAATAAATTAATGTTAACAGAGTTCGACAACATCATCCGACATCTCCACACGCCTACGTTTAGGTTTCACAGCCACCTCATCATCATCCTCTTCTATAATCTCCATTTCACTGTCACTATCTTCGTGAGATCTTGATGGACCTGGTTTCGGTTCATCCGAACCGTTCGATCCGTTAGTTGAATTCTCCGGTTCCTTCGGACCAATTGTTGGTGTGCTTGTGTCTGTCACCAACTGCCACAATTTCTCATCGTCCTGTTGTTGAAGTCTCACTCTGACTTCATAGTTTTGTAGGAAATCGTCGACTATTAGAGCACAACCGTCATTTAAGCCGATCTGTTCTAATGTTTTGTCGTTATTATGGTCCGTTTCCCCTGGTTCCGATGATAAGACAACTAAACCTTTGCCTTCGACCGTGGCATCTGGTGCTTGCATGTTCAGTCCTTCTTTGAAAGCTGTATTCAGATCTTTGAGAGTTAATAATTTCATGTTGCAGGCCAACGCGACTTCTGGTTTCGGGGCACAGACATAGCATTTTGGGTTTGGTGGGATGAATTCTGGAAATAATTACGTAACCTATTAATATTATAAATCAGATAGTTTGTGAAGATGTTTTTTTCTCTTTCGTGCAAAACTATCAAGTCTACTTTGATTAAATTTTACAGACATACATATACCTATGTATATCAGATAACACATAGGTTATAATTTATAAGCATATTGTTTTAGTTACCCAAAATATAAAAGTGTAAAATAAGATACAGTAAGTCATGCTAAGTTCATTTATATGAGATACAAATTTAGATGAATCCGTGGGTAGCCGCTAGTAGTATTACAATAATTTAAGCAAGTGATTTAACATAGCTGTTGCATAAGCAGTCTGTATTAATTAGGATATTGTCCTAATCACAATTTCAATCAAAAATGAAATATATATACCAATCTACTTCTTTCTTTTCCCACCACATAATAAACACACATCTATATATATTAAAGAATGACATATAAATATAAACGACTGACATATCAACAAATAGCCGAACCAGGCCCGATTTTTAGACTGTAGGTGAGCATAAAGGAATGATTAATGGAAATTCTACACCTAATGTGGGATGAAAAGGGATGAAAATTTGTAAGAATATTCAGTCAGTTATTGTTTTATATATACAAATGTATATATATATATTTCTTTTCATGAGACTCCAAGTAAGTCGCGCATTCTACCTAGAATATAGTTTCGGAACTTACTTTTCTCAGACATACAGAGCTGTCCGCGGTGGTTCACTTTAGCTCGTAGGTACACGCTTGTGCTGTTTTCTATCTCGCCTCTTAGTATAGTCTGCGCACGTAATACTGCCAGTCCCGCTACTATGGCATTGGCTGTCGCTATAGCCGGTATTATGTTACCCGCCATTGCTGTAAATAATTAAAAAACTATTTATAAAGTATAATCCCTAATTCCTGAACTAATCTCATGACTTCAGGATAAAAATGTGTCTACTATAGTGGTTTAAAAGAATGAGAGAATAGATAAGTAAATAGCACATAATTTTTTGATAATTTGTAAATAATAAAAATATTAATACTGTGTTATCCCAAGGACATAGACATATATATGTCTGTGCAAATTTTATATAGGATTTTCTATGATATACAACTCTAATTATATTATTTTGATGTGTCCCATAAGGTTGGATCAGTGTAAGCATTATTATCCTTAAAACGACCCAAAAATTCCAACTTACGACTATAATATTAAGCATCGATGATTTTCCATTTTGTAATGAGAAATTCTCAAAACCAAATATAAATTCGATGCATACTTTAGAAGAACTAAGAGAAGTCATAGACAGAGAGTAAATAGAGTTTAACACAAAACAAAATTAAATTAATAATAATGATGACGATGACCTAATGATGACTTACAGTTTGCACATTAATCAACATTAAGTTTATAATTCATAGATACTCACATTTGATTTCGAAACGTGATTTGAGAGGTATATTGAAAATATGGGCACGTATGTTAGCACATGCGGTCACAAAATCCATTGAGCTTTTCTCGTCTTTATCCCAAACGAGATGGTCACCTTCAGGGCGCGCCTTTAGATCAGTTTGTAATGACTTGCAACTTGCAGCAAATACCTGTAAAAATCGCATCGTTACTCCTTTCTACACACTTTTTTTTTATTGTAGCTCGGCAAAGTGACTGTACTGTGCCTGATGGTAAGCACAGTACAATCCAAAAACAATGGCGACCACCGAAAGACATACTATCCATCGCCGGTCGCCGTTGTCATGCCGGCCTGAAAGCGACCCAGTCAGGGACAGCCCCCCGGTTGCTGGATATACACCGGCTGATCCCGGAACGCGACACGCCCAAACGTGCCACTATGGCGGGTGTTCCACCTGGTGTACGGTGGTCGCGATCCAGTCGGGTACAGACACCCTACCACCCCGCGTGGTGAGGTACCCTGGCTTTGGACAGGCGTAACGTACTGATGTGACGACATGTGTATCCCACATTTAGGTACATGTACTAACCGAACAAGAAATAACGAAAAAAAAAAATTGTTCATGATTTAAAATCTATTATAACATTCATTGATATGGTAAATTGTAACAACATTAAATACTCTTGATACCTTGAAGAAGAAGTTATAATGAAAACTGTATCAAAATTCATTTCCTACTTTAGAAGAACTAAGAACAGAGATGCAGATTTTTCTTGTATGTTATACCTAACTATTAAAACAACATGTAATAATAACAGGATGATGATCTATGACGTCACGGTTATAGCCTTTACAGGTAAAATTAGTCCCTTTATAAGTAAACTGAAAGTACTAACTAATATATTAAATGTGAACCTGAGTTTGTTTGCTACACTTTCACGGCTAACTGATAGTCACAGAATTCTGCATACATATTGTCAAGGAGTACAGAAAAGTACACAAGGTAACTTTCAATCCGAAAAATGTATGAGGGATAGATCAAATCTATACTAACACGAGCAAAACCACAAACAAAATAGCTAGTATTATGGTAAAGTCATACATTTATCCAAACAGAAGAAGATCACCATAATTCGCCCCATATAACTGTATAACTGATATAAAGTACAATATTTACTTGAGCACACTCATGAATGGACCAAACACGTTGGTCAGCCAATCCTGAATGTTGTGCCGGAGGATCATCTTTCCCGGGCAGATTATCCCAAGATAAAGGTGTAGGAGGCCGCCGTTTTTTCCACAGGTTTTCCATTGACAACAAGTAACGAATATCATCACCGAAAAGCTTTGTAAATAACTTCTCCGGATCATAATTTGTGTCTGCTGCCCATGCTCTTGTGCTCTTTCTTTCAACGTTTCCTGTTGTATTCCCTTCAGATGCTAAGGCGGATTGCCCGGCATCTCCTGCCGCTTCTGGATCCGCTGTGTCAGGGCTTACATCCTGGTCGGGATCCTCTTCGCCAAACAATTGATTGTAGAGATGTTTCGCCCACACGATGCAATGGATCGGTTCCGATGGTGTATTACGTATTGTGCAACCGGGGAAGGTTTTCTGTGGTGCTTTGGGTTCACATTCATAGCACTGGGTTAGCCCTTTCTTTATGAGCTCTACCTGCGAAGAAAATTAAATCAAATTCTCTAGAAAGTAAATATATAAGACTCTATAATATAATCACATCTTTTATGCAGACTAATTACAAATAATCAAAGCAGGAGTTATTGAGTTTGGGAAACAAAATACATATTGATGCCTTATTCCGTTGTAGTCCGATGACAGTTCCGCCGCGCAATTTATAAACTCAGTAAAGAGCATATTAACGGTTTCGAGAAAAATGCGGTATAAATTGAAATGTTATTTGTGTTTACCTGCAACTCCTTATGCAAAGATTAGTAAATATATATATATGTATATACTAATTGCGTTACGAATTGTAGGTAACCACGAATAAAATTTTTAATCTGACCGTATCTTTCTCGAAACCTTAACATGTTCTTTACTGCGTTTATAAATTGTGCGGCAGAGTTATATTCTAGACATTGCACAGCATATAGAAAGGGAAACAATTTACAAACAGACTGCAACCACAGCATAACAAGGTGTTAGTGCAAGTATAGTATACTTGTAGGGTAGTAAGTCTGTTTACCTACAAGGATAACAATATAAATAGCTTCGAATATCATTTTAGATATTCCTCACTTTCGTTTCTCAAGGTGAAATCGGTAAAAAATTATATACTACTGTCATTCAATTTTAGTTAAAAAAACCTTGATATAAAATTAATGTTGTTAAATGTTTAATAATAATAATATTATAAAGAGGTAAAGTTTGTGAGCACATTGTAGGGGGTAATCTCAGGAACTACTAAACCGATTTTGAAAATTCTTTTACCAATAGAAAGCCACGTTATTTGTGAGTGTCATAGGCTACATATCATCACGCTAAGACCAATAGGAGCGGAACAACAACAACAATGAAAAGAAGCTATTAACTAATTATATTATCTATACTAATATTATAAAGAGATAAAGTTTGTGAGGTTATAGGGGCTAATATCTGGGGAGTCGGAGAAAAAATGGTCGAACGAAAACGTTACTTACAAACGCTGCATTAACAATGAGACATATGATTGAGTTCTAGAGAAAAGTTATGGCTTGATAGTGCCTATTAGTGCCCAACGAAGTGGGCGCGGGTCAGCTAGTGTTTAATAATATGGCAAATATACAGCATGACTGGTTAAAGAGTTGCAATAAATCAATTTAAAAAAAAGTTGTTTAATATTTGACCTAATTATGTCGAGAAACACAAAACTGATATATACTAAGTATTTAGTTCCAAAGTAATAATTTTAATATTTTTTAATAGTTTCAACATATTAAATATATGCTACAGAATACTTATCCTATATTCTATTGAAATATTTTATGAAATTATCTATAAAAATGTCTAAACTACTTTAGTGTAATGCAGCCTAAAGGGTTTTAACATATGAATATTCACATTTATGCACTGACAGACTTAAACCACTAAACTACAGATCAATATTTCTTTAAGCCTAATCATTTAAACATCACTTATACTATTGATTAGTAATTACCTGTCCAGAATATCCAGCTGTACCAGTCTCCATAAGAGGCACATTGGCAGCG
Source organism: Antheraea yamamai (assembly GCA_036509395.1). Classification (NCBI taxonomy): domain Eukaryota; kingdom Metazoa; phylum Arthropoda; class Insecta; order Lepidoptera; family Saturniidae; genus Antheraea; species Antheraea yamamai. Next base: position 16,521,108 of record AP028434.1, on the reverse strand, counting down.
AGACACATCCTGTTCACATGGTTACGTGCCACACGATTATCAAGCGCATTCATAACTATGTTAAACTGTTTGAAATAACTAACACTGTAGTCATTGCTGAAAACAATGAAAAATATGTTTACTCAGTATACAATTTTCTTTTTCGTACTTTAGGTAGGTTTTAGTACTTGACCACAATGTCCTATGTCATAGGACAATGCGGTCTTAGATGGTAAACACAATAAAGAGGGATGGACACATGTAGCCGGGTGAAGTTGTCAAGACCTTGCTAGGTCAATAATGTAGTCAGTTCGAGAAAAAAAAGAGGACAGACACACCAACAGGTGCTTGGTGACATATTCAACAACTTGAGCGTGGTACCTACTCAAGCAGACTTAGAAAATGCCCTACCAACATGCTACAGTTGTATCATGTTTTCCTTTACTAGGACTACTCTAATATAGTGTCTATAATGTTATTTTTGCATTTGCTATTTGTTTTTTTCTTTTCTGTTACAAAGTATCTGTCAAATACTTTGTTTATCAACTCATTTGAAGATCCAAACACATGTAAAGAACTAAGGCAGCTTTTCAAAGCTAGATCAGAGACTAAATCCTATCTATTCTACTGACCAGAGTAAGTCATGACTCTTTTAGGATCCTGGTTATTTGATTTATTCAATCACAAAGAAATTATACTTCAGTTAAATCTCCATAGACCAAAATTTTAACTAAGTGAAAAATAAATATTACTTGATGTTGAATAAAACTTAATTTATGATTTTTTGGTATGTTAGTAGTATATATTGTTAACCTTACTAACTGTGTCATAACAAACACATTTATTAATTCTCGTTTGAACTATTTTTTTAGCCACAATGATGACTAGTAGACTCTTGATAAGGTAAAAACCTCTGTAACTTCAAAAAATAATCTGCTCCCTTTTCCTCACAGCCCAAAACTCTATTAAAATACGCACCCTCTATAACTTAAAATAATAATTTCAGTATTAAAATATTAAATTAAAGAAATGTTTCAACTAGCTCTATAACATAAACTGTCTGCTAATGAGTTATTTCGAATGAAAGTACAAAACAAAAAGTCGAAATTTATTACATGTTTACAAGTTACATTTTTAATACAAACGATAAGTATGTAATCACCTATTGTTTCTTTGAAATCCCTAAAAACTGTCTTTGCATTGGTTAAGACCATGGATTACTTAGATCACTATGTTCATTATAGTACAGGAAACTGTGCTGTGTGATAAAAGTTACCTAAGTAAAATGAGTTTAAAACGAAAATTAACAATACTAATATATGCTGATAAATTAAAAGCGATAGAAGCAGTGAAATGTGGATTAAAAAGAAAAGATGTTGCGGCTAGTTTGGAATACACATAAATATATTATTGCTCGTAATGTTGAATAAAGCTTAGTTTATGATTTTTTTGGTATGTAGTATGTATGATTAATCTTACTGTATCATAAAGAAAACATTTATTAAATCTACTTTGAACTATCTCTGTAGTGACACTGATACTCATACTATCATATAGTAACTTGTCTTACTAAGCAATTTCATAGAACTTGAAATCAGATTCATGCAATTTAAAATCTGTATATATACATATACAGTATGTATGTATACATATTGTCAGTCCTCTGCCACATCTATCTGACTACCTCTTCGCGATAAACTCAAAAACGACTGTATGGATTTTCATGACTTTAAAACGAAAATGAACAACACTAACATATGCTGATAAATTAAAAACGATAGAAGCAGTGAAATGTACATATATAAATACGAATAGTGAAAAACCTGTAGATGAAGTGATTCATGAAGGTTTAGGTATATCATTTTTTAATGTAACTCACAAAATGATGAGAAACAAACTGTTAATATAATGGTAAGACTAATAAATTTCAATGAAATGTCTCTTGTTATTTTTTCTGAATTGTATCATGGTCAAGGTATCAAGAATTAATAGTATGGTGTCCGGTCCTTGACTCACCTAATGACGCTGTCATGATGCGCAATTATAGTCACATTAGGATTGAAACTGAGAGCGCTGTCTTTAGCCACCTGTGCTTTCGATTTTCCAACATGCTCCTTGTGGAAAAGAAACTGACGATTCAAATTGCTTACGTCGATAGTGTCAAGGTCAATCTGTAATAATAAATTTTAAATATTAATACGCATTACTTACACTAACACGCATATATTAATTGGTTACATACGATTTCAATGTAGGGGAAGCCGGTAAGCACAAGGTTTTTGAGTATTTCACAACCTATACCGCCGGCGCCTACAACTAGTATCTTGGAATTTGCGATCGCCTCTGTTAATTTCTCATCAAAAACTCCAGCGACCCGCGCGACCATATTTCTTGTTGTTAATAAACAACGTGGTCTGAAACGAACACAACTATAAAGTGATTTTAATGTAATTATAACACAAGACAAACGCAACGCGATTCATTGAACTGTCAGATCTGGCGTCAGTTCCTTGTTCGTTCTAAAACTTGTATAAATTTAGTAATAATGTTAAAAAAAACTTTACTCATATTTATTTCAATTACCATATAAATAAACTAGAATTATAAAAAAAGTTATTTTCTTAAAAGAAATAAATACCTCACATATATATTATAAGTTTCAATACTGTAATCACGTTTCCGAACGTAAAGTTTTTCCGTTTATTTACCTATTGCCACAGACTATTTTATATAATGTACTCTGTGCAGACTATTAGTCGTACAAGTACCTATTACGTTTATATGATAATTGACATCGCTTTTGTTTTAATTATTTGTCCGTTATTCCGTAATTATTTGTTAATATTGTTTATATAGCTTAACTATAACAACTTCATTGTCACACTTTTTTCCATGTTCTGCTTTCTACGTTCGTCTTTAGGCGCGTGAAACTGTCTAAGCTTTTTTTTTTCTCGAACTGACTATGCTATTAGCCTTGCGGCCTTGACAGCTTCACCGAACTAACAAACTGTCTAAGCATTTCAGGCAAACAGCTATAAGTCGATTTAAAATTTAAAAAATTCAGAAACTTCACACTCGCATTTAGTTCAGACTTATTTAACTTCTCTTCTTGGCTCAAAAAATCAATTTATTTCTATGTAAATAAAACTTAATTTATATGTTTGTATTTATATCGATATATTCACGAACTTGTTCACTTGTTGTAACACTACCGGCTGACGGTGAAGGAAAACATCGTGAGAAAACCTGAACCTGAGAAAAGTTCTTGTAGTACTACTGTATGTGGGGAAAATATAGAACTGTGGATTTCTCAGAGTTTGAAATCCCCAATACGTCGTGGGCTAGCGTGGTGATTATGCCCATACCTTCCTTCGAGAAGAGGGCTATGGCCCTACAGTGGGTCTCTTACAGGCTAATGATGATGATGATTACTACGGACGAAGCCGCGGGTACCAGCTAGTATAAGATAAAATAATCAAAATTACTTCTTATAAGGTCAACTATCAAGTCCCATGAAAATGAGGCCAACGGTTTTGGAGATAGCAATGCAGACAAAGCCACGGGTAAAAGCTAGAATAAAATAAAGTAGCCTATATTACACGCTGTAATTTTAGCTATCTGCTAGTGAAATTCCTGTCAAAATTGGTTCAGCCGTTTTGGAGATTATCCGAACACACAGACAGACAGATTAGACCGACAATTTTTTTTTAAATTACATTTTCGTTATCAGTAGCGAGTATACTTTCATATCCAATCATTAAAAAATTGTTAGTTTGATATTACATACAATTTATTTTTAAATTATATATATAGATATTGATAAGAAATAAAATTATAAATCAATAAAGTTTTAATAGAAAAATAACATAGCTTTTATCCAAAAAGCACCGTGTGAAATTAACCTTTAAAAGATTCAATCAAAGCTATTAAGGGTAAACAAGACAATAAATTTAATCATAATTTCTTTTTATTGCTACTTTTGTTGTAATACAGAGTGAGGTTGTGGTTTTTATTGGATCGTTTGCATCAAATTTGCGTTGCTTTTCACTTAAAATACTATTGACCCCTTTGCACAAACTATGAATATTAATTGCTAATTTTATTATATACTTTACACAATTTTTTTTTGAAGTGAAACTTCTTTAGAATCGTGATTTCAAACTGGATGCAACGGAAAAAACGACAGGTAAGAGACACAAATACAAAAATGTGTAGGATGAAGCCGGCAAAGAATGAGACAGAAATATACATACTAAGTGAAACTTCTTTAGAATCGTTGTGATTTCAAATCGGATGCAACGGAAAAAACGACAGGTAAGAGACAGAAATACAAAAATGTGTAGGATGAAGCCGGCAAAGAATGAGACAGAAATATACATACTATTTTATATTATCGGTCTCTCCGCTTTGTGCCATGCTTCGTAGTATCCCCACTCCCGTCTTCTAAGCATAGTCGCCTGTAATTAGTGAGCCAGAGCGAGAGAGCCAATGTCGGTGTGTATGTATATTGCACACTGTTTAATACTTGCTTGTATTTGAGCATTTAACGTGTGTTAGTATATGTGAAAAGTACGTGAGCTAATACTACTGTACACTATAACATATGTTAAATGCAATATAAAATATCTTTTAAAATTAATCAAAATACTTTCATTTTTAAACAAATAAACTTTGTAATTATCCTACCCTTGTTATATAAATTCATCTCATTCTTTTGTCGATTTACTGAAGTTACACTTCTATCGTGTGTGAATCGCACACACACCTTTTTTTCATTTTCTGGACATTTAGATATATTAAAAGTACAAATTAGATCCATATAAAGTGCAAATTATTAAGACAAATTGCATCTTAGGGTGTTTTACGTGTACAAGTTACTCGCAATGTTAATAATTGGTAATGTTATAAATCTAATTCATGACGTTTTTTAAAGATTTTTGGATTTGGATAATATAAGGATTTTTTTTTAATATCTCTTTCTGATATAAACTCATTTTTATCATATTCGATTTAAGAAAATACAGACGTATTACATGCTTCGAATTTTTTTACAATTTTTATCCTAAACTTGATTCGATACGTATTGGAATTGTAATCATATTGCTATTATGACCAATTCAAATTAAATTAATTGAAAAACAAGCTCATGCAGATGTATATAATGCTTACGAATTGTTAAATAATTGTACAGGGCTGTAGCTAGAGTCGAATTTGAGGTAGGCCAGCATTGATTACAGGTAGGGCGGAAGTAAAAAAAAATATCATAGTTGACCTGCCCTCGATTGTCAAACTGTGGTATGTTCGAAAAAGTTTAGATACCTATCGCTACATTTTTTTTATATCAAATTATGAACAAACAATGTAATTATAATAATCTATTATTTTAGTTTTTGTTATTTTTTTGGCAGGGCATTGGGGGCAATATAACAAAAATGTTAATGTTAATAAATGTTAATGTTTAAATACATTTCGATTTTTTTTATTTTAAAGGAGGAATCAAAGAATTAATAATAATAAGTCTATGTGCGAAATTTAAGTATGCGCTAAATTTAGATATTACCTATGTAGGGCTGTACCTGATTTATGTGTGCCCTAACAATACCATTCGATTCAACAATAGAATAGCATCCTTTCCGTTCAGTGTCACATGTTAATTGGACGAGGGAAATCGAGCGCAATCCCCGAATTTCGTACAGGTATCGGATCGGAAAATGGCATCGAATTACGCTTCGCATTTACAATATGAGGTCATAATAGTGATGGGGTTATTCAAGGTAATTTTTAATATCACTCGTCTAGTTGATTGTAATGAAAAGTTGTTTTATGTTCATTTATTTGCAGAATCCAAAGAAAAAAGTTGAGTGTATTGCAATGTAGGCTTTAAATGGATTTATCATTCCTTCACCTAAGTATTATGTTGCATACAGTGTTTCTATATCTCAAATCTAATTTTTTCGAACTGACTACGCTATTGACCTAGCAAGGTTTTAACAGCTTCACCGGACTACTAAGGCGCGCGCTTAAGGCACTCAGCCGATTTTATTTGACAACTAGCTCAAGGGTGCACGGCACACCTCGGCTTGGGCTGTTCCCTGATACCTGCAATTCGCGACCTATCTGAGCTAATCTAAGCTAAGCTAACTATTCATACATATATGAGTTGTCGAAACGTATATGTGTACCAAGAATACATATCTCAACAACTCTTATATATATTTCGTATCGGATAATTTTCTAAACTATTTCAGATTGATAAGGGAAAACAAATAAAACTCTTCCACTCTCATGTGTAAGCGTGTGTGCGTGCACGTGTGTGGAGGTGACGTGTAATGTTGTCGCAGTGATATAAGCCGAGGGAACGGACCTAGGCTTGAGCCGCTGCCGAGGGGGGCCTGATCTAGTGTGCGGGAGCGAAATTTACCCCCAGACCCCGGCGGCGTGATCTGTGGTTACGCGGGCGTCGGCATGAACACGCTCTGTTTGGAGAGACAAGCTGGTACTGATCGTTCACTGCCGTTATTTCATCGGGAGGGCTCGGATTTAAATTTAAATGGTTATGTAAAGGACTATATGTATGTGCTATCCACAAAAAAATGAAGTGATGATGGCTTAGCTAATAGCGTGTTCGGACACCGCATCGTTTTACGTCGGGTCGAATCTTTGCAACAGATTTAGAGCTTTTTGTGAAAGAAAACGAGATTAAACAATAGCATAGTTGTATGGCTTTTTCTAAGTCTGTCTGTCTAGCTATCACTCTCAAGTCATAAATTTGTCGCCAGCACCTGTTGGTGTGTTCTGGCAGCTGTACTTGAGGGACAATTCTCCTCTAGGTACGTGTTTACTATCTCAGATCACATCGTCATTTAACATCAGATGATCAAACGTTAAAACGTATAAAGTATATAAAAATATATTTTAAAATTGATTGCCAAAAACAGTTGTTAAAATACATAGTATCAGAATACATTATCTATGAACAATTCTATGAAGTATGAACAATAAATTATGACATAAAGTTGTGAATTTCTTTGGATTCTAGATTTTATATTGCATTATGAATGTAAAATAACAATTAGTAATAAATCTGCAGTAATCAGACATCTGTTATATATTAAGCTATATGCCTGTTAAAAAAGTCCTTGTGCTAGCTAGTGTCTTTGGCGTATTTAATGGAATACCTAAACAAAGGTTGTTCGCAAAAACTCTAGGTACCTACCTACTTGTAGTATCCGGGTATTAATACAGTCCCAGTGTAATAATAACCGTAATCTACTGCAGATCTTCATTTATCACTAAAGCCTGCCCTGCCACTTGCATCTGACAGTATAAATTAATGACGTAACGGATTGAACGAATAGGTCAACTTTATTCTTAGAATGGGGTTCGAGGGATCACGCTTTTGTATTTTTATACAATGAAATACACAACTCGAGTCATTTTAATGTTTTGAAGTGAAAACTTCTTTAGGCGCGTTGAGCGGTATTTTTGGCAGGAGATAAACTTATAGTTTCCCATCATGACATGATACGTAAGTATGAACGGTCGTATTGCGCTTACGTGGCTTGCGTCAGATTAGCGACGCATAGTATAGGGGTCTGTGTAAAATACATGTAATATTGATATTTTGCAGCTCATCATATATTTGGTTCATTAATAGATTTTATAAAAATGTATGTAATCATTGCTCCGAGTGCCAATAGATTTGAAAACTAAACTAATGTTAATAATTTCAATAAACAAATTCTGAAATTTAAATATTGTCTTATTATAATTAATATGAAATTTGAAAAGAGAGCATATTTATTTCATTGTTTTGAGTTATCACTTCAGTTGACAGTACTATGACTGCCTCGACTTTTTTTTAATTTTAAACCAACTTTTTGGTAAACGACATGCAGAAAGATTAAGTTTAGTATTTGATGGACAAGTTGTGCGGTGTTTATTGAGAAGAAAATGTTCAGGAATGACACATACTCAGATGTACTTGGAAACTAAAATAATATGTAAATATTTTTTTTATCCAGATTGATATAACCGGCTTCAAGGAAACAGTTACTTAAATATATACAAGAATTCTTCACTTCATATTCAAGAATAATATTAGGCTTAATACCATGTCGGATTTCAATAATTACAGATTTCTTTTATATCAAAACAATATATATTAAATCATGCCCATTTGTCAGGTTTTGTAACATATACAAACAATATGTGATTGAAGATCATGTTACTTTGCGGAAATCCATAATTTAATTATAGTGGACGTTAACTTAAACTACGCAAAGCAAACACAACGCAAAGCAAAAACGCAAGTTAACGCAAAGTAACGTGTACTATAATATATACAAACAATAAAAAAAAATCCGTGTAGACGCTTCATATGTGCAGGTGAATATTTTGGTTAGAGTCCTATAGTCTACATTACTTTGGACATTTGAATCTCATCCATTTTATGTCATGTCTAACTCGGTTTGCACATCACTAGTTCATAGGCCGCGGTCTGGCTACAAGCGTAATCTGATTTTCGTAGGAGCAACGTTAAAATTGCTGTTTATCGGAATGTTGCGAATGGACACGGTCATTTATCACCGGGTGGGATTCTATTTCGTAAGTCATTTGTTTAGATTGCGGTTTGAAAAGAATGTTTACGTAAGGGCTCGGGCGTCCTACTTCAAATGACTTCTCCCTTCATTTGATAGCCTCAACTAAATTTTGTTGAAATATTTGCGATGAAAACTTTTGGATGCTTTCAAAATCTTACGTTAAGGTAAAAAAAAAATGTTGTATCCACCTTAAAACAGGCCCGGAGGTTTTCAAGACATCGTACATTTTAAATTTCATGATTTAGTCAAAAAAGTTCGCACAAATGAAAAAATAATTTAAAAATACATTTTACATATAAATTATGATTTTAAAATACCTTATTTATTATTAAGTTTTAAGTCAGGTATTTTCTTTAAGCTTATGCTGCCAACAGTCACTTGACCTGCGCCTCATATGAGGTCAGCATTTGTTTCTATGGAGGTCAAACCTTTATGGCTTTGGACACTCCAGGGGTTAAGGCACATTCTGTTCGATGCACCTCTCATCGGCTTAGCAGAGGCAGTCCTACACTTCGTTCCCTCAGACTGCTAGAAGGGGCCTCTGTCGATAAGAAACGCCTGCTGGGTACAAGCGAAAGTAAAGCACAAGTAATTCCGACTCCATGGCAAAGATGTGTAAGGAGAATTCTGTGGCGTTTTAATCAGTAAGAATCTGAGATACCTCGCCTCCGTTATCCGTCATTGAGGATCTTACTCAAAATTTCCTACGTAAGAAAAAGAGTATATATATATATATATATATATATATATATATATATATATATGTCCTATTATTATAGATTTTCCTTATTTTTTATTTAATAGTGATAGACGAGTTTTAGTTTTATAAATAAGTTTTTTTTTGGAAATAGTTTTTTTTGTACCATCGATGAGTCGAAGCCTTTATTTATTAGTCCCTATTCGTTATATTTTACGATTTTTACGTTTGTAATCTATAATATTTGTATAATATTCAATACGGATAATAATATTCGTATATTAACACGCAAGAAAAAGCCTATAGCCTTTATTATGGTCGAATTTCGAGCACTTATTAGATAAACTGCATACATGTTTTATACTTCGTAACATATAACAATTATGTATGTGTGTATAAGAAGGACCTTTGCAAACATTTACTATTAAAAAAACATATTCGTGATTTGGCAATCGGCTCTTGTCAAAATGATTTAATCAAAATCATCGATATTTATATTTTCAAAATTAACCCCGGCTATGTTATTTTACTACGTATATTTTCGCGTATAAGAATGCCTCCAAAGAAAGGTAAAGGGAAACAGAAAGCGCCGCCACCGGCTGCTTTGAAACAGATTGGTCCTCCACCGAAACCGAAAAAGATACCACCGCCACCAGCTTGTTTCAAAAACGAAGACCTCGCAAGGTTTAAAGAAATGTTCAAGACACATGACGAAGAAAATATCGACAAGGTAAATTTAAACTCGGATTATTTTAATCCCTTGATTATTTATTTTTTACGCCATTCTTCTATTCTGTGCCAGTTTTAATCAGTTTTTTTCTGGCAAGATGTGTGATGTTCGCATGATGAAGTAAATATCGACAAGGTAAAATTTAATGAGATTATTTTAATCTCTTGCATTTCTTATTGCATTATGGGCAACTTTTGTTAATCCACTGTAGGACATAAGCCTCCTTTTTCGCGCCATTCTTCTATCCGGTGTTATAGTTTTAACCAGGTTTTTCTGACATGAAGTGTGACATTATAAACCCATTTTAACATTGGCCTTCCCACAATCCTTTTGGCTGTCCTCACTCAGTCATCACTCGGCTAGCAACCACCACTTACCGTCCCCAGATCAGGCAAATTGATCTATCCAACGCCATTTGAGTTCAGTTTTACGTACAAAAATGTTGTACACAAGTGTCACTTCTCAACGATAGTCATTTCAGGTGGTTGGCCTTTGTAAATAAGTTTAATAGCTGCGCTTTAAATAATGAGATGTGTTTCTGGCCTGCATCTGATTGATCGAGTACGGAGTATGTAGACGCTTTCAAGAAACCTATATGAATGTCATTATGATAAAAAGAATCTGAATCTGATACTGTATTAGATTGCCTTTGCAATCATAATATCTGTTCCGCCCGCTTAAATTGATTTATGCAAACAACTAACGAAAGGAGAGATAAAATTTGCTGAACCCAGATATGCCACTACTCCGTACGAGGTGCCGAGTTGCAGCTTGGTCCACGTTCATTATTTATGTCTTTATTTTATTTAATTATAGGCAAGGCCACCTGCCGCTCCACGACTTCTTTTCATTCAGGCCCCTTCTTTTTATTCCTCTTTTTAATTTTCACCACATCCACCTGGTGGGACCTTTTTACACGGTCCCACTAGCCCCTTCAGTAGTCTATTTATTTTACCATAGAAATAAATCGGGAAGTTTATACAAGTATTCGATTTGCATAATAATCTAAATCAGTGAATTAACCTGATCAGATTTTTTTTACTAGGTACCATTAGATGCAATTCCGCTTATGCTTCGAAAGCTAGGATTTAATCCGAAAGGTGCAGAAATAAAACAGCTGTTTACACTATTCCTTGAAGATGATCTCGTAGACACAGTAGAATATCATGAGTGGTTATTCATGATCGAGGCAAAAATGAACTGGGGTGATGATTTTGAACACGCAGTGACTCAAGCGTTTGCAGCTTTAGGCCATGACGATGAGGAAACTGGTTTCTGCGATTTCCAACTATTAAAAGATGAACTATTTACCTGGGGAGAACCGTTAACGGAAATCGAATTTAGGGATTGGATAAAAGTCGCTACAAAAGATAAAACTTACAATATCGAAGATGGCAGGTTATGTTATATGAAGTTTGTGGAGAATATGAATAATAAAGATCAGAAGTATACCGAAGAACCAATAAATTTCTTTAAATTGGATCAGAAGACATTGGCTGAAATGGCAATGAAGAAGGCTCAAGAGGAGCGAGAGGAACAGGAAAGAAAAGAGGCCGAACGGAAGGCTAGGGAAGAAGCGAAACGACAGAAAATGATTGCCGATGGCTTACTACCCCCTGACTGATTTCCGAAAAAATAATATTCAGTAGAATTTGCCAAATAGTGATTGTAGTGATACCATGCAAATTTAAAGTGTTTTTGCTTTATGATCTGTGTTCGGTATTTAAACAACCAGAAGAATAAGATTATTAACTGTATTAATATTCTTCTACCATTTAAATAAATTACAAAAAAAAAAACTTTAATCTTGTTTGTATAGTTTGTTTTTTATTTCATAAATAATATTATAATATATTTTAAATTTATATTACATGCTCAAAATACTGTTTGAAGGAGCGTTAATAGTATTTTAAAATAAAAAAAATTAAACGTAAGTAAAAACACACGCTGGCTACTTTTCTATAAAGGTTTTTTACATACAAATTAATATGAAATAATTGTCTGAAATTGACAGAAACTCGAATATTATTGCCGGCAATACAAAATAAAGACGTTACATTTCTAAATGAATATAAATATACAAATATATATATATAAATATAAATTCAATTCTAGCCGTTCCTAATATTTTGTGATATTTTTCGAGATATTCAAATGTTGTACACACATTGTAAAATATGAAGAAAATGTTGTATAAAAACTGGAAAACTTAAAAATGTTATATGAACGGTTAAAATTGTATTTTGAAATGTAACGACTCGTATGTATCTAAATAATTAAATTTATAATTTATAAAGAAGGTTAATTTTATAATATTGAGTTGTAATTTAATTTTACTCAAATTTTAAATAAATAATTTATAAATGGCATACAAGTAAATTACAGAGTCTTTAAAATACTGCTGGGAGTTTTTGGCGCGATTTTGGTCTGTCGTGTAGTGGCTTTTATATTTTATTCATAATGTTGTGTGTTACTTGACTCTATATTGTGTAAAATTGGTGGTGTTTTATGTAAGTGAAGTGAATGGAAAATAATACCACGGACCATGAATTCTGAGATGCCACAAAAACTCCATGGAAAGTTCTAACAAGATGGCCACCGTCTTGTTAGTTCATTGAGATTATATCAAGAAACTTGTAATATCGAGACTCACTTGACAATGGCAGTAATAGTCTACTAGAAGACTGGTTGCCAAAAATGCAATGGAAGAAGTGCTTGTAATACTATTCACTAATCGACAATGGCAGTAATAATCTAAAAGGTTGGTTGCCAAAAATAAAGTTAAAAAAAAAGTAAATTACAGAGAAGTAAAAAAGAATTTACAGAAAAGACTCAACCGTCTCAGTTGCTTTACATATTCATATTACAGAATTTAGTAGGTCGTAAGTAGAGTATTTGCGTAATTTTTCCCTCAAAACTTAACGGTTCGAGAGTAATGGGTGAAGTGTTTACGCATGAAATGTAATTTACTTTTAAAATATGGAATTAACATGCAAGTCGTAAAGTTAGTTCGTTGTTGTGTCCGCTCGGAAGTAATAATTTATGCTATTTTTATTTACCTTAAATAACTTAACGTAATTTTTTATTAATATTTACCTAATTTATCCATGTTGCAATTAACTCTGTTATATAATACTAGCCTCTGCCCGCAACTTCGTGCGCATGGAATAATTATTTTGGGCTAACGCTAACAGGCAGCGGAAGCTCTCAAGAGGAAAACAAACCCCGATTTTGATACATTCTTCATTGGTGCTCCGCTCCCATTGGTCTTTGCGTGACAATATATATAACGCTGAAAGAATTTTTCAATTCGGACCAGTAGTTCCTAAGATTACCCCCTACAACGTCACAAACTCACAAATTCACAAACTGTGACTGCGGGGCGGATATCCAATCCATAGTACACATAATACAAAAATGCCCACTCAGAAAATATAATAGTTCTCCAGATAACCGTTCTTACCGATGACGCCCTAAAATGGCTAAAATAATTAAATATCCAATTATAACAAAAGACAACTGGTTATTCTATTTAGCCATAGCATTAAATAAAATAAATAATACTAGTTGATACGCGCGGTGTCGCCTGCAATGTTGATTATTTTAACAATATATTTTAAGTACAGAGGAAGAAACATAAAAAATTGAAAGCAAATATATACTTTCTTAACAAACATTTTTTGTAAATTTTGTTATCCGATTTCTTCCTCTCTCCTACGCATGCGTACCAATCCGCTTGCCCTTCTTCAGATATTACTGAACGCATAGTGCATTTAAAAATTGTTAGTATAACTTTATATTAAACTAGTTGTGCCCGCGACTACGTTCACGTGAAATTTCAATTATAAAAACAGCAATTAATAAAATCATAGGATTGTATTGTGTATTAAAACTATTATACACATAAAAACGAATGTGATATATATGTAATACATGTCGTATATGTTACACCGGTGTATAAACTACTGTCATACCAAGTTTCGTAAAAATTCGTCTAGTAGTTCTTGCGAAAATGTCTTCTCATTTGTGTTTTCTTATGAGTAAGATATACATATATACGAATATGATATATATGTATATTATATCGTATATATTATAGCAGTGTATAAGCTACTATCATAGCAAATTTCGTGAAAATTCGGCCAGTAGTTTTTGCGTGAATCCCGTACAAACGACATACAGATAGTCAAAATTTTTAAAAACTATGGAAATGTGTTCTATCTTTGATTCTAATCCCCACCGGAGTATTTTTTCTATATAATATTTAATGTACAGATTTCGTCCCGTTAGCCTTTTATTATATGTATAGATGAAGATATCGTGATAATTTTTTTAGATAAGCGTGATAAATATCTAAGTAGTAAAACTAAAAAAAAGATATAGTGATATACTGTGTCACCGAACCGAGTGCGCTTGATGTCGAGTAAACCCGGTTCAGTGTCATCATTCCACTTGTGGTGGTAGAGCCACGCTGAAGTTATCATTGGTTTCAGCATGAATGGGTCGGCTCGCCCGGGGTAGTACCACCCTCTCATAGAAAACCGACGTGAAGTAACAGCGCTTGCATTGTTGCGTTTCATTTGGTCAGTGAGAGCACCGGAGGCCCACCTCCCTCCCCTCTCCTCTCCCATTCTCCCAAACACTGGCTGGCAACGTACTTTCGACTCCCCTGGTGTTGTTAGTGTCTATGGACGATGGTGACACTTAACATCAGGTGGCCCACATGTTCGTTGGTCTACTATGCCGTAAAAAAGAAATCCATCCAGAGGATTATTGTTCGGAAAGAACGCAAAATATGCCCAAAGAAGCTATAACTTCAATAGAAATCTGATGATCGAATCTGTAGAAGCCGCTATTATAAAGCTGTGAAGTATAATGTAAAAAGAAATTAAAATGAGCTGTACACGGTAAGTATAAAAACCACAATAGATTACTTGTTTCGCTCCTTTACAGAACAGCCTCAGATGTATGTTGATATTTGCCGGATGCGAATAAAATAAATAGGAATAAAGAAGGTAATATCGATTACCTATTAGTTTCTTTGTAGGAAATAATTAACTCCACCGGGAGATATATATGCTTCGTTTAGTTTTATATGCTATAAAGGTTTTATAACGGTTGCAATAAATTCTTATTAGAACGAAACCTCTCGTCTCGGCAAATACATCGGTTTGTTATTGTTAACGACAATTTGTTATTCTTGAAGTGATAACTTCTTTAGGTGCGTTGAGCGGTATTTTTTTGCAGGAGATAAATTTATAATTTCGCGTCATGACATGCTGCGTAGGCATGACCGGCCGTATTGCGCTCTGCGGCTTGCCTCAGGCTAGCGATGTGTAGTATAGGGGTCTGTATACCTTTGATTGATTAATAGACTTTATAAAAATATATATAATTATTGCTCCGAGTCACAGCAGATATGAAAACCAAACTAATGTTAATAATTTCAACAAACAAATTCTGAAATTTAAATATTGTCATTCACACTATAATTAAAATGAAAATTCAAAAGAGAACACATTATTTCATTGTCTTGAATTTTCACTTCTTTCGGCAGTCCTTATGAGTGCATCGTTTTCTTTAAAAGTTTTTATAGCATCTAATAACAATAGATAATATAAAAGTATCAGCGTAGTATATTATAGTGCTGCGAGAAAATTGTACGCACAGTTACCTTAAATAATCTTATTACAAACTTGTCAAGGAACTGAGAGAATCGTGATATATCTTAAAAGTCACTAATAATAGTGAATGATTAATGTTTAATCGGACATTATTATTGTATTACAAGCGAGCATAGGTTTTAGTGGTGTTTATTTAGAAAAAAATACTTTTATAGAAAGCACGACCGTTGCGCGGCAAGGTAACTTGCTGACATAGATATTTACAGTTCGTTCCTTCTTGGTAATGGTTCGTTATTGTCATACGATATGTTACGCCATGTCACACATCCTGCCCGCAGTATATTTAGTCATCGTTTAGCGTATTTTGTGACCTATCGTTTGAATGGTAATTACTCCGTTCATACAGTCGTAGCACGATTCTAAATTTCAAATTTTTGAACAAATAATCCCTTAAGGCTCATAATATATCTATACTACTATTATAAAGAGGTAAAGTTTCTGAGTTTGTGAGGTTGTAGGGGGTAATCTCAGGAACTACGGGTCAGATTTGAAAAATTATTTCAAGCTTAGAAAGCTCATTTATCGAGGAAGGCTTTAGGCTATATATCATCACGCTAAGACCGATAGGAGCGGAGCACCAATGAAAAATGTTTCAAAATCGGAGTATTTTTTCCTCTTGAGAGCTTCCGCTGCGTGTTAGCGTTAGCCCAAAGTAACTATTCCACTCGGACGAAGTCGCGGGCAGAGGCTAGTTATTGATAAATTAAATAATAGTTTTTTCACGCGGCTTCGTCGCATTGATGTAGATTTTGAAAGTAAAATACATCACTACATATTACAAAATAAAGTCCTCTGCCACGTTTGTCTGCCTGTTCGCCATAAACTCAAAAACTACTGAACGGATTTTCATTCGGTTTTCATCAGTAGATAAAGTGTTTCACGAGGAAAGTTTAGGTACATAATTTGTTACGGTTTTATTTTATTATTAGGTCGGGACAATGTTCGCCGGGCCCGCTATATACTAGCTATGTATATATAGCTAGATATGTATATCCACTAAATATATGTTTTTTATTACGTAATACATGCTAATAATGTAGCTTTTTATAAGTGAAAGTTTTTTTTAAAATAAATTATGTAATTTTTCAGTTTATTAATTACAAAAATAGAAATCAAATCATTTTTCTTTGTAATAGTTTAGAAAAATTAAAATACAGGTTTTGTATTAAAAATTGACAATGAAATCTCATGTTTTATTACAACAGAATATGAAGGTTGTGCAACATGCAATATACAAAAATAAAGTTTTCTTTTAAATTGTAAAGAGAATGTGAGATTAAATATTTGCCGGGTTAGGTGCGGAATCGTTTGGCTTGTTTCCAACTCAAGTGTACTCGCACGAAGACTTAAATTACACTGAGTAGAGAAATAGCATTGGATAGCTACGGACAGTGCTGAAGGAAAATGAATACGATCTTATTTTATGTTCGAATTTGAAAGACTCTGATTTTCTATTTGTATCGTCTTTATACTCGGTTTCATAAGAATTTCCATTCTTGTAAATTGTTTATTGTAATATATAGAATATTAATTTTACTAGCTGTACTCCTAATACATATTTCAGTTGGGTCGTTACGTTTCAAAATGATCCAATCTTAGGGATTTATAAAAATAAATGTTTTTTTTTAGATTTTCAGATTTTATACTTATACTAGAAGTACAAATTTTGCCGTTCGTAATATTTTTAGTTTTATTATGATTTCCAATTATCTTAATATATATATTTCTTGTGTCCGTGTGTATGTGACTGAACTCCTCCTAAACGACTGGACCGATTTTGATGAAATTTTTTGTGCGTGTTCCAGTGGATCCGAGAATGGTAATCACAATTGACCCGGTAGGTGGCGCGCGGGCTTTGGATATTTTTTATTATCACAGCAACCCCCAGGCCGCTAGTAGTTATGTAATATTTTAAAATCTTTAAAAAACCTAAAATCATAGGAATAGCTAAAATTCGTCTTGATTCGAACTCGGTTATTTCAAAATGGATAATGTGAAAATATTCTTTGTAATCAAATATCTAAAATAAAAAATAAAACTTTGTTCAATGTTGCCACAGAGAAGGCGCTTATGGGCGTCAAAATTACCACTGGTTCAGAAAACAACCCGTAGACATCCAGAAGAACCGGCGAAAACTCGATCTGGTTTATTTTCTTATTGTGTGTATTTTTTACAACAAGGCATTGTATTTACAATCGTCTATGGCAGATGTATCGTAATAAAAAAATCTCTGTAATTGTATACTTTAAAAATGATGAGACTTTACATTTGTATAATTGTAACAATTTAATTCAGATGGCAGGATTTTTTCCTGTTTATTTAACACTTATCATTATACTGTGGCAAATTAAAACAATATCTTTCTAAGTTATAGCTTACATGTTACTCTGTTTATTCAGTTATATTCCTGTAAAGTTTTATCAGAATCCACTGAGTAGTTTCTCCGTGGAAAAGTATTAAAAACCTATCCACCCTCACACATGTTAAACGTCCCGCAATATGAATAGGATTTGCGCATATAAATGTGCGGTTAATATTATTTATATGGTCGTAACTGTACTTGGAATGTACGTAGAGTCACGTGTCAAGTGTGGCGTGCTATACAAAATATGTGTGGTTCAAGCAAACGGAAGCCAAATTCGCCAGCGGAAAACTAATACTGTATATTTGGCATGGAGCAGAAGCTTGATAAGCGCCGTGTCGCGTGCTAGCACTTAGGTTAGAATTGTTTTCTTGTTGTTTTGTTTCATAATTTACTAGGCCTTGCCCGCAGTTTCGTTTACGTGAAAAAGGCTTTGATTCTTCTCTTCCTTACTAATATTATAAATGTGAATGTGAGTTTGTATATATGGGCGCGCGACCATACAGCCATCTGGTGTCAATGTAAGCAAGTAACAAATTAAATCAAAGCTTTATTATCTGTAGTGCCATCTATCGGAACTTAGATAGCAGGAAATATTATTAGCAACTTCTTGTTATAAAGTAAATAAAATATAGAAAAGTACGAACAGATTACTATGATAAGTAACGAATTAAATTAATTAGATTTAATAAAAGTTTTGGTTTAGTTTAATTGTAATCTAATATTGTTTTAAGAATTTTAAAATAGAAATATGATTTATTTTTGCCATAAATGTGTTAAATGCGACATTTCCGGTGTATTTTTTATTATAATTATTTCTGAATAAGCTAATTAAGATATATTTCAGCTTTTAATGAAGATTTAAAATAATTGCAATATTATTATTTATTTTATATTGTTTTGTAAACTGTTGATATTAATTATGTTTGTAATAAAGAAAATATGTTATTATTGAAATAATAAGATATGGCGGAGTTGGTGTGAGTTACAAACGGGCAATAAGAAATTAAGTTAAGAAAAACATTCTTTGTACGATCATTGTAGGGTGGTGCTGTAAAAGAAAATATAATTAATTTGGTTTTCATTAATGGTATCATTTTTATGATGGATCCTGGGGAGAATTCTGGTATGGCGCCGACATATACCTTTTATACTTCCCACGCCTTAACTACTCGAGCTGTCATCAGGAAAAGTTATACATTTTTTTAATTTATTTTATTTTTAGGGGCTTTTATTTCACCTAACATATCAGCCCTATTATACCCCAATCTTTCTAGCTTTATCAGGAGAGTCGCTAAGGAGAGGGAATGGGAGGGGAGGTAGGCCTCCGGCACTCTCATTGACCGAACGAAACGCAACAATGCAAGCAATGTTACTTCACGTCGGTTTTCTATGAGAGGGTGGTACTACCCCGGACGAGCCGACCCATTCATGCTGATACCAGTAATAGCTTCAGCGTGGCTCTACCACCTATACCAGATTTACATAATTTACAGTAATAATAAGAAACCGTATCACAGACATCACAATGTCTTATAATAAGTACTATAAAAACAGTGGCTTAAACATTTCTAATAAATAATAACTCAATAGGTGGTTAAATTGAAGATGTGTGAATATGTGAGACGAAACTATGTGGTGTTTGTAATAATAATGAGTGAATGGTGTTTTAAGTAACAATGTATGTTTTGAACTACCGAAATTTTAATAATATTTTAAATTATGGTTTTAATAAATTTCTGTTTTTGTGTAACTTTATTAATGTAATCATTTAAAAATGAGATTTGTAACCGTATGACTGTTGTATTGATTAATCTCTAGTATTTTATTTGCTTTATTATAAAGCAATCCTCCCAAGCAGCCTATAAATCTAGGAGTTTGTTTAAACGCAGTAATCTCTGAGACTATGGGTCAGATTTAAATAAAGAATGTTTATCTGTAAAGTCTTTTTACGGATGATAATTTTACGTGATAACGACTCAGACCCATTGGCCGATGGAGTTGAAGAGAGATAGATGCGTCACTAGCTGAACGCTTGTGCCGATCACGCCTTTCTATCGCTTGTTCTGCGCTCTCGCTGGCACCGACCATTCAGGAGGAACGTGACAATGAGTCATGCTTTTTCGTGCGTGCAGCCGGCTCTCATCGATTTATAAGACTTTATCACGTCAAAAATGTATACATTTGTACCTTGTAATAAAATAATTTGGGAAATGAACAATTCAACATCAATTTTGTCAATATTTTTTAACATCTCATTCAATCACTTTCTATAGGGAGATTATTTAGCCCAAATTTTTCACAATTCCATACGAATTTTCAAGCATTTTCATTCATCCAAACCTTGTCCTAACAATTATAAACGTGACAAAACAATAATTATCTAAATAAGTGCAGCCGTTCTAAAGTAATGCGGTTACATACATTCAGCAATGGTGCTTTATTTATATAGATTTGTTTAGGAAGGTTATAAACTAAATATGTAAAAAATGTATGTAAAAAATGTAATATCTTTAGAAATGTAATAGTTTCTATACAAAGCGTACAACAGAAAGTACGTTGAGTGAAGTAAGAAATAACGTTACGTGCTGTGTGGCGTGATGCGAGGTATAGGGAAACGAGTTATGAATAAAAAGCAAGTGAAATTGCGGAACTGAGTAAGTAGTGTTCTGAAGAGTTGTTTAATCTCATCCCATGTTCTGATTTGTAATATAGAACTACGCGGGTGGGTACGCGTCTCCACACATCCACAGTAGCAATCATCCCGGCAAGAACGAAGAAGTTCGAAAATTCTCTGTCGTACTATGGAATCACCTCCCAGCTAGTGTGTTCCCTTGTTTTTACGATATTAGGTCCTACAAACGAGGCGTGAAGAGGCACTTCTGCAGATCGGCATGATAGCAACGACTGCTGTTGCTATTTAATACCGACAGTCACCGTTGTTTTTGGACAATACCGTACTTTCCATCAGGTGCTGTGCAGTCATTTTCCCCGGGGTTAACATAAAGAAATTAAAATATATTTTTATTAATAGCATGAATAAAGTTATTTCATTACTAGCTGTGCCCGTAACTTCGTTCGCGTGAAATTATGTAAAAAACGGTGATTAATAAAGTCATCTGAATATATTAAGTCCATTTACTTATCTACTTTATCTCATACTTAAATACGCCGCGTCATCGTTAAAATTACAATAACTTTTGATAGGGTGAACCGATTTTAATGAAAGAAAGACTAAGTTATTCTCGAAGATATGCTTTATGTTTCTCTTGATGTGGTTTTATTGTGAACCCAGTACTTTAGTAGTGATGCGTGTTCATACAAACAGAACATAATCATCTGAACATATTAAATCCATTTATTTATTTACTTTTCTCTCGTACTTAACTCGAGCCGTCATTCAAATTGCAATAACTTTTGATAGAGTAGACCGATTTTAATGAAACAAAGACTAAGTTACTCTCAAAGATATGCTTTATAATTTTTTTGGTGTGGTTTTATACTAAACCGAGTATTTTAGTAGTTATACGTGTTAAACAGGCAGACAGACAGATAGACAGACAGACATTTCTAAAAATGATTGAAATGTATTTTATTACTTATTCCTAGACAACTGCTACAATATTTTTACGAAAATCGAAAAAGTACAGATGCGTTAGATTTACATTCTTATTATATGTATAGATAATATATCAATATCCAGCCTTAATGTCAATGAACGAGATGGGGTAATCAGAATCGTTTCATCTCGACTAAGCACTTTGAAGCAGGTGTTGACGATTTGTTCTGGTGATTGATCTTGCTCTCGAGTACGTGTAAATGTGAATCAGTAGTATGAAATATTAAGTGAACAGTATGACAACTGTGTGTAATAAAATATGCCAGGTACCGTGCCGTAATTATATTGCTGAAGGTTTGTGTTAAACTCATTGTACTGAATTCTACGGGAATATAGACAGTACTTGCTTATATATCATAAGTAGTGGGCCCGGCAGACGCTGTCCCACCCTGACTATAAAAAAAATCTTGACAAATTATATACTAAAACCTTCCCCATGAATCACTGTATCCACTGGTGAAAACAGCATGAAAATCCATTCAGTAGTTTTTGAGTTTATCGCGAACAGACAGACAGACAGACGCGGTGGGGGACTTTGTTTTATACTATGTAATGATACGTATATACATATGTAACAGTAAACATATATTTATTAGTTTAGAATATAATATATTAATTCGAAATTTTAATGTAATTCGTCCATATTGTGTTCATAGATATAGGTTTTGTCAAAGTATCAGCGCTTAGATATGCGAGTTTGTAGTGTTATTCTGAGATATAAATTCATTTGATTCCATGCGACATTTAAACATCTCTTTTGCATCATTTTTGGGCAGATATTTACAAATACATATTTGTGTAATGTGTTGTATGTTTGTCAAATAAATGATTCGCTACAATAATCTGCATGTGTAATTTTTTTTCGCGACCTTCACTTGTTAGCACCCTTCGAGCTTATGGTTCTTGGCATTTTGTCAGTCTTTCCAGCGTATTGTTCAACTTATTAATAATATAAAAATGTGTGAATGATGTTTCACAGATTTAGAATAATAAACTCGTACGCATCCCGAGTAAAGTTTTGGACTATTTATTTTCCATTGTTATAAATTTTCATTTATTAGAAAGACTAATATACTTATTAAGGGCGCGCTCTCAAAAAAGGTCCATTTTCACTGTTTTTCGGTAAGAATTACAACAAAACTATGGAACGTTGGTAAACATAATGACTAACTACATATATACACTTCACAAAACGTTTTGATAATTTCGAAAACTAACCAATTTTTTATAGTAGTTTATATTTCTAGTAGTAAGAGACACTCTAATTAGGTTGAAATAAAAATTCTAAGTTCGTTTTTTATTACGTTTGTTTTTTTATTCACATTCTCTTTATCATATTTTATTATCTATTCAGAATATATATAATAATATCATAAACACGCTGCAGCATTTACAAACAAATGTAATCTTTTAAAAGAATCGAGTATAAGGCTTATTGTTTATCAGAACATGTTCTCTCAAGTCTTGTTTATAATGAAACAAATTATTTGGTGAAAAGTCTTTTTAGTAATTTAGTAAAATTTTTTATAAATGTATCAAAGTCGTTTCAAGTGCGCTATAATTCCCGGGCTTATCAGTTGTCGTGTCTGTGTGCGTGAGCTATGCGCGTCGATGCCAAAATTGAACCGCAAAAAATTGAGAGCGCGTTCTTAATTTAATATGTTCTAACAGTACTGCGGTTTTAAACGTATTTTGAATGAACCTGTACATGTTGATATGGGAACTTTCAAAGCGTCCATTACAGTTTTAGTAGGCATTAGAGTCTGACACTTACTATACGGTATTCATTGTATAGAAAACCGGGGTAATGAACATTCATTAGATAATGCATGTTCTGTGACATCACCGTTTAGTAAAATACAGTGTTGCGATACTGTTCACTACCTACGCTATCTTAGATCCAGGAGTTTCAACAACCAATCACAGCGGCAGATGTTACATATTAATAAAGTGTACAAATTTGTATTCCGTGAACTTTTACATATTTAGTTTTTTTTTGTATTTATACTTATCAATATTATATTCTATCAGTTTAATTCTGTATCTCATTATCTATTTTATTTAGTAGAATTTGCGTTTTCAGTGAAGAAAGATGTCGTGATGAATATCTTAGTGATAATATATTTTCGACAGGCAAGTTACTGTCCTAAAGATAAAAATTTGTCGGCAGCGACTTTCAGTGTTTAATAACCACTTGTGACCCTTTTTCTAGAATTACTGTATTAAGATATTCAAACAAATCATAACTTAACATAAGGTTGTTTAAAAAAATGAACTATAACCGAACACTGAACGATATTTTTCAAACGCTATCAAATGTAATCTACTTCCTCTTTCATCGGCTGAGTGCCTTAAACGCTCACCTTAGTAGTCCGGTGAAGCTGTTAAGGCCTTGCTAGGCCAATAAAGTGGTGTGTTCGAAAAATAAACTTCCCCTTTCCTGCGTATACGCGCTACACAGCTTGTCTCAGTTCATACATTGCTGTTTGCGTAGTGTTTATAAAAGTTCTAGTTTCTTAAAACTTTAGTAAATTAATATTAAATCAGGATATCGTGATTTATTTAAATGAGGATCATGTGTCCTTAGAAGTATAACTAAAAAAAATGATGGAAATATATTAAGTAGTTATTTGTGTGATACGCGCACAATGGCGGACCTCTGTCATTTTATTTACATACTAGCTGTGCCCGCGACTTCGTCTGCATGGAAGCTTATGTAAAAACAATGATTAATAAAGCCATCTGAATGTATTAAGTCCATTTACTTGTCTACTTTTTTCTCGTACTTACGCCACGTCGTCATTAAAACTACAATAACTTTTCATAAAGTGGACCGATTTTAATGAAACAAACACTAAGTTGGTCCCGAGGATACGTTTTACGATCTTATTTGAGGATTTATTGTGAACTTAGTACTTTAGTAGAGATGCGTGTTCAAACAAAGAGACAGACAGACATTTTTTTTAATGATTGAAATATATTCTATTACTTATTCTTAAACACCTGCAACAATTTTTTTCATATAATAAATTCCTATTATATGTATAGACTAGCTGACCCGACCGCGCGTTGCTGTGGCTCAGTTATTACATGTTGAATGAAAATTATGAAAATTAAAACGTGGCGCCATCTATGAGATATCTATAACACTCAGCCCTACAGTTTTCTTCCAACAAACTAATTAAAACGCCATCTATTCGAGACTAATGAAACTTACAATTCATAGCAATAATCAAAGTCGAAAATCATTTCAATTGTAATTAATTTTTTTTTTTTTTTTATCAAAAACACTTTATACAATTTAGGCCCTAAGAAGGCACTTATGAATGTCAAAACTACCACCGGTTCGGAAAACAACCCAGTCATCGAGAAGAATCGGCAAGAAACTCGATCTGGTTTATCTTTTTAACAAATATATATGATATTTAGAGTATATTAGGTAAATGTCACACACACACACAGGTTTTCTATGGATGCACAGAGATGAGTTAATTCCAGACATCACCATCGTTCACATATTGATCCACTCTATAATTTTGACACTAAAACCCGCTTGACATGGCGCTTAAATTCGCAATCGGTAACATCCTTTGGGACTTTGTTGTAAAGTATAATAAATACTATTTCCCAAAAAACTGTTACTAGTTTTAATGTGTTAATGTAATTAAGGCCATTAATCGATATATAAATTATCATATCCCTCTTCATATTCTCTTCTCATCTTTCATGAAGATCGGTTGAGTAGTTTCGGGAGTTCAACGTGGACAAATATTATGATACTGGATTGCTATATATTTTACATATATATAGATGTGGTAAGAGTAGTTTTTTAAATTCAAAATATATAGTTTTCCTTTGTCAAGGTTGTCACATCTAGTTTGTGAGCTATTGTTGTGAGTAATGATGTGAGTTCCACGTAGACTACAATCTGTCCTTTTGTTACAGAACAAGTCAGTTTGACGAACATCGGAATTTTTTCGGGTGTGGTCACACTTCTCGATACTGTATATATAATATATTTTTAATTCTTTAAAATTGCTTTCTTCGTAGTATGATTATTTTGCTAACCTAATAACGTTAATCATAACTTCGTAGTTGTATGTTGTTTTTTAATTATTTACATAATTTTAACTCTTTCATATAAAAAAGTTTACACGCGGAAGAAGTGAAACTTAGTATATTGATTAATTTTTAAGAGAATGGCACATTTCAACGTTTCTCTTTTTGTATATATTTGGAGTACATTAACAATATAGTATACATCATGGAGTCTAGTCGCCATGATATGCATAGTCCGAGTATGGGCCCGTATACGAATTACGACGATAGAATATTGTGGACGCAGACCGCTACGAACTATCACATAAAGAGGAGACGAAGGATAGGGAAACTATATAGAAACGAATTTTATCTATGAGATAAAAGAAAATCTATGAGAGAATGATCTCTCACAGCCTAAAATCTGTATATACATTTATAGCCATCTCTTTTTCGTTACACATTTTTGTTTCATAGAATCCCATTGACACAGCCCCATAAGAAGTTTCACTTTACACACAACTTACTTCACAAAACTCAAACTTTCTTGTAAAAAAATAATTCGCCTTATTCGACAAATCTACATAAATAAATAAATCATATCGCATGAAGCTAGGCTTTTAAACTATAAAATGAAAACTCTATGTGATAGATGTAAAACAGCAGATATCATCTTTATATATAAAAATCAATCTTTGTATGTTTGTCCGCTATGCATGCCGAAACTACTAAACGGATTGTGATAATAATTTAGGGGGGTATTTTGGGGAGAGTGTGTCTACAGTGTTCCTGGCTAAAAAAATGATATATATATAAATGTTTTTTTTTAAATATATCAATGAAATTGTTTGCCTTCAAGAAAGAAAGAGCTCTTTCTTCTTATTGACAATTTTTGATATTGTTTTGACATGTTTGACATATTTCGATAAAGCATCAGTTATCACGATTAATCAGTGGTAATTTTATGGTAAATAAGCTGTGTTCACTGTTTTAGGACTCACACCCAGATTTATATTTAATGTATGTTAGGTAATGTAAGATAATTAATTATTTGTGTGATGTCTAGTTTGTGGACCGAATTAAAAAAAAAAGTGCCGTGCAACTTACATATGTTTCCTACGTTGCAATCTGAATTAAGAGGAACAAGAGCTGTAAAAGAGAAAGCAAAACTTCCACCACTAATTCGAACAATGGAATATACGCGTGGAGTATTGTAAAGATTGAGAAGGGTGTACATTAAAGCAATTACACGTTTAGTCTCGTTGTTTATTAGCTATACTTCGTATTTGGCAAGAATGATAAAATAGTAGTTATCATTAGTATCGTTATTATATGGTCTATAATTTCGTAAATCTGTTCCTTATAGAACGTTACAGTCAATAGAATTTTGAAGACGATCAATGTTGTTTTAATAATGTTCTATGTCTTCTATCATAGTCAGCACTTCCTTCATTTTGTTTTTAAAAACACCACGAATATTACAAAGTATAGAGCCAAATAATACAAGACTATGAATAAAATATAAAATCCACTACATGACATTCCAAAATCTCGTTAAATACTCCATAAGATACTTTTAATATATTTAGCTGCTTTACACGTTTAGTACCCGCTCACAGTGCCACCGTACAACTGGAGCAACTAATTTCAGGGTCTAAAATTAGACCGAGCTATAGAATTGTTTCTAACGAAGCTTCTTTGTGTAGTATTGGTATTGTTATAAAAATGTATATCGATTAGTATTTTCATATTGGGTAAACAATTGCTAATCATTTTTATAAAGCTTTGTATTTAAAGTAATTCTTATGATTGGTGGAGATAATGTCAATCTTCAACGATCAGTCATAAGCAAGTGTTATAAATATCTAAATATATCAATTATTATTTATCATATTGTATAATAACTACTAATAATTTTTATAGAGTTTTATATTTAAAGTACTTTTTATGATTGGTCGAGATACTGTCGTTCTGTCAATCTACGATGACCAATCATAAGCAAGTAAATCGGTGGGGATGAAACTATAAAAACGCACATTCAGGGGTATGTCGGGCATTCGCTATTCAGGATTGAGTACAAACACATGTATTATACCGTGTTTAGGCTATTTTATTTAAACAGTACTGTAATAAATCTAATACTTAGTACTACATAAAGTGTTTTAGCATTTAAAAGTCCATGCTACTGGTCGATAAACTAACACGGTTTACAGTATAGACGAACAATAATGTGTTACCTATGTGAGAAAATTTGTTGTATACGCTTTCTTCATGGACGCTTTTATTGTGACAGTCCTAAAAGTGCGACTACAGTGGGTGTCACCCCGGCTTATGATGGTTGGGGTTACAGTCGGCTTCAATCACTATGTCTAAGAGGAGATCCTGTTGGCCTGAAAAGCCTTCAGAGATTCAACGGGCTTGGAGATGAACCAGAATTACTCTCCAGCGAACTGGTAACTAACATAAGGGTGCCATATTGTCATCGGCTAGACTGTAGCACGCTTATACAGGCTGAATGTTTAGACAATAGCAATATTTATGGAGGACAGTCGGCACTCGATTCTCCTTCTAAATCAATTTAAAAAATAGGTACTTAATATTTGACAAACAAACATTATACACAAGCCTCTACGCGTTCATGTTAAAGCACAGTGTCGATGACCGTCGAGTGATTTCCTTTTCACTTGAAAGGGAACGTGGGAACGTCAAGAAGAAAATAAAAAGGTTTATTTCCTGTTTTATTATAGAAAGCTATTAACTCCGGATCGCCCATTGTAGCTTTCGGCACCGTGCGTTTATTCTTTTGAAAGTCTTAAAACAAACTTTAACTTAGGTTTTCTTGGTTGTTTATTAATATTTGTTTTGATATTAATATTTTGTATGTTAAATGTGACCAGGAAATGTCATATCCTAGAATACTTTGAGTGTTTAACCTTTCCCCTGGTATATAAAGGTTAATATAATAAAGGTTAATATAAAGGTTTCAAGGAAGGATGTTTTTAGAGGTCGTTTTTTTACGATCCTCGGCCTGATAAGATTTCAGTGTGCATGTCCGCGAATTGACGTATCACGGTGCTGTGAGACGTCAAATTTATCACCTTTTATGAATTTATACACGATGATTGTTAAAAATTGTAGATCTTTCCAGATATTTCTTTAGTGTTTGAAATTACCGCCTTTTTTTCGTTACTGGTCGCAATAATTCCTCTGTGGATTTTTTTTACTACTAACAAGAATTTTGATAAATAATTATAATCATAAATATTTCAGTTGTTATTTAAAGGAATAAGAACAACGGATTTTTATTACAAGAGTTTTGATTTTACAAGACGGTTGAGCGCAACATGTTTACATATTTGTTTTATATTTTGATTTTCTATTTTATATATTCTCTATACAACTTATTCGTTGTATGTACAGTCAAGCCAAAACACATGTTAGGTCCGAAGCTGGAGGTACCGGTAATTTCAATGTGGCTGTAGGTTTGCACCAGGGTTCAGCTTTAAGCCCTTATTTATTCCTTCTTATTATGGATGCGTTAACATCAGATATACAGGAGGAGACACCCTGGTGTATGATGTTTGGTGATGATATTGTTCGTGTCGGCGAAGATGCTACCGAGGTCCAGAGTAGGCTGGTAAAATGGGGAGAAAAACTGGAGAATGTTGGTTTGAAAATCAGTAGACTAAAAACTGAACATTTGTTTTGCGACTTCGGTGGTCCATCCAGTTTTTCTCCTATGGCTTTAAATGGTATATATCCTTACCAACCTTACTGATTGGTTTCCGGTATCTCGGTTCTCTGATCCAAAACGACGGTTGCATAGACAAGGACGTAAGGAATAGGATAAATGAAGGGTGGATGAAATGTCGAAAGGTGTCTGGTATAGCTTGTGACCCACGAATGCCCTTGAAACTCAATGGGAAGGTGTATAAAACTATTATAAGACCAGTCATGTGGTACGCATCTGAGTGTTGGGCAACGAGAGAGACGGATGAGAGAAAACTACATGTGGCAGAGATGCGAATGTTATGGTGGATGTGTGAGGTAACTAGAATGGATAAGATTAGGAATGAATATATCAGAGGAAATTTGATAATAGCACCAATGGCAGAGAAGTTGAGGAGTAATAGCTTAGCATGGTATGCGCATGTCATGAGGAGAGATGAAGACTAGGGTGATTAAAAAAAAAAGAATATTTTTTTTTCGTTTGGTACTCTGAAAAATAGGTTCCTAGACACCTCTAAGAAAGCCTCTCCAAGCATGAGTTCTTAATTGTAACGGGAAGGTCCTCCTTCTTACAGTTTTCTATTTTTTCTTATTATCAGATAGAAAAATTTATATCTCGCTTCCAACTACTTGAAAAAATATCGCGTTCCTTAGATTTTGTAGGAAATTGAATGCTCTACAAAAAAGGTCTCTTACGATTTTTTCGTAAACCCAACCGTTTAAAAGATATTAACGGTTAAAGTTTGATTATTTTTGGGAATTTTTTTTATTTCTTATGAATTTTATAACTCAATGAAAAAAATTCATAATGAATGATGAAACTCATAGTTTTGTAGGAAATTTACTGTTCTATAAAAATGGTCTCTTATGATTTTTCGATCAAGTTGAGCGTTTACGAGATATTCATCGTCAAACATCAATGCATATCAATTTTTCTAGTTTTTGATCAATAATTCGAAAAATTTCAATTTATTCTGTGAGTTTCAAGGAAATTTAGACAAATTTGAGTTTCTATGAATAGAAATATGTTATGAACTATTTTTTTAATTAGTTTTTTTAGTCTTGGGCATGTTTGATTACATTAAAACAAAAAATTAGTGCATTTTTTAAAATATATAATTCAATTTAGTGTGTTTCACATGTGTTTCACTTTTTTATCGAAGAATTTATTTATTTAATTATCAACTGCCATATAATTTTCAATATTTTCAACATAACGGTACACTTTTACTGTAAATAATTTCCTCTATTGCAGTTTGGGTATTTTTTTCGATGTTCTTTGATAACTTGCAATAAGTATTGGAATTGCTCTTCATTTTTTGTCAAGCATTGATTATACTCACTAACTAATGCAACAGCTCGTTCTGCTGAATCATTAACAACTTTCAATTGGTTAAAGTATTCTTTATTTTTAATGTAACTGTCATTAGTAGGCCACGATTCAATATCTTTATCAAGGAAGTCATATGGTAAATCAAAGATTTTAAAGAGATTTAAAGACTTTTTAGAAACAAAGTCACTCAGACTTTTTTGCGTTAATGAATTCAAATCGTTTTTATCAATTATAAATTTTTTAGCTTTAGAATCTGTACCGTTACGAGTATTAACAGCTCCAACAATATTTTTTTTTACTTCCAATGAAACGGTATCGTCAAATAATGATAAAATGGCAAGTTCATCACTTAAATACCATAAATGCAAAATCATTTTTTCACAAGTTGCTGAAGAAATCAATGAATTGATATTTTTGTACTCGAATAATTTTTTCAAAAACTGCAAGTCATGATTAGCAGCAGTTGTTGCAGAAGTTGATGAAAACCAAGCTTTTAAATACAGTGTAACTATAAATATACAAATTTGCCGAAGACCGTGCAATTCTTTATTAGAAAGTTTAAATTCATTTCTGAATAGAAACATTTTTAAACTGTAAATTGCCTTCGCCATCCACCTAGCATGATGAATTGCACCAGGACGTTTGAAAAAATTTTCTTCTTGAGGCATTTCTCCAAGGAAAATCAACGACAATTCCAACAATTCTTTATAGTCATCTCGGGGTTGTAGTAACTATCAAAAACAATTAAAAATTTGTCGGAAACAAGAAAATTTTTTTTCTTAAAATCGCAGTTAAATCATACCTGTAAGGATTGTGCAATTAAACTAGATATTTCATTTTTTTATCCAAAATGATATCAGCAACAACAGTATCTTCAATTCCAGATTTATAATTAGTTTTATTTATTTCATCCCATGATTTTTTAAATCTTCCGAACATTGGTACGTTTGGCCCAGATGACACAGGCCAATATACTTCAAATGCACTTCTCAATATGATCTCAAAAATGTGGTGACGACATGGTAACCAGATTAACTCTCTTCCCAAAGTCTTTTCAATTGCCTTACATGTACCGTTATGAATTCCTGTATAAAGAAAATAGATAACTATCGTTAAATTTAATATTTTAAACAAATTGTAGATTATATTTAAAATCCAAATGAGTAAATAATTCTCAATAATTTCAAAAGTGAAATTCAGTAAGCAATAAAAATTAAACTAGAACGTTAATAATTAAATATTTTTTAGATTAAATTATCATTGATAAGTTACCTGTATTAACTGCCGTCGTGTCAAAACACATCGCCTTAACATAATTAATAATACCCCATTCACTCAATGTCGATAAAATGGCTGATGTTTGATTGTCTGCCGTCCCAGAATTCATTTTTGGAACCCCAAGTAATTGTTCGGTACCAAATGCAGTTAAAATAACTGGTAGCCGTTCCACAGATTTTGATCCAACAAGGTCATTTTTCCGTCCCAATGCACAACGTATTTATCGTGTGTTTTAAAGTTGTCTTTAAGTCCTTTAGCAATGTCTTCTCTTTGAAGCATACGAGCTCGTTGAATTGAACTATAACTGAGCGTTGTATCTTCAATTTTAATACCTACCGCTAGTAAAACCGGAGCAATAATAAACATCGCATTTCTACTGCTGACATTAGCTCGATCGAGTCCAAAAATGACTTCAGGAGTTAAGACATCAAGTTTTGCTCGTTTTGTCGGAATTGGAGGTTCATACTCTGAATCAGATCCAAAATTTGTAACTCCACTTAATGTATACGTAGAGAACGACTCTGATTTTTCACTTGGAACAATCGCATGACTGGTAGACGGTTGATCTAAGTCTGGAATAAGATCTGTTTTATAAATTAAACGAAGAAAATGTATAGAATTTATTCATTTTGATGACAAATAATTAAGAAAGGACTCCAAAAATTGTCTAGTCAAATGTCATCTAGTCATCTATGAAAAGTTACACTACTACCTGACTTTATAATAATTAAATATCTCAGATACTTACTACTCTCATCTATTCCCATCATAGTTGTGGTTAAGTTTGATACAGGTACATTATTAGAAAGAATCTCTTTATGGGTACCGAATTTTTGATCCAAATACAACTTTCTAATATTATCATCAAGCACTTTTAAGGATTTTTCGCTCACAATGTCGAATAATTGTTCAAGATCAGTCTGAAATTTCATTTCCTTTTGGTTTTGCGCTGAATTCTTTTTATCGAATTTTTTTTGTAATTTTAACCATTGACTGTGATAGCGAAGAAATTTTTTGACTGCATTAGGAGCTCCACTAGTTGGAATCTGATTTTTTCTCCACAGTTCAATAACTTGGTCAACTGAATTTTTAGCACTTTGTTTGATTGAATACTTTAAAATTTTAAGTTGGTAGAAAAACACACGCATAACCTCTTTCACTCTTGGTAACTTACGTTCCGAAATTCTTTGTAGAGGTATTCCGATAAAACGTATTTCTTTATTCATTGTAGGTTAATTGATGATAAATAAATTTATGTGATGATTATAAGACTTATTTGGAATGAATTATTTTATTACGTATTCAAGATGATCAGTTTTAGGAACACTGAAAATACGGTATTAAATGGGTAGATACTGAAGATAGTTGAGAGTAAAAAACATAGATGACGTTAGTTTCAGAAGACAAACAGAAGAAGCAATGGAATTCAAAACAAAAATCCCCTCGAACGAAAATTTTATGTATATTTTGTGAAAAACAATTTAAAAATACGCACTGAACAAATTTCATAATAATAAATGACAACGCGATTAAGATTTTAAATTATTAAAGATAAAATTAAAAAAAAATATTATTAGAATAAAAACTTTCAAATGAATTTTTGAACAGAAAACATCTATAGGAGTTGCTTTTATAATAAAAACTCAAATTTGTCTAAATTTCCTTGAAACTCACAGAATAAATTGAAATTTTTCGAATTATTGATCAAAAACTAGAAAAATTGATATGCATTGATGTTTGACGATGAATATCTCGTAAACGCTCAACTTGATCGAAAAATCATAAGAGACCATTTTTATAGAGCAGTAAATTTCCTACAAAACTATGAGTTTCATCATTCATAATGATTTTTTTTCATTGAGTTATAAAATTAATAAGAAATAAAAAAAATTCCCAAAAATAATCAAACTTTAACCGTTAATATCTTTTAAACGGTTGGGTTTACGAAAAAATCGTAAGAGACCTTTTTTGTAGAGCATTCAATTTCCTACAAAATCTAAGGAACAAGATATTTTTTCAAGTAGTTGGAAGCGAGATATAAATTTTTCTATCTGATAATAAGAAAAAATAGAAAACTGTAAGAAGGAGGACCTTCCCGTTACAATTAAGAACTCATGCTTGGAGAGGCTTTCTTAGAGGTGTCTAGGAACCTATTTTTCAGAGTACCAAACGAAAAAAAAAATATTCTTTTTTTTTTAATCACCCTAATGAAGACTATGTAACTAGAAAAGCTTTGAGTATGATGGTCGATGTACAAGGTGTGAATACTGAGATGACATCTGTTAGGCGAGAGTGGAAAAGGAAAACATGTTGTGCCGACCCTACTTAGTGGGATAAGGGTAAGAAGGTGATTATGTATCGATTTTCTAGGGTTTGGTACTAAAATTGTTTGTGATAAGAATAGATGTCAATTGATATCATTTTCGGGACGTATTTATAAAAAAGCACAGGTTTAATAGACCTTACAGCCAAGTCATATGTTGTTTCATAATTGCAATGTCTGGAGTGTATTGTGATAATCTCATTGTTCTAACAAGATGGTGGCTGCCTTTAAGAACTTTCCTCGGATTTTTTGTGGTATCTGAGTATTCATGGCCCATGGTATTATTGCCTATTCTCTTCACTTATACACAATAACTAAACTATATTACGTAAAATATCACTAATATTACAAAATGTAGAGTAAAATAAGACATATAATCCACTACATGATTAGTGTGACATGACTACATGATCTGAAGTCGTGGGTAGAAGCTAGTTATAAATGCGAATGTGAGTTTATTGGTTGCGTTTTCACGCTATAACTACTCAACCGATTATTATTATTTTCCATACACGTTTTCAGGGATATAGAAAAGGTCTTAGGGTAGTTTTTAACCAGAAAAAAAAGCAGTGTTCCCGTAGGATTGACCTACATTAATGCAAGCGAAACCGTGGACAAATGCTAGTGTGATTATATATAATAGTTTTTATTACCATATTTATTACATATATCATGTTGATCACTTTATTTTTCTCTTATCAAGGCTGTCCTTCCGCAGTTGAATTATAGAAACGGCCACGAGATAAAAAAAATATATTTTCATACAACATAGTCCCTACAAACAGTTTCCTACATTATTTTATGAACCTTAACACGAGAAAGGGCCACGGACGTCCGTACAGTTATCTAAATCGACCGGCAAATGTGGACATAAGCTTGGCAACTGGACGGATATTACAGGCAGTGAGGCGTCGTCGAGACTTCGCATATAAACTGTTCGTCTCGTTAAATCCAATTTGTCGTGACTGAGGAGACGTTAGGCATTTTATACACATTCGTGCGCTAGATAGATGATCATAAATTCATATTCTTTTAACATTTTACACTGAACTCCTCGGCTGATTCTTTAAGAGGTAAATCTCAAAATGTCAGATCACGTTTTTAAATATCTAGCGACTTTTTCTTTTAAAAAAATAACCAGAGTGTAGCTGCGGGAGTGTTCCCTTAGAATTATAAAAAAAGTACCTGAACTGTGGGATTAAAGATAAGAAAGCGAAACAAGGTAGACGATGAACCGATAAGTCCAAGTATCCTAATATCCTTTACACTTGTTAAGCTTAAACAATATATGATAGACTACATCTGCCAACAAATAGACAAACAAATATTTTTTTGAACATCATATTCGTGATCAGTCGCATTTATTATAGGCATTTATCACAAAAATACGAAAGGTACCTGTAGAGATAGAACTAAAAACTTAGTCATGAAGATGACACGTTAAATGTCAGAAGAAATGATTTTGTAAAAAACAACAATAGGGTAAAAATAGCCCCACTTGGAAAGACACTTCTCGACTCACAGTATACTTTTCGAATTGATTTGATGACCATAATCAATGTCTATTTTATTTTGCGTAGTTCATTCGTTCGATGCATTCAGTGCATCGGGAAAACAAAAGCAATCATTTATGGTAAATGGATTGGTTTGAACTCTTTCCGTGGCAATAACTCATCCGTGAAAACCAATCGGTGTGTTCTATGAAACGCAAAATTCATTGCAAGTTTGAATCACTCTGTGGAAAAAATCATTTTGGTTAGTAACAATTTGTTTTAATGGTAGATATCGCGTTTTTTTGTTTATTGTAAGAAAATAATTCTTTCGCTTACCGGAAAGGTATTATTTATCTATAATTTTCCTATAGTTAATGCTATAGTTCATCAATTTGTGTATTGTTCAAAGGATCGATATAAAAATTTTGACGCGGATGATGTTCGTTAATTGTTTTACGATGTAGTGTAAAATGGTGAACACGCTAAATCTATAGGAAGACTGTTTCTTAAATACCACTGCCGGACCACACCTATAGGAGCTTGGCTGACATTTTTCAACTTGATGGTAGTAGCTACCCAAGCACGCATCGAAAAAGCTCTGACATCGTACTATAGTTTCCTTGTTTTTCTTTGTATTTTAGAAACTATATTGAAGTGAAACTTCTTTATCGGCGTTGGAAAAAATTTACCGTCACATTTTTCCGTTACGCGCCATCTTGTTTGTATTCATGTCTATGATAATAAAATCCCTTTGTTTAAACTTTATGTAATTTAACTTTATTTTTTAATATATTAATGAAATTGTTTGCCATAAAGAAAGAAAGGGTTTTTTTTTGTTTTTTTTTTTTTTTAACCAATTTCTGGAAAGTTGCATATAGATCATTTTGCGAAAAATAAGGCCTTAAACAAGTTTCACTTCTTACGTGTGTACACTAGTACACGCACACATTTTTTTATCATAGAAACTTTTTTTGTAATAAGCTGTTGTGTGTAATATTTAAGAATCAATGACTGCCCGTAGATACAAACTAAAACTTTGACTGTGAACCGCCGTAAGCATATCTTGCCTCTTCTGACAGAGATGTATTTCGCGAAAACAAATCTATGACCTGCAGAATTGCATATTCAATTTATGCATCAGTCCTACCAATCCTTCGCAAAAAATTTCAGCACTTCAAATCTGCACTGTCATTACGATTGTTACACATAATATGGATTTACCATTCTGACTTTGATATTTATTCTATCACTTTGTTCGTGCGACATATGTTATCAAAGGCCCGAGTGTTTAAATCGTCTTTATATACCTTCTGGTATAAGCCATTTAAGGAGTTAGAACTTTAAAATAGGAGCATCGTGAACATTTTTGCCCCGAGATATGAATATCAGATTCTTCTATTACTTTCAAGAATTGCAAAAAAAGTGTTCTGTTAAACAATATATACAACAAAAAAATTAAACGTAAAAGTAAAACATCGATTTTTTTAATAAAGATACAGTCCATGAACGTTGCTGCAAGCCTGTGCATATAGAATGTACAGGCTAATCTGGGTGCAAAGCATCCACCGCGATTTATACAAAATGTGGAAGTTTTACACAGTGAATTTGTATAAAGAAAATAGTAATTGCACGAATAGCGTAATGCTCTAAGCTAACACAGGATATGCGAATTCACAAAGTAATTGTGTCTTAATAAAGTCGTGGCGATCACAAGTATTAATTCCTTGGGCCTCGTTGTATTTTAAATATCGAAAAAATAAGTAAATACATAGGAAGATTTCAAATAACGCTATTTGAATGAACGAAACAACATATGTTTACCAACGTTTTATAAATTCTACTTACAGTTAGTATAAATCGCAAAGCAAGTACACTAAAGGTAACTGTTATTATATGTACCTGAGTGGAGGAATGTTGTATCTAGGAACGAAATTAAATTCCACCGCCGGCGCATTTCAAATACGGCATATTAAAATTTGTTTGCTTGCGCTACTTGTTAATTCGCCTACATTGTTTCTTATCGACGTTCGTATTTGGTATTAATTGGGATTATTTCAATCAAATACTATCTACATATGTATTAAGAATGTAAATCTAACGTGTCTGTGCTTATTAGATTTTTGTAGAAGCAATTGTTGCAGGTGTCTAGAAATAAGTAATAAAATACATTTCAATTATTTTTAGAAATGTCTGTCTACTTGTCTGTTTATTTGAACACGCATCACTGCTGAAGTACT
This sequence comes from Antheraea yamamai, assembly GCA_036509395.1. NCBI lineage: Eukaryota > Metazoa > Arthropoda > Insecta > Lepidoptera > Saturniidae > Antheraea > Antheraea yamamai. The sequence continues at coordinate 16,483,003 of AP028434.1, read as the reverse complement.
GCGGTCATGAAAATGAAAATTATAATGCATATCTTCGAGTAACATTTACTCTTTGTTTCATCAAAATCGGTTAGGTTTAAAAAAAGTTATTGTAATTTTATTGATCCTGCGACTTAAGTACGAGAGAAAAGTTGATAGTAATGAGACATTATTAGTCACTGTATTGTTCATCAGGTTTCCGCGCCGACGAAGTCGCGGGAACAGCTAGTTGCTTAAAAAACTTATATTGGTTTTACTAGGCCTAAAACATAAACGGTGTTATTACAAAAAAGTTAAATACTTGGTTTAAAAAGGTTTCGTATTAAATGCACCGCGCTCGCCCGAGGCAAGTTCGCGTTATCCTTTTTCGCAAGTCTAACCTAACGTAACCAAAGCGAGACAAAAGAGCAAGATGGCGAACATTCAGCGACCGCGGTGCATTTAATTCGAAACCTTTTTAAAGCAAGTATTCAATATGTATTTAACTTTTTTGTAATAACACCGAAAAAAGGATTAATTTGTGATTATTTTAGTATTAAAATTACGTTGGTTATTTAGTTTTTTTTTATACTAACTTGGTAGAATGACTGTACTGAACCTGGTGGAATGATACGCCTACATACGGCAATTGATTTTTATCTGTACGTGTCTACTAAACATGAGTGGATAAATAATTTTACCCGAAAATGACCTTTAACTATAAGTTCTAAAATAATCTGCCGGTAAAAAGGACACGTTAGCTTAAATGCGAATACATTAGGAGACATTTTTAATTCTATAGAAAATGTTTACGGGTGGCTTAACTTGGATGGTTTATCAAAGAGACATTTAAAAACCCTTTATTTTTTTGTATACATTTTTGATTTATGCCAAATTTGTGCCTACATTGGTTTCAATCTTTTTTTTATTCGCAAGTTAACACTTCGGTAACAATTTTGTTTGTTACAGTGAATTGAAATGAATTCGAACGCAGTTTTAAGACATATAAAATAAGTAATTATATCATAATACCTATATTTACATTTTTTTTAAATTGTAGCACAGCAATGTGACTGCACTGTTTCTTTTTCTTTTTATATTTTAGGGGGCAAACGAACAGGCTGGTCACCTGATGGTAAGTGATCACCACCGTCCATAGACACTAGCAACACCGGGGGAGTTGCCAGTGCGTTGCCAGCCTGTGTTTGGGGGAGAAGGGTTGGGAAAGTGGGTAGGTGGTCCTCCGGCGCTCTCCCTGACTGAACGAAACGCAACAATGCAAGCAATGTTACTTCACGTCGATTTTCTGTGAGAGGGTGATACTACACCGGGAGAGCCGACCTATTCATGCTGAAACCAGCAATAGCTTCAGAGTGGCTCTACCACCTATTACCCTGTGATGGTGAGCACAGTACAATCCAAAAACAATGGCGACTACCGAGAGATGCGCTATCCCTCGCCGGTCACCGCTGTCATGCCGGCCTGCGTAAATGTTTCGTTACGCTTGAAGGACCCCACACTGGCCGGGAGATTGTTCCACAGCTTTACGGTACGGCGATGATAAGAAGTTGCGAGCATTTTAGTTCGTGTCCAGGTAGGATTTACCGTAAAACTAGGGCTTCGGAGCCCAACGCGCGTGGTTCGGTTATGAGAAGGAAAGGAAGAAATTAAATTAAATAGCTCTTCTGAACACTCGCCATGATACAGACGGTAGAACACGCTTACGCTTAAATTACGTATATTGCAATCATGTACAGTTTATATAATACCTATATTAATAAGACTGTAGTTTAGCCTTTCATATTTTGTGATAAATGATAATTGTTATAAAACATGGTTACGAATTTTACAGCAAAAAAACGTGTCTATATAGAGATATACGTATAAACAACGTACAAACAGACGGTCACGTATTTATCACAATACGTTACGTTATCGTTAATCAATTAACAATACAATAACTACAGTAAACGAATATACCAGGTGAATGTTTAGACAGTAGCAATATTTATGGATTCTGCACTCGATTCTCGTTTCAATCAATTGAAAAAAATAGGTGCTTAATATTGGACCTAATTATCTAGGAACGTACAAAAATTATACTCAATCCTATAAGCGTCTATGTTAAAGCAGTGTCAATGACCACAGGGAGAAATGAAAGTGAAGTCAACCAACTAACAAAAGTAACAAAGTTATTAACGCCGGGTTGCCGCTCGCAGGTATTTTCACCGGTCATTCAACCTAAGTTTATTTAAGTTATCATCCATATATTTGAAATTCTTAGAACAAACTTTAACTAAGGTTTTCTTTGTTGTCTATTGGTATTTGTTTTGATATCATTATTTTATGTGTTAAACGTGACCGTGAAGTATCATATCCAAGAATACTGTGAGTGTCTAACCTTTCATCTGAGGATGTAGTATTCATGTGATTTTGATTATCTCTTTTTATCTACCTTAAATAGGTCAAAAATCTAAATTAATGCGAGTTAAGTCGCGTGTAAAAGCTAGGACATAATAAACTCTATTTTAAAATAAAACCATTAAATTATGCTTGAGCTTGATATGGTTATAAATAATTGCATTACTTTTAAGTTTTCGAGAATGTAATAGGTATTATGTAACTTTATTCAAAAATTTAGAGAATACGGTGAAATTGGGTCAGCATGTTACTGTCTACAAAATAATATGTTAAGGTAATCTCGTCACCAACGTAGAGAATGTACTTAGCAATTCTTTGTTCAAATACGTCTTCTATTTGTATAATAAACGAAACATTCGACGAAGTAGATAAATGGCGACTTCTTTAGAAATGTTTGTTTTTCACGGTTCGTGAATAGGAAACATCGAGAAAATTCTTAAAAATATTTTGTACTTGTTCTTTGTAATTTTTTATACATTTTTTTTTATGTTCGGGCATACATTGGTTGAATAGTAGGTGAAATTATCTTTGACATCTTTATATATATAATTTTTCTGTCCGTGTCTGACTGAACTCCTCCTAAACGGCTGGACAGATTACACTTAAGCACCGTTGTGATTAGGAACTTGATGAAACCAAAAAAGTGACATTAAAAAGAGATAAATATATACATCTATAAGATGCGAGAGAATAAGATAAAATGCATTATACAGTGTTTCGTATATTCGCATCGCGAAAAAATGCACTACTACCTAATACTTGCTCTTATTCAAGCATTGTACCTGTGTGAGCGCCTTGGGAAAAGGCGTCATGGCCAGCGTATTTTTCACGTGTATCTTTTATTTAAATATTTTATAATTTTCATAAGGTTTCACTTCTACCGTGTGTGAACTGCACATATGTTTTATTTACTTTTGTATATAATTACAATTAGAAATACATTCACGGATGATTTTAATACACATACAGCGTAAACTCTTTATCACGTCGATCGTTATAACAAAAAACTTTCTATAACGTAGAAATTAGTTCAATTTGGTTGGTTTACCACAAAATCATTTACTTGTTCTCTTCTGTGCATATAACGAAAACTCTTTATAGCGAAATAAAATGCTTGATCCCTTGAAATTCGTTATAAAGGGTGCACACTGTATGTATTTTTTATAAATGTATATAAGCAAAGTTAGGTCGAATGGTTCCTTCGATTCAACTAACGTAATTACATACACTCCAACAGCCCAAGTCGAGGATTCAGTCGGAGTAAGTTTGGTCCCATACGTTAATTGCTATTCCGGTTGACTGCCTTATGCGCTCGGCACAAAGCCCGGTGAAATTGATTATGATATACAGACCAACAGTTTTAATCAATTCAAAATATTTTTATTAAAGATACAATAACAATTTTTCAAATTATTTGAATTAATTATTTAAATGAAATATAAAGTTTTAAAGAAAAATGAATAACTTAGAAATTATTAGAGAATTTTCTTCATTATGTCTGGATATTTATTTCATACTGTTAAAGGTGTCCACTATAAAATGCAGACAGCGTCTGTGAAACTGCATTCAAAATTAGTTAAACTCTAAGTTAAGATTAACTTTTAACAGACTTTAGAAAAAGGAGGTTCCTTGACTTCGTAACATGTTTTTGTTGACGATTTTTTTAATTCCACCATTTTTTTACGTATATAAACGTATATACGAGTGATTGTCTGGCTGTCTGCAGGAAATTTAATGTATAAATGACAGAGCTTTGATAAGTTCAAAGACATAATTAGATGTCAGTCGTGCCTCATACTCTGTGTCAAAAGGAAATACAGATGACAATACGTATACGTGAAGATAATTTTTGAAAACCTTATTGTGGTCGAATTTCGGCCATTCGATGACCACTAATAATAGGAAATTTTAATTTTTGCCCATAAGCAAAATTTCAATCCAATGAAATTGACAATGTCAATAAAAATAATATTAGATATTAACCGATATATTTCAAAGGACGTGTGAGTGAGTGTGAAATATTTAAAAAGGGAATTTCAAGTTACATCTAATCTATACATATAATAAAAATGAAGTGTATGTATGTAATATCAAAATAACATTTTTTTACTGATTGGGTGTGAAAGTATATACGCAACTGATGTTCCGGATAATCTCCGAAAAGGCTGGACCGATTTCGAGGAGAATTTCAATGGCACATAGCAAAAAATACAGCGGGTTACTTAGGCTACTTTAAATTAGACTAGCTGTTAACCGCAGCTTCGTCCGCAATGCTATCTCCAAAATGGTTAGACCAATTTTCACGGAACTTTTACGGCAGATAGCGGACGTCATAACGAATAATTTAGTTTATTTTAATTTAGACTAACTGTTAACCGTGGCTTCATCCGCAGTGCTATCTCCAAAACGGTTCGACCGATGTTTTCAGGATTTTTACCGACAGATAGTGGACAATACAAAAAGTAATTTAGTCTATTTTAATTTAGAGTAGCTGTTAACCGTGGCTTCGCTCACAGTACTTTCTCCAAAACGGTTAGACCGATTTTCACAGGACTTTCACTGGTAAATAGCGAACTTTATAAAAAGTAATTGAGGGTATTCTATTTTAGACTATCTGTTACCCGCGACTTTGTCTGCATGAAATTAGCAAGATTTGAACTCATTCTTTATTGTTAATGAGATAAATAATTATCAGCTTATTGTTTACAATTCGACATTATAATTATTAATAAATTCATCATTACATAGTATAAAACAAAGTCCCCTACCGCGTCTGTCTGTCTGTCTGTTCGCGAGAAACTCAAAAACTACTGCACGGATTTTCATGCGGTTTTCACCAGTATAAAGTGATTCATGAGCAACGTTTTGGTATATAATTTGTTAAGGATTTTTTTTATAATCAGGGCGTGATAACGTCTGCCGATCCCGCTAGTTAATAATATAGAGGTCTTCTTAATAAGATCTTAGATTATAAACGTATTACGTAAAGAGTTCCATAATACAATTTCTTGCAGAACAGACAAGCGTTTATTTTTTGTATAGTCACAAAATCTTAATTATAATAATGGCAATGTATATTAAATGTAATGTAAATGTAAATCTTTATAATAATATTTTAAGTTATTGTTTCATTAGTTCCTTATACAGTGTAAGTGAGAACTGATGTAGTTATATGGTGGGTTAAGGTTCCAAATATGTTGCTGATGACAAATCTCATGTGGCACACTGTTAGTATTTATATATCTAATGTACACGTTACATGTTACTTTTAGTGGCGTACGCGTCGTACTTACAATTGTCTTTAAAGAGCATTTTTTAATTGTACATAGTCTCACAATTTTATAATTCTTTAATACGATTTAACAAAACGCGTGCGGAGCTGCGGGTACAGCTAGTGGCAGGATCTTGGAGTGTCAGGTAGGTCAGTCACTTTATATTTTATTCATAATCTTATGTTATTTGGTTCTATATTATTTAATATAGATATAGATATAATACCGTGGTATTATTTGCATGGAGTATGGATTCTGACTTGCCACAAAAACTCCCTGGAAAGTTTTAACAAGACGGTCACCATCTTGTTAGTTCATTGAAATGATCGCAAGAAACTTGTTATATCATAACCTAATCGACAATGGCAGTAATAATCTATTTGAAGATTTTTGCCAAAAAATCCAAAATATACAAGTATTTAGTATAATATCTATATCTATACTAATATTATAAAGAGGTAAAGTTTGAGCGGTTGTGGGGGATAATCTCTGGATCTACTGAACTGATTTTACCAATAGAAAGCCACGTTATTTGTGAGTGTCATAGGTTATATATTAACCCGAAAAATTAAAAGACTTTTTTGTGGTAGTCAGATTTGCAAAGTAAGTCTGAGAAAAAATGGTCGAATGGAAAAGTTTGTTATGAACGCTGCAATGAATGTTTTTTATGTTAAAAAAATAATTTAAATCGTTGAGTGATGTTTATCACTTATATTATCAACAACAATTATGATATTTTATCAAAATAAGTAAAAAATGTTCACCGCCCAAGGAAGTGGGCACAGGTCATCTACTATGGTATATAAGTTACGATAAAATTCAAAATAGATTAAACTTCAGAATTTTGAACTAGGGTCGTAAGAACCCGACGCCTAGAACTTAAATACAGTTTGATCGTTTCGGTAATAAAGGGAATGAACAAGATGATATATACCATTCGTTTCTCCGCTATGGTAGCCCTATATTTTCCGGAAGGGCGGCAGATGTTGGCGCCATAAAATTTCTACCCAGCGGCCACTTTAATTACATTGGTATGGTAACTCTTATAAAACGCAATATCTGTTTAAAACATAAAAGTATATTACAAAGGTCAAGCTTGGTTTACGACAACGTCCCGGCGTAGATTGAAAATTTCCAGTTTCAATTGAAGCGTAATTTATTTCAGACGTTCATAATAATTGTTCAAAACATAATAATTCTAAACATTCTCTGTAACGTTTTATTAACGTTTGAGAAGATGTTTATTATTTCGAACAATTTGAAGTAAGTTATTTACTTTATAAAAACAGTTTTTTTCTTGCCATTCCTGGTTGATATTCACTTGTATATAGAGTAAATACGATAAAATAAGACGGTGTTTCTTATTTTCTATTTAATTTCTTCGTTTAATGTATGCCCAAATGAGCTTTGCTCGCTGTGTTTTGCAAATTTTTTTTTATACCAATCGTTAGAGCTGTGTCCACGAAAGAGATCCATATAATTGTATAAAAATACCGAATGTATGTTTTTTTTATATCATGGGAGACAAACCACCAGGTGGGTCACCTGATGTTAAGTGATCACCACCGTCCATAGACACTAGCAACATCAGGGAAGTAGCAAGTGCGTTGCTAGCCTGTGCTTGAGGGAAAGGGGGGGAGGTGGGCTAGATGAGGGCCAGTCTTCAGCTCTTATAAAGTCCGGAACGTTGGTTTCAGGCCAGGCTTGGGTAGTTCGCGCCTTGTGACCAGGTGCTGAGTCCTGCTGGAAAGTCCACGGTATATTTAAAAAAAGTGTATTGTTGAGAGATTTCACAATATGATCCAAGACTGTATCTTAATACACTTTGGATGAAGTTTTCCCTTTTTTTTCACAAAAATGTAGTTTTATGACTCCTTGATAAGACACGCCCCACCAAACCACCACTGACGCAGGATGATGACCACGTTGTACTTTTTCGACCATTTGTGCAGCTTCTTTAGAACTGTGAGCGTACACTTTATCACTTTGCTTATTGTAGTGTTCTCCAATCGTGAAATTTTTTTCATCGGTAAAGAGGATATTTCAGTGCGTTTCACCTGCGTATTGCGACAGTAGGCATTTTGATCGATCCACTCTCTTTAATTGTAAAAAATGATTTAGGGCATGTTCTGTATATCGACGATAAGGACCGAACTTCAGGTCTTGTTTTATAATACGCGACAGAGTCCTAGCGGAAATCTTAATTTCTCGCGATAAAATTAACAGCGTTTTTAATTCTAACAGCACGCGGCCGCCCCGATCTTTTCTGGTCTTCGGCAGAGGAAGTGTTGTTGTATCTGTTGATAGTACGATATAAGAACATAGGGCTAATAGCAAGCTTTTGAAGTGTCTGGAATATGGCCGATGCCTCCATACCCACTTTGTGCAAGGCGATCACTGCAATCCTATTTTCTTTAACACCCCATTCCATATTGTAATTTGATAATGAACACGAAAAAATATGTGAAATGGCGCAAAATCGAAAGCAGTTTTTAAAATAATATACGTGTTCCAAATTCAAAATAATGAAAAAGTTGAAAAAAAGAAAAGTTTTTATGTAACAGTATTTATGGCCAGACTAGTAGTTATATGAGCTATCTAACAATGAAAGAATTTCAAATCGGACCAGTAACTTCCTGAGATTTGCGCGTTGAATTAAAGTTATTAGTCCTAGAGATATGGCTGTTTGTAGGATTTTTTTTTGTTTATTTTTTGTATATTATTGTAATTAAAGTTATCATGCTATTCATGTTAAGTGTCTGTGTGTTTACTATGAGGCATTTGTATTTTGGATTTAAATTGTGAATTGTCGATAATTGATAACGTCGAAAATAATACAAAGATAATTTTGTTGGTACAGTTGTTTGTGATGAAAATTTTCATCAGAATTCGAATGGTATGAATATTGAAAATAAAATATTCACAAGCAATCAGCTCAAACTACTGGCGCTGCCGCATTGAAAAATAAATATATTATGTTTTTAAAATTCCATTTACTGCAGTACCGCTTACTCGATTGGTTTGTGTTAATAAAATAAACATGACGCCTGTGGTTGTTTGAAAACAAACGTGAATACAGTAGCTTTTTTATTTATTTACTGGCAACATTATAATCATTGTCTTTTTTATTTTATTTGTGGCAACCAATCTTCTAGTAGATTATTACTGCTATCATCGAGTAGGTAATGGTATTACAAGTTTGTAGAGTTCATTTCAATAAACTAACAAGATGGTGGCCGTCTTGTTAGCACTTTCCGGTGAGTTTTTGTCATAAGTCAGAATCCATGCTCCGTGGTATTCATCAACTTCACTTGTGCAGAATAACCGAACTATATTACGTAAAACAACACCAATATTACAAAATATAGAGCCAAATAACGCAAGATTATGAATAAAATATAAAAACCATTACATGATATCTCAAGATCTCGCTAAAAACTCCCCAATCATTGTTGTAGTTGTAAAAATGTGACAACTGTTTGCTCATTATGTTCTAATCTGTGCAAACACTAATGGATTGATTTTTTCGTTTAACTTTGACACTGTCTGGAAATAGTATTTGAGTCTGTTGTATGGATAGCGTAAGTAGATACTTATCCTCGGAAGCATCATGTGTTGAATTTTACCCATGGATCATCCTTATAACATAACGATGAAATATTTTTGATGCGATGATGGGTTTGGATTTGCATTTTTGGACACTGCTTTAATCAACGAAGGTTCATATCCCTGTGAATGAGTCCGGGCGTTCGGTGAAGGAAAACATCATAACTACCATGCATATGGTGGTAAACCAGTAGAGTAGCGACTCTTTTATAGGTGATGGTATTTTGGGATCTGACAGTAGTGGTAGGATATTTTTTTAATTCTGCTTAGCTAACTATCATCTTCGAGTGGACAATCTGTCTCAAAGCGCTTATAGGTGTAGTCCGGTAGCTGCACTAAAGATCAGTTCCACTCTAGGTTTAGCGTGTTTACCACCTAAGGTCACATCATCGTTTAACATCAGGTGGGATTGTGACCAAACGTTAAGAGCTATAAACTATATAAAAAATACTGCAATAAATATGTATAACAGGTTTTAAGTTTTTAATAAACCATACACTGGTGTGACGCTATATGTTCAATTACATCGACTTCAGAGTTTAGATATTGTTACAGCCTGTTCAAAAACTGGTCGTCACAAATAAACGATAGATGAATCATCGAGACGTGGAGAACATGAACACGCATTGATAACTTATCGCTCCGATTATTATATGCAAATAGTACTATTCTAAAAGTAACAAGTACGTTTCGAATCTTTCGAATAGTGACGTCAGCCTTCCAGAGATTTCCAAAAAGAATAACGGCAATCATCCAGTCATTTAACATCAGGTGAGATTGTGGTGTAACCTTAGTCGCTTAAGTAGTTCAGAAAGCTTGTAAAATTATGCTTAACCTCTTTACTGATAGATTAATCGGTTTAAATATAAACACCAATGTGATATTCTTATATATATTTTTTGAGGAACACATACGAGCACGATACATGACATGCAGTAAAGGAAGTGACAAAACAAAATGACAGTAATGACAGTAGTGACATATCGATATGACATTATTCGAAACCCAAGTGCATTATATTTACACAGCAAGCTACGAACAATCATCATTGAAGATCTATTTTATTAATACATTCCTTTGCATACTTTTTATGCAAATATAACGAAAGCAAAAAAGGTCCTGACCAAGAGACTGCAGGTTAAAAAAAAACCTCTTTACTTTCTCTCGAAGTTGTAAAACGAAAAGTGTGTCAGTTCTTGCTAAACAAATTCTGATAGGTGTGACCGAAAAGTGAAACCCAATAAAGTTAAAACCAGCGTATACTTAAAATATAATTTATCAAACAATATATAATACGAAATTACTCTTCATGCCGATTCGAAGTCTGCAAGGTCAAACTTCGAGTTCCAACCAACTTCTCAAAAATTGCGCACTTTCCCGTAAGCAAACCTGTACCGCAGAAATGTACTTCATAAAGTAAAAATTGGGAAAAATAGAATCGTGACCTTCTCGACGTTTGAAGTTGCTAAACGTCTTGGTCTGGTCTGGTATTAATGTCCGTGGTTTTCCATGGGAATTGATGTGGAGGTCAATTACAGACTGACATCATTATTATAAGTTATGATGTTAAATGTGAAGCTACGAGGTAATGTTTCTTAGACTAAAAAGTGCATCCTAACATTTGAATTATAAATTCGAAATTACGTTTGCTTGTTTGTTACGCTTTCACGCCTTAACTACTCAACCGACCATCATAGAATTTTGTATATACCTTTCGTCGAGGAAAAATGTACTTATTTCGTACATACAAACTTATATTAATGCGACCGAATCTGCGGGCAAAACTATTTCTATAATATAAAAAAAAGTCCAGGCTAATAAGGACTGCCGACAGAAGTGAAAACTTATAATAATATTTTTTTTTTTTTTTTCGAATTTTTTAATGAGTTGTAGTATGAATTAGTCTGGTTTTACATTTCACATCTATTGGCAGCCCGAACAATAATTATTTACCCTTATATATAGATTATTAAATAGTCAAATATATGATGTGCTGCAAAATCTTAATACAAAATATCAATATTACGTGTACACAGACCGTTATACTACGCATCGCTAGTATCACGCAAGCCGCGCGAGCGCAAAACGCTTGGTCACGCTTCACTAGCATGTCATGACGCGAAATCGTTACCTTATCTCCTGGCAAAAGTACAGCTCAACGCGCCTAAAGCAGTTTTCACTTTTCAAATTATAGGATAATTGTATTAACCTGGTCGTTAAACAAACAAGTTGATGAACGTAGAACACGAGTAAAGGCTATAATTTATCCTTGTAATGTAATACATAATTTAAGTTGATAATACACACTCCGAGAATGCCTATTTAAATCTTGTCATACAAGACTATAGCTCCGTCAAAATGATTTATTCGGAGCCGTGTTAAATTATAATATTAGGTCTTTACCTATGAAATTGCCGTTTTATATGAAAAAATTTTAACAAATTTTTTTCATGTATTTTTTATTTGTATTAATCGAAGTAATCACCCATGCAATCAATGCATCTTTGCCAACGCAGTGGAAGTTTATTGATGCCCTTCTTAAAGAAATTAGCTGGTCGGGAGGCAACAAATTCTTCAAAGGCATTTTGTACTGCCTCTCGGGTATTGAATTTTTTTCCCGCCAAGGAGTTATCCAAATTCTGGAAAAAGTAGTAGTCTGTAGGCGCAAGGTCTGGTGAGTAGGGCGGATGACGTAGAACTTCCAACCCCAGTTCTTGCAACTTGGAGACCGTCTGCTGTGCAGTATGAGGTCGCGCGTTGTCGTGCAGGAGCAGCGGAGACGAGTGATTGACCAATGGTGGTTGGAGATGTGCCAGCTTCTCCATCATTGTGTTCAGTTCTTCACAGTACACATCTGCAGTAATGCTCACCCCGTTTGGTAAGAAGCTGTGATGAATCACACCGACGCTGGACCACCAAACAGTGACCATCACTTTTCTAGGGGTAAGTTTTCGTTTAGGGCATTGTTTAGTTGCTGAATCAGGATTCAACCAACTTGCTGAGCGCTTGCGGTTATCAAACAGAATCCATTTTTCATCGCAGGTAACAATGCGGTTCAAAATTCCTTCATTTGTGTGTCTGTTGAGCAGTGCAAGGCACGTCTCGACGCGTCCTTCGCGCTGGCGATCATTGAGTTCGTGGGGCACCCATTTGTCAAGCTTTTTTACCTTGCCAATTTGACGCAAATGGACCAATATTGTTTTAACGCTAACGTCGAAAGCTGCTGCTAATTCAGCCGTAGATTGTGTATCATCAGCTTCCACAATCGCCTTTAATTCGTCATTGTCGACTAAAGTCTTCGGACGACCGCGAGGTTCATTTTTCAGGTCGAAATTCCCAGAACGGAAGCTAGCAAACCAATAACAGGTGGTGCGTTGGTTTGTAGTGTTAGCTCCGTAAACGTTGTTGATATTGCGTGCCGCTTGTGCCGCATTGCTGCCACGACGGTACTCATATTCCATAATTACTCGAATTTTTAACGTATCCATGATGACAAAAAAGATTGAAATGCGATGAAAATGTAACACTAATCAATAAACAAATGACTACTTTTGGAAAAAGAATGCCATGTTTTTAAAATTAAATTAATTTGAAATTAGAATTCTTAGCCAAACATAAAATTATTTTGATTTGAAATGTCCAGTACTGCAGAACGGCAATTTCATAGGTAAAGACCTATTATTATTTATATTTCTGTACTTATTAATGAAAGTGTACCACTTAGTCACTTAAAGTAACCTCCACGCCAAACCTACTGAGCACTTTGAAGATAGTTGCGCATAAAATAAATCTAGGTATAAATACGTATTATATTATACTAACGGGCCTGGAGGACGTTGTCCCGCCCTCATAAAAAAAAAAACCTTGACAAATTATATACCTAAACCTTCCCCATGAATCACTTTATCTACTGGTGAAAACTGAGTGAAAATCCGTTAAATAGTTTTTGAATTTATCGCGAACAGACAGACAGATGTGGCAGAGGACTTTGTTTTATAAAATGTAGTGATATATACCATCGACACAGCTCAACGATAAATAGGCGCCAATTTTAGATTTCTATAAATAACTAGCGGGCCCGGCGAACGTTGTCCCGCTTTGACTATTAAAAAATCCTCAACAAAAAACCTTCCTCATAAGTCACTTTATCCACTGGTGAAAGCCGCATGAAAATCCGTTCAGTAGTTTTTGAGTTTATCGCGAACAGACAGACAGACAGACGCGGTAGGGGTCTTTGTTTTATACTATGTAATGATATTTTAATTTTTGTTTTGTATTTAGCTCTTGACTATATTAAACACAAGCCCGAACTATATTTAGAGCGGCCAAAAATATTCACAATAGCTATATTTAATTAAAACGTTCGAATAAAAATAGGTCCAATCTAGTAACGTTCATACAAGGTGAGGTTCGGTTTATTTTGAGCTTTATTGTCCACGCCTTATATACAGTACACTTAGTTCCACTAATTAATAACCATTTACTTGATTACTATGATTGATGAGGGTCACAAAGACCCGTCGTTGCTTCAATATACTCAGTATAAAACAAATATATGTCAAACGTAACATTTTATGTTTATTACTTAAACATATTAGTTCTCGTTGCTCATCTATATTAATAATAGCTGTGCCCGCGACTTCGTCCGCATGGAACTTAATGCAAAAACTGTCTTTTGTTTACTGTATCTTAGATTTGGGGGCATGGTAATACCCCCGCTAAGTCGAGTCTTGCAAGACTTGGTTTTTTTTATAAGTTTTTTTTTTGATGGTAGTATTTATTAATTATATAATATCCTGTTTTTGTGAGAGATTGAGTTGCATTTACTCACCTACTGTTTCCAGCTTAGCCAGTCAGTAGGTACTTAGCTCGAGCCATCATTCAAATTACAATAACTTTTGATAGAGTGGACCGATTTTAATGAAACAAAGACTAAATGTTACTCTAGTATATGCTTTATGAGGTTTGTTGTTTGTTTGTTTGTTGAACGTAGAACTTTAGCTGTGATGGGTGTTCGAATAAAACAGATAGATAGACATTTCTAAAAATGATTGAAATGTATTTTATTTCTTATTCCTAGACATCTGCAACAATTTTTTTTACACAAAAATCTAAAAAGTTCTGACATGTTAGATTTACGTTGTTACTATATATGTAATAATTAATATCCAGTAAATATAAGTGAGAAAGAAAAAGCTAAATAACTAAAGCGTGGCAAATAAAAAAAACAAAGTCATATTAGTCCTAATTATGCTTTACTTTTGCATTTCGCTTGAGCTATCCTAATAGCTGAAGAGACTGTTTGAAAGTGTGAAACGCATTACAATAATCTTTAGAAAAGTCAAAGTCTGGTAAAAACCAAATTAAAAATATTGAAGCAGTCATAAGGACTGCCGTCAGAAGTGACAACTCAAAACAATGAAGTAACCGTGTTCTCTTTTGACTTTTTAAATTAATTATAGTGTAAATTACATTTAAATTTCATAATTTGTATATTAAAACTCTTGATATTAGTCTCGTTTTTACATCTTTTGGCACCTAGAGCAATAACTATATATATTTTTATAACATTTATTAACCAATCAAACATATGATGGACAGCAAAATCTCAATACAAAATATCAATATTAAATGTACAGAGGCTGTTATACTACGCGTCGCTAATCAGACGCAAGCCGCGCAAGTACAATACGGTTTGTCATGCTTACTAGCATGTCATGACATGAAATTATAAATTGATCTGCTGCCAAAAAAATACAGCACAACGCGCTTAAAGAAGCTTTCGCGTCAAAAATATATTTTTGTGTTTTATAAAATGTGTATTCAGAAAGATTAATTTAAAATCACGTTATGAGTTTTAAGAGCGAAGCAGTTACCATACAAACTGCGAATCAGAACAAAATAGGGTAAGTGAATACGAAGCAATAGTGTGGCCGGACTGTACGGTAGTGATAGCGCGGCGTACGACTAATTTGTGAATAAAATAATCTTTATTCTAGTAAAGGGTTACTTTCAAATATTTGTATTTAATGTCTTATTTTTTTTTATTACGGGACAAAGGTCCTTCAAAAGTGTTTAATATTACATTTTCTCACCACAGTTACGCAAAACCACTGGGGATTTGAGTTATACTAACTAATATTTGTTTTTGCGACATCTACTTATTTCAAATCAAGTCACAAGAGGTAGCGGGGTATTTTGTATATTAAAATATAATGTTTTTCGCAATCCATTGAAAATTATACAATCCTAAATCCAAAACTATGGGTAATATCTATATATGTATCCTTATTATGAAGAAGTAAAGTTTTTGTAGTGAAACTTCGAATTGGAGGGTTTTTAAATTCTGATCGGCAGCCTTTTTGTATGACGAAAAGTGGCGGGCGTAAACACCGTGCCGGTTTGTGTGCTGAAAGCACTGGTTCACGTCCGACCTCCGGAGTCAAGCAACGTCGAGCGCGTTCATTACTTGGATGGATGACCGCCTGGGAACACCGCGTGTCGTTGGGGTTTTGTTATATTTTTTAAATTAAAACGTTTCCTACAATAGTTTCATTTCTATCCTATCTATTCTATCCTATCTATTCTATTCTATTCTATTTTTTTGGAAAACGTAATCTCCAGAACTACTGATCCGATTTAAAAAATTCTTTCACTGAGTGTGGCAGTCAGTGTCTTTTAGGCCAACGGTATTAGTAAATTTGAAAGAAAACAATTTACTCGCCAATTTTTTACTTTAATCCTCAAAGATCGATTACTATTTGTTAGAGTAAACAAATTATGTTCAAACAAAATTCGTCCGTGTATTTCGTGGATGATGTAATGGTAGCAATATTTCTCTACGCATTCGTATGCCCTTGGTAAATTACATTTATATTATAGTACGAGTATTTAGTATTTATTTGTACGTTTAGGTAATTAATTGACGTCTATTAGCGACTCTGTTTATTTTTTAAATTCATGACAAAATAATTCTGTAAGTGTATTTACATTTCGGGTACAGACAAAAACTTGATTAATATTTAAAACGAAAACGATTCAAGTTTAGAACTTTTATAGATTTTATAGAAACTGGAAAGAAACATTTTAATTACAGAGAACTATCAGTAAGGGACAAGGAAATGCAGTAGTTTAAAAAAAAAAACAATGTTATGTCGACAAAAATTTCTAAATTCTTTTCTTCTCAGAATTGAAAATAAGACTGTTATTGCAATATTAAACTTTAGAATAGTATACTTAAAGGAATACTATTGAAATAAATTAAAACTTTTAGAGGTCAATGTACACAGAAAAGCAACCTCATACATAATTGACCAAAAATTTGTTTATTAATTTGTTTCTATCTGAACACGACATATATATTTGTGTCTAATAATATGTCACACTGAGTAATCCACAACGGCAACCATCGAAAGATATTATATTAGGAGATTTTTTTTACACTTCATAGGTTTTAGTGTTTGAACACAGTGTCATCTGTTGTTAAATGTCGATGGGGTTCAAGATGGTACACACGCTAAACCCACAGAGGTACTGACTTTCAAGTGTAGCTACCGGAAAACACCCATAGGTGCTTCGCGACAGATTTTCAATTTGAGGCTGGTAGGTAGCCAGGCGGACTTAGATAAAACCCTACCACCGTACTGTGGTTTCTACCTATCTATCACTATATTTTCCTTTACCGGAAGCTTCGACTCAGTTGTAAGCATTCGAACCTATGTTCATGGACACTGTCTCTGAACACGCTATCAACGGAACCATCATCGCCTTACATTGCTCGTATAATAACCGATTCGAGTAAAACCACAAGAGAGACTGTGATGTATTTCTGACTATCTGTATTCTGGGAGTGTACCAGTCGAGTACGGATTGACTAAGCATGCCCTAATGGCGCGGGTGTTTAAACTGATACATTTTTTTTAATTATGTCATAGGAGGCCAACGAACCGGCGGGTCATCTGATGTTAAGTGATTACCACCGTTGATAGACACTAACAACACCAAGGGAGTCGCAAGTGCGTGGCCACCCTTTGGGGGGAAGGGGAGTGAGAGGGAGAGAAGAGAGGAGAGGAGGTGAGCCTCCGGCGCTCTCACTGACCGAACGAAACGCAACAATGGAAGCACTGTTACTTCACGTCGGTTTTCTATGAAAGGGTGGTACTACCCCGAGCGAGCCGACCCATTCATGCTGAAACCAGTAATAGTCTCAGCGTGGCTCTACCACCTATATATAGATGATAGTTGCGATCTAGTCAGCAAAATTATCATTTCCTAACAAACCAAGCGAGTGCTTAAGATGAAGTAATAGATAAAAGTTAATCAGTTTATAATGTCGGTGACCCAAATTATCTCAAAAGTGGCTCGATCGGAATCAGAATCTTTCGACCCCTCACCGTTGCTATCTGCGCTCATCTGAAGAGTTTCTTCTTCAATATCCATAGACTTAGAGGTTTGAAAACGGGCCGACTTTCAGTTAATTTGACCAACACAGTTATTAACTACGTAATAAACTTCTAAGGCCTGACGGATAACAGGCAGTTAAAAGCCTTGGATCTAGAAAAAAGAATTTTTTGAAGTGAGAGGGTGTCAATCTTGTTATGAAACGAAAATGTGTAACAAAGAGATAGTTATAAATGTATATATAGGTTTTAGGTTGTGAGAGAATGAGATAGTATATTCTTAATGTACTCGAAATATATACAAGGAAAAGGAAAGAGAGAGAGAGAAACGTTAAAATCTATAGCACATAATTTTCTGTTGGTTCGTAGAGATTATCGCGTACTTTTAAAAATATTCCGTTTTGTGTATTATTATTGTTTAGGCTAAAATGATTAAGAAGCATTGAAATCCACAACGGTATTATCCGTCCTTATTTAAATTCATCAAGTGTCGTATTTCCTACCCCCAAACCTCTCACCGGTGCTTAAGACAGTCCAACCAATAATTGACGACGTCGCGATCTCTGTGGTCGAAATCGAATAATACATTATATTATAGATATTTATAATCATAATCACTACAGAGTTTAAAGTGATAAGAACTAAAATTAAAGTGATTTAAGATGAGGCCTCCACGACCGTGACAACAGAAGACAAAAGCTAAATGGTATTTTTCTTATACGGCCGTTATATATTCCGGCCATCGTGCATTGTTTGCGACCAGAAGAAAAGAAAGCAACCCGCCGAATTATTGAATCTTTTTACGAAAGAACAACCAGCGCTAACAATCACCATTGTGAATATGTATTAAAACGTTACAAAATAATGCCGTAAACCAATGTCTACCACCTCCGTAGTGTAGACATCTCACTCTCTTAGAAATTAATCACAATACTAAGTTTCACTTTTACTGCGTGTGAACTACACACCACTTTTTATACAAGAGTTTCTTATATAAAGAGACGAGTATTAAGAAAGTATTTTGAAAATCAATCCTTAGAAGGGGTTTCATTCCTTATTATTGCCGATAATAAATCCGGAAAGGCTAGTTGTTAGAAGCATAAAGAGAAGAGAAGTAGAAGCATAAGAAGTAATATTAATACTCCTTGATTTATTCCGTCATCTGTATGCGATCAGATCCCCTTCTGTTGTTTGTAACTTTATTGCTAATAACTGATAAACTTTGGTAAAAAAAAGAAAATTTACTTTTGATTTCGTGTATAAATTTCAAATTGTCAGTTATATCAGAATTTTAAACAAATGGCCGAAATTCTATCATAATTCACAATCTTTTTAGTTTCAGTATTTTGAAGTTTTTTTAACGAAGAGTGTACATATATTTATTGTAGGACATAAAAGTCATGAAGTATCACGAATTGAGACTTCTTTTTTTTTTTTTTGGCAACCAATCTTGTAGATTATTCCTGCCATTGTCGAGTATTTAATAGTATTACATGTTCTTCTTCCATTGCATTTTTGGCAACCAGTCTTCTAGCAGACTATTATGCCATTGTCGAGTAGTTAATAGTATTACAAGTTCTTCTTCTATTCCATTTTTGGCAACCAGTCTTCTAGCAGACTATTATGCCATTGTCGAGTAGTTAATAGTATTACAAGTTCTTCTTCTATTCCATTTTTGGCAACCAGTCTTCTAGTAGACTATTACTGCCATTGTCAAGTGAGGATCGATATTACAAATTTCTTGATATAATTTCAATGAACTAACAAGATGGTGGCCATCTTGTTAGAATTTTCCGTGGAATTTTTGTGGCATTTCAGAATTCATGGTGCGTGGTATTATTTTCCATTCACTTCACTTATGCACAATAAACAAACTATATTACATAAAACACCACCGATTTTACACAATATAGAGTCAAGTAACTCAAGATTATAAATAAAAAATAAAATCCACTACATGACAGACCAAGATCCCGCCAAAAACTCAAATTGAGACTTGTAGGAAAATCTTATTATTAAAGGCTTAATAACGCTAGTAAGTAATCTATACCTATAATAATAATATTTTAATGTTCCAAGTCATATAGTTATAATAACGATGTATTAAACGTGTCTGTACTGTTTCAATTCTTGTGAAAAAAATTATGTTGCAGATGTCTTGGTATCTATATCTATACATATATTATATGAATGTAAATCGAACGTGTCTGTACTTTTTCGATTTTCGTGAAAAAAATCGTTGTAGATGTCTAGAAATAGTAATTAAATAAAAAAAATCATTTTTAGAGATATCTGTCTGCCTGTCTTTTTGTATGAACACGTATAACTGCTAAAATACTCGGTTTTGTATAAAACCACAAAAAAATCATTAAGCATATCCACTTAGGCTTTGTTTTATTAAAATCGGTCTACTCTATCAAAAGTTATTGCAATTTGAATGACGGGTCGAGTTAAGTACGAGAGAAAAGTAAATAAATAAATGGATTTAATATGTTCAGATGATTATGTTAGTCACTATTGTTTTACATTAAGTTCCACGCGAACGGAGTCGCGGGCACAGTTAGCAAGTAATAAAATACATTCCAATCATTTTTAGAAATGTCTATCTGCTTGTATGATCACTGCTAAAGTACTGTGTTCAAGATAAAACATTTAGTCTTGGTTTCATTAAAATCGGTTCACTCTATCAAGAGTTATTGTCATGTTAATGACGACGCGACTTAAGTACGAGAGAAAAGTAAATAGATTTAATACATTTAGATGATTTTATTAGCTACTGTTTGCTTACATTGGGTTCCACGCGAACGGAATCGCGGGCATAGCTAGTTATTAATAAGACAAAGATCGTCAATATGTACTAAACAAACAAATAAGGAAAAACGGTTGAGAAATAGAGGAGACAAAGGTATGGAACTGTTTTTTCTATACCTATTGATATATATAAGAGATGTCTAAGGCTTAAACAATAATGTATAATTATAGCCAATAGATTACAAACTCTCCGAGGAGAATGCGTTACGGTCGATCAAATTATTCTAAAGCCGCGGGCGTGAGGTCGCTTAACAACTTGTATTAAACATTTGTTGAAGCTTTGAAAAGTTTAAAAGGTCCTCCAAAGTTTAACAACCCGTGCCGTATCAAAAATTGTGTTCGCAAACATTAGGTTAGTGTTATGTAAAATATTAAAGTGTTTTTGTGTATTTTATTATGAACTTAACGGTCTGTTATTTGTTCTTGTTATTTTCGGAAAGTGTTGTTAAACCGATTTTAATAAAAATTTTCTTCGGTAAAGGCTTCTTCAGAGTATAAACTGCGATACACATCATTACGTTTTTACTTAGGGATTAATCAGTAATAATAAAATATAACAAAGGTAACATAACAAAAAAAAAGGGCTGTAAGAATTTTGTAGTCATCACAAAATTATAAAATAAATGAACCGTTACATTTAAAAATAAGCTAAATTCAGTTTGAGCCGTTCCTAATATTTTACATTATTTTTCATGATCTTAAAATTTTGTACATAAAAAATATTATGATCATAAAAAAAAAACTAAAAACCTTATGGACGGCAAAATTTGAACTTCGTTTTCGGTGTATTCAAAATTTAAAAACACTTTATTCAATTTAGGCCCTAAGAAGGCACTTATGAACATCAAAACTACCACCGGTTCGGAAAACAACCCAGTCATCGAGAAGAACCGGCAAGAAATTCGATCTGGTTTATCTTTTTAACAAATATATATAATATTTAGAATAATAATATATTGTATATAATAGTAAATTTCACAAACGTTTTTAATGGATGCACAGAGATGAGTCAAGTCCAGACATCACCATCGTTCACATATTGAGCCACTCTATAATAGCCTTTTGACACCAAAACCCGCTTGACATGGCGCTTAAGTTCACAATCCGGCAAATCGGTAATATCCTTTGGGACTTTGTTGTAAAATCTAACACTATTTCCCAAAAAACTGTTACTGGTCCTACCAAGTCTAAAACGTTGGACAACCAGTTTGTCACAGTTTCTAGTATTTAGATTGTGCCGGTATTTTACGAAATCTAGCTTTTCTAGGTTCTTACGGACATACATTAAATTGTCAAGAATGTATTGGGAGGGCAGAGTTAAGATACCGTACTCCTTGAACTTGTTCTTTAAGGATTCGCGAGGTCTCATATTGTAGATTGCTCGAACTGCTCGTTTTTGTAATAAAAATATGGTGTCTACCTCAGCTGCTGTCCCCCACAACAGAATGCCATAAGACATTAGGCAATGGAAGTAGGCGAAATAGACTAACCTAGCAGTGGCAATATCAGTTAGCTGGCGAATCTTACGTACTGCAAATGCAGCAGAACTTAATTTGCTTGCCAATTGTTTAATTTGAGAACTCCATTGTAATTTTGAATCTAGTGTGATACCCAAAAATACAGTATTATCAACTAACCCTACAAAATTCCCTTCGATATTGATGCTACTATCAACCTGTGGCACGTTAGGCAAAATAAATCTCATACATTTTGTTTTACCTGTATTAAGTACTAAGTTATTTAATGCAAACCAATGAGAAATTTCGTTTAAAGTATTGTTTACGTGCCCAACCTCTGAATCTGTCCTTTTTCTTTAAATATAATTGAAGTATCGTCTGCAAAAAGCACCATGTCAGCACAGTTATTGACCATTAGCGGCAGATCATTTATGTATATTAAGAACAAGAACGGTCCTAGAATAGAGCCCTATGAGACACCAATTCGTGCAAAGGATCCTGCAGAGGTTACCCCTTGTATGCTAACTTTCTGATAACGATCTTTTAAATAAGAGACTAGAAGGTCGAGAGAAGATCCACAAATATCATAATGTTTTAATTTTAGAATAAGCGTACTATAGTCAATGCAATCAAAGGCCTTAGACAGATCGCAGAACACACAAATTGCATCATGCGAATCCTCCCAGGCCCTAAATATATAACTTATAAGCGTTGCACCCGCGTCAGTAGTGGATTTCAATTTCGTGAAACCAAACTGTCGACCATCCAGAAACTTTTGCATATTGAAATAGTCTACTAATTGGTTGAGCATAATCTTTTCAAAAATTTTACTTAAGGACGGAAGTACAGAAATAGGTCTATAGTTTCCAAGACTACTTCTGCAGCCTGATTTAAACAAAGGAACTACTTTGCTTATTTTCATTAAATTGGGGAAAGTTCCTTTTGCTATACACTGGTTAAATATATTAGCCAAATGTGGTGAAATAGTAACAATTAAAGACTGTACTACTGTTACCGATATACCCCATATGTCTTCGGTGTGTTTTAAATTTAATTGCTTGAAGGTCCGTATTATCCGCTAATAGATAAGAATTTATGAAACCTGGAAATCTTAAATAAATTAAACATGGTATGTGAACGGTTAAAATTGGATTTAGCTCGTTTTGATATGTAACTACTCAAATAAAACATATTATATCGAGTAAAATATATATAAAATAAATATATATATGCTCCGCTGCAAAAAGGAGAAATGGGGCAAACAGATGACGGTTTGGTACCCAAAGGTGACGCTAGAAGTCGAGGTCGCCAAGCAAAGAAAATGAAAGAATCAATTGCAAAATGAACTTAGACCCCTTTTAAATCAAAGGGGCGGCAGTCAGTTTTAGAACCGATGATAGTTTAGCTGATAGTGTATTCGGATACTGCGTCTACGGACGTAAGTCCCAATTCTAGCAACTGAGTTGGGGTTGTCAGAAAAGGAAAACATTGTTATAAAACCATGGCATGGTGGTAGGGCTTTTTCTAAGTCTGCCTGACCAGATATCCCTCTCAAGTAGAAAATCTATCGCCAAGCACCTGTTGGTATGTTCCAACAGCTGCGTTTCAGAGCCAGCCCCCTCTAACTTTAGCGTGTTCCAGTAGTCTGGTGAAGCTGTTAAAACCTTGCTAAGACAATAGCGTAGTCAGTTCGAGAAAAAAAAATAGCTTGTTTACTATATTACCACATTATTATTAACATCATATGAGATCAAAAACTAAATATAAAAACTCAAACAAAAGCTTAAAACCTATAGAGCATACGTAAAAAGTCAGATAGCTGTAGAAAGAGTTGGAGAAAGCCTTTGCAGTCGGGCACACCGAAACAGAATATATTTTGTAATATACGTGTAGTTTTTTTTATACTTTACACTTAAATATCTTGACACAAATGGAAAATTTTCGGAAAATAAAGGCCCTATTATTACTATTGTTAGATAAAACATACCCCGCACTTCAAACACATATAAAACATATTTCTTCATTCATATCAACAAAGTTTGCAGGCATCAGCCAATAATAAATACATTAGTTATTCGTAAATAAAATCCTGTTCGTGTAAGAAGAGCCCCCAATTACTGTATGATAACGAGGTCCTCTGAAGACCCTTATTACACCCAAATCCTTCGAATTTGTGAATATTTATTCTACACTACCACGTGAATAACATAGTTACCAGTAATGTAATTAGTAATATATGTGGGTTGTTACATATCACCTCCACGCACGTGAGCGCCTAAACGCTTACACATGCAAGTGGAAGGGTTTTATTATTTTCCCCTTATCAAACTGAAATAGTTTAGGATATTATCCGATCCGAACAAAAACAGTTCCACTGTAAAAAATTGCGCCAAGTACACGTTCACAACTCTTCATTTAGAAAAATACTAAGGAGAAATTATCATCTTACAAAAAGATGTAAAATCAAAAAAAAAAACAGACCAAGTAGCCGTTATGATTTTTAATAATTGAAAAAATTTTTTGGTAAATTTAACAATTAAAAACCATTTTTTAAACGTACTTGGCGTGCGTCATTGAGTACCCCAAATTTTTTTATGTCTGATAATTAAGGACAAAGAACTGGTGTGAGAAGCGATTTTACGGACAACAATTCCTCTTGCCTCTCCTCACCAAGTCATTGACCCTACTGATAATTATTTTGATGCAACCATATGAATCTATACATTAAATATGAAAAAATTTTAGGTACTCAATGACGCACGCCAAGTACGTTTAAAAAATGGTTTTTAGTTGTTAAATTTACCAAAAAATTTTTTCAATTATTAAAAATCATAACGGCTACTTGGTCTGTTTTTTTTTTATTTTACATCTTTTATTTTACCTTTTACTTTACCTTACCCTTACCTACCTTACCTACCTTACCTTTTACCCGGAAATCGGTAATCGAACCAATTTTCTAAACGCAGCCTGCGAAACATCTTTGGAGGTTAATTGTTAAATCTCATCTGGTTTAATTTAATGCATCATTCAACTTAATTGGGACATTCAAGTAATCGTTTGATCGTGTCTTTGTGCCGCTTTAGCTCGACGAAATCTCGTGACTATTGTGTTCGTAATGAAAAAAATGTTTTGCTATATATTCTGTTTTCGTGTATAATATACAATATAGTACTACAGCAACCTATTAGAAGGTATTCCCGGTCGAAACAGATCTTTGTCTGATGGACATGATTGTTATTTCTATGAATGAGTATGTATACACATATATATAGCTTCTTGTGACCATTGATATTGGGATTGTGGGCGATATTTAGTTTGAAATCAAATGGCCACGTGTAACATTGATCCAATTATAGTAAGCAGTATAAACGATCGGTATAGAAAATACACTATTTTCAAATACTAATTAAATATCTAGAACACTCTACGAACGTCTACATATAGGGATAAAGCTGAAACAAACTGAAAATTTATCGATTCGAGTAATATAATCAAACAAACAAATAACAGGGTGTCGAATAACATCATAAGATTTGAGACAGTCAAGTCAACCTCACGTGCACGTGGTGCACCCTGCTAAATAACGAACGAGGCAATGGCGAAAGCGGGGTGGTCGGGCTTTACAGCCTGACTGGGTCGCAACCACCATGTGTACGGCAATAATGCCCATCATAGTGATTCGCTTCTGCGGGTCGCGTTTCGGGATCAACCTATGCATATCCAGCTTTTCGCAGGCCGGCATGACAGCGGTGACCGGTGTTGGATAGTGTGTCACTCGGTGGTCGCCATTGTTTTTGGATTGTACTGTGCTTACCATCAGGCATAGTGAAGTCATTTTGCCGTGCTACAATAAAAAATAAGAAAAGTTCTAAAAATAGTATACACTCAAACTTCCTCTTTCCTTTAAAGGCATAAAACAATTTAACACAGTCTATGAATTTCAACCTTTCGTTTTTATCGCATATATATAAAAGAACCACATATATATCATATATATATATATATATCAAAGTGAATACTATAGAATTAATATAGCGGCAAGCGGAAGAAACTCACAAAAGGACTGGTATCAAAGGATATCAAAGGGTAATCAGGTTATGTTTTGAATGCGTGTTCTAATATATTCAATTAGCGCTAACTAACTGCATTATACAACTATTGTTTAAGCACGTAACGATAATAACATCGGCTAATTCATAGAATAATAAAACAAAATCTACTAGTATTTCTGTTTTCATCACATTCATATTATACAACATATTTTGATTATGTATTGGTAGATATGTATTCAAAATTTACGTAAAAATACTTAATTATAAGTATTTAAACCTTTAAGAAATTTGTAGAAGCGGAGAAATCTCTTGTATTTAAGTAAATATAAATGTAAAATGTACATAAAAAAAGACTTTTGAATGTGAATGATTTTGAGTAAAGAATTCGAAAAAGAATCCCATTAAAACGCGTTACAAGAAATAATACATTTTGTAATATAACGATCGCTTGAAGGTAACCAAAACGGTGAACAAAATAGCTCAGTTAATTCGGATTCCGAATCGAAGAAGCGATGAAATCAGTCGCGCGAAATCCTGTAATTTATTAAATGTAAATACATACTGAAATATTTATCCCAGACATCGTCAGTGTCAAAAATTTAAAGAAAAATTCCATCAGAAACAACAGGGTAGATAATCTCTGTTTATGTTGTATACTAGCTGTGCCCGCGATTTCGTCCGCGTGAAACCTGATATACAAAACATTGACTAATCAAGTCATTTGAATGCATCACATCTAACTTCTATGTACTTTGCTCTAGTACTTAAGTCGTTTCGTCATTCAAATTACAATAACTTTTGGTAGAGTGGACCGATTTTAATGAAACAAAGACTAAATGTATGTTACTCGAGGATATGCTTTATGTTTTTAACCGACTTCAAAAAAAGGAGGAGGTTATCAATTCGACTGTATTTTTGTTTTTTTTTTTATTTTTTTTTTTTTTATGTTTGTTACCTCATAACTTTGGACTGGGTGAACGGATTTTGATTATTCTTTTTTTATTTGAAAGCTGGTACTTCCCGTATGGTTATTGGAAAGGATGTACTTCAAGGGTAGTTTGACGAGAATTTGGTTAGGTTCTGATCATGGGATCCGTGACAAAGTAAGAAAACTTTCATGAAACGAGCCTGCTCCTTTCTTAAGGGCCGGCAACGCATCTGTGTTTCCTCTCGTGTCGCAGGTGTCCATGGGCGGCCGTGATCACTTACCATCAGGTGACCCGTATGTTCGTTTGCCACGAATATTATAAAAAATACTCTTCAATTCTTAGGAGCCTATTGTGCTTATGTTCGTTGCTGTGTTGCAACATGACGCAAGTATTGTAATTACATTACTTAAGGTGTATTATGTGTGAAGCGATGGTAGCTGAGTTGGTGGTAGAAACTATCGTGGATTATTGATAAGGTTGCGTTCGTACCAAACGTTACTTATTGTACAACCAATTGGAACCATATCGCATACCATACCGCAAAAATGAGCATATTTTAATATACTTAAGGCGGAACGGAGTTCGCGGGCACTCCTAGTAAAATATATTTATGTACACTAAAAATGGAAAAATAAAGTAAATTTTCAAAAAAAAGTATTAACCGACTTCAATATCAATCAAAAACCCATAAGGCACTAAAAAGCGGAAAATAAATAGTTTATCAAATTAACCAAATTAAATAAAACATATGAATATGTGTGCTACCTAGAGATGTATTGGAAGTCGGTGCGAACCGAAAATCATATCATAGGTACAAAGTTTAAGTCCACTCTCGCGTCTCTGTAATACATTTCTACCTGGAACAAATTTGAAATTTCGGTCGGCACCGACTTTATTATTATTTATTTATTATTTATTTTTTATTTATTTTCCGCTTTTTAGTGCCTTATGGGTTTTTGATTGATATTGAAGTCGGTTAATACTTTTTTTTGAAAATTTACTTTATTCTTGGTGATGTTTTATCGTGAACGCAATATTTCTGTGTCCAAGCAAACAGAAAGACAGACATTTCTAAAAATGTTTGAAATGTATTTTATTACTTATTCCTAACCTTTAAGAACTTTTTCACGAAAATCGAAAAAGTACAGACACGTTACATTTACATTCTTATTATATGTATAAATGTGTAGATAGATATAATTATTATATGTATAAATAATGTAAATATGGTTCTTCTGAGGCTCAATCACATCAAAAATTACTGAATATATCAGTATAGGGTTATGGTCAATCGACAGGGAATTTTTCTTAGATTCGCTTTGTTGCATCCAAAACAACAGCCCATCCCGGGATTCGGCCACTTTGGCAACCTTGAGCTTGTTTTGTTGCATCCAAGACAACAGTCCATGCCGGGATTCGGCCACTTTGACAACCTTGAGCTTGTTTTGTTGCATCCAAGACAACAGCCCATGCCGGGATTCGGCCACTTTGACAACCTTGAGCTTGTTTTGTTGCATCCAAGACCACAGCCCGTGCCGGGATTCAGACACTTTGGCAACCTTGAACTTGTTTTATTGCATCCAAGTCAACAGCCCATGCCAGGATTCGGCCACTTTGACAACCTTGAGATTGTTTTGTTGCATCCAAGACAACAAGCCCATGCCGGGATTCGGCCACTTTGGCAACCTTTAGCTTGTTACAACCAAGACAACAGCCCATGCCAGGATTCGGCCACTTTGGCAACCTTGAGTTTGTTACCAACTGGCTGAGCGGCATAATCGCTCGCCCCATTAGTCCTATGATGCTGTGGTGATCAGGCCAAACAGCGTTAGTCAGTTTCGAAAAAAAAAAGTATTTTGGGAATCATCTGTGTACCTCCAGCTGAGAGGCCTGTATGTCGACATGACAGTGACGATCGCTGATATATGATAGACTAGCTGTGTCCGCGACTTCGTCCGCGTGGAATCTTAATAAAAAAAAACAGTTATTACTAAAATCATCTCAGTATATTTTATCGTGAACGCAGTACTTTAGCAGTGATGCACGTAAACAAACAAACAGATAGACCAACAGACAGACGGACATTTCTAAAAATGATTGAAATGTATTTTATTACTTATTCCTAGACGCATGCAATAATTTTTTCACAAAAATTACAGACACGTTGGATTTATTTTCATATTATATGTATAGATCTTAAGATGATCGTTGTTGTTTTCAATTGGATTGTTCTTGAGGCCGCGGGCAAAAGCTGGTCTAGTATATTTTCAGTACAAATATTAATATAAGGATAATAAAGATGGTTAGGAGTTTCGGGTCGACCAGACTGAGGGAAAATATTACATCATAATCAGAATTTGATTGAAAGAAGCCCGAGGCTATTCAATAATAAAGGTCCGAGTAGCTGATGGACGTTAAAATAGAATACGTAACAAAAAGACGAACAAGGTTAATAAAAGAAAATCGTATTTTATTTTTAATAGTAATGAATACAGATGGATTTTGAGTTTTCTTCTTTTCAGATATAAATAAATGTTCGCGGATTCGTTAGCGTGAACTAAAGAATTATTGGTAACTATAGTCTGCCCGCAACCGCTGTATCGCGTGTACCTTAGGTACGCGAGCGGCCAGCAGACGGGGGGGGGGGGGGGGGGCGAAGGTACTGTCTGTATTAAGAAGCACATGAGATAATACAGTAAAACCTCGTTAGTTTTGAATATACTCTATTCGCACTCTCTTTGTGTTTTTCGCACTCAGTTTTTGTTTCAATCTGCAACAGGCTATTACTCACCTACTCGTTTATTACTATAACACAGTGAAGGCAGGCATAAATATTTCGTTGGCAACTTAAACGAAATTATCAAAACTGCGGTCTCATTGAGGTAAGCTTTACTTAACTATAAGCTACTTTAAATATATGTATCTACTAGCTATACCCGCAGCTCCGCACGCGTGTTTTTTAAATCGTATTAAAGAATTATAAAATTATGAGACAATGTACAATTATATAAATGCTCTAAAAGACAATTGTAAGTACGACGCGCACGCCACTAAAAGTAATATGTAACGTGTACATTAGATATATAAATATTAACAGCGTGCCAAATGAGGTTTGTCATCAGCAACATATTTGGGACCTTAACCCACCATATAACTACCTCAGTGCTCACTTACACTGTATAAGGAACTAATGAAACAATAACTTAAAATGTTATTACAAAGATTTACATTTACATTACATTTAATATACAATGCCATTATTATAATTAATACTTTGTGACTATACAAAAAATAAACGCTTGTCTGTTCCGCAAAATATTGTATTATGGAACTCTTTACGTAATACGTTTATAATCTAAGATATTATCAGGAAGACCTCTATATCATTAAAGTTATTAATAATTATAACGTCGAATTGTAAACAATAAGCAGATAATTATTTCTCTTATTAAAAATAAAGAATGAGTTGAAAATCTTGCTAAATTTCATGCAGACAAAGTCGCGGGTAACAGCTAGTCTAAAATAGAATATTCTCAATTACTTTTTATAAGGTTCGCTATCTATCAGTGAGGTTCGCTATCTATCAGTGAAAGTCCCGTGAAAATCAGTCTAACCGTTTTGGAGAAAGCACTGCGGGCGAAGCCACGGTTAACAGTTAGTATAAACTAAAATTGCTTGAATTACTTTTTATAAAGTCAGCTATCTGCCAATAAAAATCTCGTAAAAATCGGTCGAACCGTTTTGGAGATAGCAACTGCGGGCGAAGCCACGATTAACAGCTAGTATGAACCAAAATTACTTGAATTACTTTTTATAAGGTCAGCTATCTGCCAGTGAAAGTTTCGTGAAGATCGGTCGAACCGTTTTGGAGATAGTACTGCGGGCGAGGCCTCGGTTAACAGCTAGTCTAAATTAAAATTATTTGCTATGATGTCCGCTATCTGCTGGTGAAAGTTTCGTGAAAATCAGTTAAACCGTTTTGGAGATAGCATTGCAGACGAAGCCGCGGTTAATAGCCAGTCTAATTTAAAGTAGCTTAAGTAACCCGCTGTAATTTCAGCTATCTGCCAGTGAAATTCCCGTCAAAATCGGTCTAGCCGTTTCGGAGATTACCCGGAACAAACAGACAGACAGACCGACAAAAATATTAATAATTATTGCATTTTTGTTATCAGTTGCGTGTATACTTTCAAACCCAATCAATAAAAAAGGGTTATTTTGATGTTACATACAGACACTTCATT
Source organism: Antheraea yamamai (assembly GCA_036509395.1). Classification (NCBI taxonomy): domain Eukaryota; kingdom Metazoa; phylum Arthropoda; class Insecta; order Lepidoptera; family Saturniidae; genus Antheraea; species Antheraea yamamai. The sequence goes on along the minus strand of AP028434.1, from coordinate 16,451,854 downwards.
TTTATTATATGTATAGAAGAAGATTGAAATCACGGATAAGAGCAAAAACTAAATTATTTTGAGTTTTTAGTGGACTCATGATTTTACTGGTAAGAGTAATGTTGTGTAAAGATAATGGTTCTTAGGAAGCGTTGTGGGAATTTACGGACTTACTAGTCTGGATGGTGTGGCTTTCTTTTAGTGCACTTCACTCGCGGTGATAATATATATGTTTTCGATACACTATCTTTTCCGGGGTCGGCAAGATTCATTTACTATTTTTAACTTAGCGATATATCCAGTTTGTACTTTTTACGTGATATATGCATTGACACGTTAGGTGCGTCCGCAGTCAAGATGGAAGCAAAGTGACAGGAAGGAAAGGGAATGTGGTGACAGAAGGGATTGGATGGTACATTGGGAAATGTAAAAATGTAAAACGCGCCAACAAGTAATCTCTCTGGAAAAGTCTCTTGTGTTTAACTTACGTAGATCGATATTTCATGTGAGTAGGCGCTTCTTTTATTTGTATAAAATGTTTATAAAAGTAATGATTTCTCCACGGGGAGTTGGACACATATCCGGAGTCGGGAAATCGAAAAATTGGATTCGATGTTTAACTCTGTCTGCGCTTTATGATTTGGATTTCGTATACTTATTTAGACATACTTATGCAATAATGACTTGGACAAGTAATACATATTTTGCAATAATTTAATTTGTTCCCGAAAAATATATAAAAAATTACTTTATAAAGTTTAAGGAACATTACAGAGAGTTAAACTGGCAAAGATTTTATAACACTACTAAAAATGCTTTCTTATAAATATCAAATCGAAATGGACGCAATAAATAGTTACCACGAGGCATTTTGTAACCACTGAAAGATGTTTTGCGTGTACATAAGTACTACAATAAAAGGCTAATTTAACACGAACTGTTTCTGTTTGAACAGCTTTTGATTGTTTAACACAGATATGCTTAATTAAACAGATGACATTGTTTTTTTTTAATAAACTGGCGGTTTGTTCGCATTCTGCACTAATTTTGTTTCTAATTTTTGTGTTTTTCAATATCAAATATATCGTTAAATATTATTTCTCAGTAAACGACATGAATAGGCATGTAACGATAAATCGAAATCCAATAATATCAATCGAAGGTAATCGATATGATAATATTAAAACGTTAATATCGATATAATTGTAATGCTAAACATTGAAAAATATGCCAAAAATTAAAATTATTTATAAATTTGAATTTCGATTGTTTCTCATTATACAAGGTTCTTAGCATCCTTTCTAATATTATAAATAGAAATGTGAGTTTGTTTGTTTTTTACGCTTCCGCGCTTTCGCTGCTCAACCGATCATCATAATATTTTGCATACACGTTGTCCGAAGTACAGAAAAGGACAAACCTACATAAATACGAGTAAAATCGTGAGAAGAAACTATTATTTTGGATAAAATAACCATCAAGTAACCATCGGTGGCAGTACGCAGTGACGACATAGGTTGCAGATAATATGATTCGTCTTACTCTTTCGCCCACATTTATGTCTTTCGGTTTATGACATAGTCCCCTTTCTCTCTCATTAGTAATACAGCAAACAGTAACAGAAATCTTCAAGAATTTTCACGTTACTCTTTTGTACATAAAATATTGTATGTCTTTTTTGCAAAATGCAAAATTAATACTTTATTACGTGTATCTAATGGGTTCGTAACCTACTTCTGTTTCATGGAACACCGACAGGAAGCTGAGAGTCTAAAGAATATTCGTTGTCATCTCGCACTATCTACCCAACTATGCCTAATGTAATTAATGTGAACATTTGTTGAATACTGGTTAGACAAAATTATAAATAAACACAGTCATATGCGGATTTTTAATTTTACATTAAAACGTTTTTTAACGGTAATTTGGCAATGTATATGTGAGTCATGATGCGACTAGATACGAACAATGAAATTTAAAATTACACCTTATATCTATATAGTTATACTTAAACCCTATTACACCTAATTATACTATTACACCATTATGGTGAATAATAGTAATAAAAATTGCGTGGTTTTATGAACACATGATGAAAGTTAAACTTTTTTCGCATCATAGGCATTTAACTGAAAATTTTCGGAAAAATTACCGATTTAGGGTATTCAAATCGCGTTTTTAATCCTAACTTAATAATTGGAAAATGGGAATGATAATGGAAAATCAATAGTTGACAAGACATCCAACTATACATTTTAATATTAATCTGCGTATTAGATTACGGAATACATAATGAATACAATCATTCAGATGACAACGCATTTTCACAACTGAGCACTATGGAAACATTTTGAATTGAGCCAAGGGGGCCACCATATTAGCCTTGGCTGCTCTGCCGAACGTTTTACATTTTACTTCTACTACGCGGCTTACTGTAATGCGACATGCGATAGATGGCCGAAAAAATATGAGGCGATGAAAAAAAGGTTCATTTAAAAAAAATCCCTTTACAATAGATCAGTTGAAGAAAGAATGTAAATAATATGACTGTGTACAGTGCGCCTTAGCGTTACGGGTACGAAAGTTTAACAAAGCTTCGCTTAAAGGCTTCAGCAAACCGTTCGGCAAGCATCAAAGCTTCCCGGCAACCTTCGGAACTCGGCTGACGGGTCTCAATTAATTTCGCAGTTTCTATTAACTTGACGAGTTTACCGTTGATATTGTGTTTGTTGCCGCTTAGTTCAATTTACATTTCTCTTTTGATCAATAAGAATTTGAAATGGACAATGTTTATTATTATTAGGATACTAATTAGAAGCGTTGAGTAAATATAAAAAAATAATTTGAATTAGTTTTACATACAGTTTTTCAATAGAACCTTCCTTGTTTATGATGAGTGTAAGATTCCATGCCTGAATTTTAGACAAATGTTTTTAATGCAAGTGGGATGGAAAACACTTGATGGGGGGAAACTATGAACTAAGATGTAAGCAGAAAGAGATGCAAAAGTGCAAAAGATAGCTTAGGTAAGTAAAGTTTTGCGAAAAAAATGAGGTGCTTGTAAGGTACCTCTATTCACAGTAATATAAATTCGATTTACGTTTTGTATCATACAATTATTTTGGTTTAGTACCGTAAAACTCTAGAGCGTTAGTGTTACTAAAAGTAAGATCTGTTTGGCATTTCGACAGTGTTAAAGCCGTGGATTAAATAATTACCTCTTAACCGAATTTTGCTTGTCAATTTAGGTTTTTTTTATATCACATAGGAGGTAAACGAACAGGTGGGTCACCTGATGTTAAGTGATCACTACCGTCCATAGACACTTGCAACACCAGAAGAGCCGCAAGTGCGTTGCCACCCTGTGTTTGGGGATGGGGAGTGGGAGTGGGGGAGGGGGAGTGGGGGAGAGGGAGTGGGGGAGGGGGGAGGTGGGTTTGCCGGCGCTCTCACTGACCGAACGAAACGCAGCAATGCAAGCACTGTTACTTCACGTTGGTTTTCTGCGAGAGGGTGGTACTGCTCCGGGCGAGCCGACCCATTCATGCTGAAACCAATAATAGCTTCAGCGTGGCTCTACCACCTCTGTAAAATGATTATGTGAATATATACAGACTAGCGTTAGAAAGTCGATTCGCCTGTTTGTTAGCCTTACCTCAAAAATTCCTTTACTTAAATATCCGGGATTGCATTCACGTATACCTGCTTAATAATTGTCGTTGAATTACTGTTGACGTTTTTGGAATACTCCTGGTGTTAGCTTGTAGTTTTTTTTTTAATTTCTTTTTATATAATAAAAAAAAAACAGTTCGCTTACGCAAATATAATTTTAATTTGGATTGAGTGGCTTTGAAATTGGATTTTCATTCGAATATACCATCTACTTAGAGATATGTATTAGAAGAAATATTAATAACTTTTTCAATGCCGAATGCAAAAGTAACATAGTTAATGCGAAAAAGTTATCGATTATGGAGAATATCATTGTATTGCTCTAATAAGGTGTATCGTGACAGACCTACGAGAAAAAATATCCTACTTACGAGATGAGTGTACCAAGTAAATGTTTGAGTATAGATAAATATAAAATAAAGTCCTATATACTATAACTAGCGGGCCCAGCAGACGTTGTCCCGCCCTGATTATAAAAAAAAACCAGGACAAATTATACACCAAAACGTTCCTCGTGCATCACTTTATCCTCTGGTGAACCGCATAAAGATCCGTTCAGTAGTTTTTGAGTTTATCGCGAACAGACAGACAGACAGACGCGGTAGGGGACTTTGTTTTATACTATGTAGTAATAATGATGATAACCAATAGTACATAGTACGTATAGAATTACTTTAACGTATTGTGATTTCAGTATCTCTTTAACAATGTATAAAGTTCTTATTAATATTATGAATGTGAAAGTTTCTAAGAATGGATAAACGTTTGTTACTGTTTCGTGTAATAACTACGAAACTCGAAATTTTGATGATATTTTAGGATAACATAGTCTATTGATTAGAATAATAGATCCTTATTAATATTACAATTTTTCGAATTGAGTACGCTATTACTAGCAAGGCTTTAACAGCTTCACCGGATTAATAAGGCGAGCGCTTAAGGCACTCAGCCGATTTTATTTTGACAACTAGCTCAAGGGTGCACGGCACACCTCGGCTTGGGCTGTTGCCTAGGCTACGCAATAACGCGTATCTAACTGAGCTAAGCTATATATTTGAGTTAGTGAAATATATACGTGTACCAAGCATGTATACCTCAATAACTCATATATGTATTTCGTATCGGGCAAGTTTACTGTACTAATTCAGTTCGATAAGGGAAAAAAATAAAACCCTTCCGCTTTCATGTGTAAGCGTATATGCGTCCACGTGTGTGGGGGTGATCTGTGTAATGTTGTTGCAGTGATGAATAAATTTTGTGTCCACTGTATTCGTGCAAGCAGCGTACTCAAGGGCTCCCGCCAAGGGAACGGACTTAGGCTAGAGCCGCTGCCGAGGGGGGCCTAGTCTGATTAATATTATAAATGCGAATGTGAGTTTGTTTATTTGTTATGCCTTCATGTTTTAACTCTTGACCTATCAAAAACCATAACGGTTTATACTCCACACAAAGTAATGTAGACCTTATAATTCACTGGTCAATAGACAACTGGTTCGAAATTTAAAAACGTGGTCCACGATTTTAAAATCTTTGTCTTAAAAAATAGCCGAGCGGTTAAGTACTCAACCGGTCAACAGATAAGGATATAAGGTATGTTTTATATTCTGAGAAAGAGTACTGTTCCCGAGGAATAGGTCAAATATACATTTACGCGAGCGAAACCACGGGCGATAACTAGTAATTTATGAATATATAATCGAAATGGACCAAAATATAGCGATAAGTGCCGTCTGAAAGTTAACTCGTCGTGTGCGGTATAAAGCTGTATAGAGTTACGATAATGTATAGTGACAGTATGAAAAGACATGCAGACGAAGTCGCGGGCGTTTGATAGTAATAGCAAAACGGAAGTACAAAAATTCTAATCACGGAGACAAACATATTACAATTTATATTAGGGGAATTCTATAACTAAATGGATGTGAAATCGGATCGAACTCCGTGCTTAGGTAATTAATTATTCATTTAATAATTAGATGTTTACAAATACAATTTAATGTTCGAAAGCTCGAGTTAGTGTTAGTCCTGTTCGTTAAATTAATTTTGCACCTGTGTTACCGGCCCTGATTTTGATATAGTGTTGTAAGGCGTCGCGGAATATTTGAGATCCCGGGAAAACAAAAATAGTATACATAAGTGTGACGTTTGAATATCGTACATATATTTTGTAGATGGTAGAGCCACGCTGAAGCTATTGCTGTTTCAGCACGAATGGGTCGGCTCACCCGGGGTAGTAGCACACTCTCACAGAAAACCGACGTGAAGTAACTTAACGACTTAAGTAACTTGTATTGTTGCGTTTCATTCGGTCAGTGAGAGTGCCGGATACCCACATACCCTCCCCTTCCCACCTCTCCCAAATACAGGCTGGCAACGCACTTTCGACTCCCCTGGTGTGGCAAGTGTGTATGGATGGTGGTAATCACTTAATATCAGGTGACCCAGCTGTTCGTTTGCCTTCTATGATATTAAAAAAATTTACAAATACACTTATTATTAGTGTGGGCCTCGCTGGAAATCAGCTCTACGGTAATTTCTTGTAGAAATTTTAAAATTCTATTTAACACGTTACGCCTTTTTTTTTTGCTATGTTTTTGTAATTTTACCCGTATAAATAATTAAATGACATTGCTATCTTATGATTTTCTAAACGTCTCAGGTCAGTTTGGTGAAGTTGTGAAAACCCATCGGGCCAATAACGTTAGTCGTTTCGAAAAAAAAACTTCTCACTTTAAGGACGTCATCACTTTAAAGCTTAAAGTAAGCTCGGTTTCTTTTTTATATTTCTTCTTATTATTATTCTACCTATTATTATTATTATTTTTTATATCATAGGCGGCAAACGGACATGTGGGTCACCTGACGTTAAGAGATCCATCGTCCATAGACACTTGAAACACCAGGCGAGTCGCAAGTGCGTTGCCAACCTGTCTTGGGGGAGAGGGGGAATAAGGGAAGGGGGAAGAGAAGGGAGGAAGGGAAGGGGAAGGGAAGGGGACGTGGGCCTCAAACGCAACAATGCAAGCACTGTTACTTCACGTCGGTTTTCTGTGAAAGGGTGGTACTACCCCGGTCGAGCCGGCCCATTCATGCTGAAACCATTAATAGCTTCAGAGTAGCTCTACCACCTACCTATTATTCTACATTTCTTATTTCTCATTTGATGATGCGATTATAACAATATTGAATCTAATTTTAAAGCGATGGTGGCTTAGTTGACTACTTTTTTGGACACAGTGTCGATGCACATATGTTCGAATCTTAGTAACCGTGTCGGAACTTCTGAAGGAGAACATCGTGGTGAAATCATAACATTGTGGTAGGGTTTTTTGAAAGTCGGCCTAGCTAGCTACTACCCTTAATTTTTAAAATCTGACGTCAAGCACCTGTTGGTGTATTCCGGCAGCTGCACTTGAAACCAGCCCCCTCTAGGTTTGGCGTGTTTACCATCAAGACCAAAATATCCTCTATTCAATTTAGACCCTGAGAAAGCGCTTATGAACGCCAAAGCTACCACCGTTTCGGGAAACAACCCAGTCATCGAGAAGAACCGACAAGAAGCTCGATCTGGTTTATCTCTTCATGGTATATATTTTTACAAAACATAAATAGTTACATTCGTTATTAGTGGATGCACAGAGAGGGGCGTCATTTACAGACTTCACAATCGTTCACATATTGATCCCCCCTATAATAGCCTTTTGATATTAAAATCCGCTTGACATGGTTCTTGAATTCATTATCCGGCAAATTGGTCTCAGACCACGTTATCATTTAACACCAGATGAAATTGTGGTCAAATGCTAAAACCTATAATATATAAAAAAAAAACAAAACGGTGCCTACAGGCAACCAATTGTCGTTATTATCTTGATGGATTTATAAGCCTTTCGATAGCTTTATTGGCTATTCCGGGAACGCGAGACCGACATGCCACTATTGCAGGTACTATGCCTAATGTATGGTGGTTGCAATCTAGTCGAATAGTCACTATATAGCGTGTATTAATATAAGAAGAACAATTAAAATGACTATTTTTTTAAATAAAGACATTTGCAAGAATCTCGAATCCCGGGATCCCGTGACATACTATCAATTCCTATTGAAATGGGTAACTTTCATACGTTTGCGTACATAATTAATCCCGTAATCTCTCCACGTCCCAAATAAGGAGCGTACTTGTTTTATTTTGTTAATTTTTGAACGAATTTATATAAACACCTACACTCTTTGGGGTGACGAGGTGTTAGGTTAATTAATTCGAATATATTATACACGAGGGTAGGTTATTATCAATTTATTATAATTAGATTAAGGTATTAAGTAATAATTAGTACTAAATTTAAACTTACTACAGCGGGTGAAATAAATATAACTGAGGCATATATGTAAGGAAGTTGCCAAATCTATACCAATATATAAAGCTGAAGAGTTTGTTTGTTTGTTTGTTTGGTTGAACGCGCTAATCTCAGGAACTACTGGTCCGATTTGATAAATTCTTTCATCTTTCGGTTTTAGATAACTCATTTGCCGAGGAAGGCTTTAGGCTATATGTCATCACGCTAAGATCAATAGGAGTTGAGCGCCAATGAAGAATGTTTCAAAATCGGTAATTTTTTTCGTTTTGCTTGCTTTCGCTGCGTGTTAGCGTTAGTATACGTTGCCATGGTAAAGTGGTAAGTTTCTATCGCAAACATTTTCAAAGATTATTTTGTGTTCCTATTCAAAAAGTTTATTCTACGTTAGTTGTTATTCCAATTTTTTATTTGCAATCTATTACGTATTATAAAAATAAAGCGTATGTGTGTAAAATTAAATAATAACTTTTTAGTGAATGGGTACAGCTACAAATAACAAAAAAAATGTTTTTATATTCGGTCGATATTATTTTCATTTTTATTTTCTCTGTTTGTTTGTTCCGGGTAATCTCCAAAACGACTGGACCTATTTTAACGGGAATTTTACTGGCAGATAGCTGAAATTATAGCGGTTGACATATTCTATTTTATTTGTCCGCGGCTTCGTCCGCATTGTGATTTCCAAAATGGTTGGACCGATTTTCACGGGATATTCACTGGTAGATAGCAGTCCTAATAAAAAGTAATTTAGGTTTTTATTCGCCTTCGGTCGCAGTGGAATATCTGAAATGCTTGAACTGATTTTCACGGGACATTCACTGGCAGATAACATATCTAATGAGCTATTTTATTTTAAGCTAGCAGGCTCGGCAGGCATTGTCCCGCCCTGATAATAAAAAGAAAACCTTGACAAATTATACCTAAACCTACCCCATGAACCGCTCTACCTACTGGTGGAAACGGCATGAAAGTCCGTTCTGTAATTTATAATAAAAGATTTAACACATAGTGTTCTATAATGTATAGCTTAAAATTTTAATTACTTTCTCATATAGTCTAAGTGAGCACTAAGGGTGATATATTGTAGGTTAAAGTTTCAGGTATGTTGCTGATGATTAATCCCACCCTATTCGATACATTGATATTATTCATATATTTAATGAACACGTTACATGTTACAGTAGATGGCGTGCGTGTCGTACTCAAAAAATGTTTTTGGAAAAGCGTTTCTGTAATGTACACACCTACTCATAATTTTACATTTCTTTAATATATTTTTAAAAAGCGCGTGCGGAGCCGCGGGTAACATATAGTGATATTATAAAGCTGGAGGAGGGTTTTATTTTTTTCCCTTATCAAACTGAAATAGTTTAGAATATTATCCGATACGAAATATATATAAGAGTTGTTGAGGTATGTATTGCTTGGTACACATATATGTTTCAACAACTCATATATGTATGAATAGTTAGCTTAGCTTAGGTTAGCTAAGATAGGTCGCGAATTGCATGTATCAGGCAACAGCCAAAGCCGAGGTGTGCCGCGCATCCTTGAGCTAGTTGTCAAAATAAAATCGGCTGAGAGCCTTAAGCGCTCGCCTTAGTAGTCCGGTGAAGCTGTTAAGACCTTGCTTGGTCAATAGCGTAGTCAGTTCGAAAAAAAAAAAAAAAAATGGAGGAGGGTTTGTTTGTTTGATTGAACACGTTAACCTCCGGAACTGCTGGTTCGATTTTAAAAAATTCTTTCAGTGTTAGATAGCTCATTTATCGAGGAAGGCTTATGTGATCACGTCGAGGCCAATATGAGCGGATCACCAATGGAGAATATTTCAAAGTCGGTTTTTTTCCTTTCGAGAGCTTTTGCTGCGTTTGCCCAAAGTGACTATTCCACGTGGATGAAGTCTCGAGCTGAAGTTAGTTTTAAACAAAAAAGAGGTAATAATAGCATAACTTAAAATTCCATAAACTATGACCATTATAGACTAGTTATAAATCGTTTCTAAACGACTCTCGAAATTTGAATCGCTTCCTTTGATTTGCTATATAAGCGTGCAACAGTTTAACAGATAACAGTACTATTTTGAATATCAAAGTGAAATACTGGGACGAACAATTGGAAGAACTCTGTAGTAGGCAATTGTGAATAACAGTTAGGAGCTTATTAGTAAGATATTCCAGTTTTGTTTTTGTGTTTGAATTCATTTTTTATCCATTGTGGAACTGTATTTTATTAAAATTGAACGTTACAATATTATTTTTGCTTCAATCTGTAACGAGGCATCGTAGAGTTTAAAAAAGCAAAATATAAAAAGCGTTCAGAGTTTTTTTATTACTTCGTTTCGCTCTGTTCAAGCGAGCGCTTTAATAATAACTATTAGCATTGTGTTGCTCAGTACAGACGTGCTATTAGTTCAGATGAAATTGAAGCAATAGGTATGTTCGTTGTCAGAGTGCGAAAAAGATAAACAAATTGTAGGTTCACTCCATTATATCTTATTTAACTATTTGTAAAGGACAGTTTCTGATATTTAAAAAACAGTTATGGCAATCATTTGCGCAATTATTTTTCTATTTTCGGATGACAGTGGGATACATTTGGTAAGTTACTAGAGTTTGAATCGATAGTTGTTTTGTAGTAACGTATATTTGAATACCAAAGTGATTAAGTGTTGTGCCGACACTACTTAGGTGGGATAAGAGTAAGAAGATGATGATGATGGACTGCACAATTTACATAATATAATACACAATTTACATAATACAAAATATCAATATTACATGTACATAGGCAGCTATAATAGACATCGCTGGATTGACGCAAGCGGAATACATCACGAGCATGTCGAGTGAATCGATGACGCGAACCCATAAGAACCCATAAGTCTCTAACCAAAAATCGCACAACGCGGCTAAGGAAGTTGTCACTTACTAAACATCGAGTTACGAGTATATAAAAAAAATTGAAAAGGAAACTTTGGAACTTAAAACGGTAACAAATGAAGCATTCCAAATTTATCTTCCTTTATTGCAAGATGTCATTATATTTTTAGGTTTTTTAATACAAATTTGTATTTATCATTATTCGTCGAATTTCAAAATCTATTTACATAAGGACCATTAGTAAGGTTTTATTAAAATCCTTCTCTACATAGTGGTAAGGGCTCGCAACCCGGACACTCTGGAGGTCTGAAAGCGAAGCAGTTTTCCTCGTTCAGGCATGGATGGTCGGCACAAACGTCCAGCGACGAGTAACACGATCTGTATGCTGGAAACGAATATTTAAAAATATTTGAGTCAAGTATATCTCATAAATATATGAACGACTAGCTGTTCCTCGTAACCCTGTCCGCGTGCAAAAAGAGAAAAAAAAGGTTGTTTACTCTAAACGAACGCGTGGGATGTACAAGGAATAGAACTTTAATTTTCTTTCTAAAATAAAAGTAGCCTAAGTTACTCCTTATAACGTTAGGTATCTGTCAATGAAGCTATCGTTAAAATCAGTCTAATGGTTTCGAAATTTAGCCCGCACAAACAAGTGTAGACAGGCAAAACAATTAAAGTTGTTTCTTTGTTATAAATATATCGTATATATCTTTATATCGTTTTAGTAAAAAGCTGTTATTTTGTTATTATAACTATGAATGTTTATTTTATTTATTTCTTAATAAAACATAACTTAAGCTTACTTTGAAGAAAAATATCGTGAGGAAACCATAACTTTGTGAACCATAGATAATCCCCGTCTGAGTGTGTATAGCCGCATGTTAAAAATCTTTCATCAAATACTTATAGGTGTATTCTGGTAGTTATACTTGATTGTGTTACATTGTTACTTACCACAAGGTAAGATTGTAAATAGATACTAAATTATTATAAAATATATTTTTCTCGCGACTACGCTCGGTTCATGTAGATTTAACAGGTGTTAAAGCAGTGTTTTTCAACCTTTCTTGTGACACGGCCCCTTTAGTAAAAAAAACTGTTTCGCGACCCCCCTACCCGTTGCTTTTTTTCATGTGTTTTATTTTGTCACAAATATTCAATGCAATATATTTATGCATTTTCATAATTAGAGTTCGGATAAATAAAAGAGAGAGTAAGTTATTTTTTATCAATTTCATACAAATGCTTAATATGGAAGAGATTTCATAAGTTGTTTTTATTTTTTAGCTATTTGATACAAATGATAATATCGTTTAGTTAACGTTTATCTTAATAAATCTTTTAAAACTTTATTGGTTTTTTACTGCAGTAGCTTTCCCAACCTTTTACAACTACAGCGCCGCGTTCTACACGTTGAATAACACTGTGTTAAAGGCTATCTCGGGAACAGATTTTATATCCTTGTACCCCTAACAACTTAAACCTTAATTATTTTAAGAAATATTTGTACTGTTCTAGCTTCTTTCTAGTTCTAGTTTCGATTTCACTAATCGAAATCTTAAAATTGTTCAGTTTGAACGAAGCCGAAGTAAAAGGTAAAAATATGATTATTAATGTACTAAATCTTAGCGGAACTCGGTATAAAGTAAATCTGAACTTACTGTCAATGCATTCGCCGTCAAAGCAGCAACCTCCGCAACAATGCTCGTGGTCGGAACACTAAAGAATAAATTGATTTCATCATTTGTATTTTTTTATTACTTTATGCTAATCAAGGAGAACACGGCTGTCTCTTCGTGAAAGAATTTTAAGAATCGGATAGGTTGTACCAGACATTATCTCCTACAAACGTAAAAAGTCTCTAGGATTTTATAATACAAGTCATCATAAAATACCGACAATGGAAATGGTACCTGACGAATGGGCACATTATCTAGAAACTCGAAAGGCTGATAAATTTCAAGTAATACTTATTTATTGAATGAAATGCTGTATATAGCTCTAAATAGTAATTTATACTATTTCGCAAAACATTACTTTCTACATAATAAGATTTATTAGATTTTAGGATAATCTAGTACAGAATTCCGACAATATTTTAATTTTTAAACGAGCTTATAAAATATGCAGTTATAAAATGATTTATAAATTTATCATTTACTGCCACTTTTATGTAGTTAGTGTAGTCGTGTCTTTACAAAACGACATTAATTAAAAATGCTGTTTCAGATTCTCCAACTCATTTTCAAATGATGTTTACTAGGTTGTGAGATGTGTTTGTGAGAACATCCGTTCATTTTAAGATTGTTAAGTTAGAAGAAGAGTAGAAGTCTATCAGCAGCACGTTTGGACGAAATAGAATTGGCGGTGTTTATAAGCAAAATTCATTTTTCTATTCGTTGAGCTAAGGTTACCAGAAGGAAGACTATGAATAGTCTGATTACCCAACAACTGTTTTCGTTCTAGGCTAAACGCGTCTGTGTTAACAAGCTGTAACACGTCACAGTGTTTTTAGGGCACGGCCGAGACTCGAATGAAAGTAGGTGGTAAATATGAAATAGATAATTCTTCAAGTAAATACTCTTCATTATGTAATACTTATTATTAAATATATACACTAAATACATCAATACTTATTTATGCTCGCTTCTTGTTTTCAACAATAATATATTTACTATTGATCTACTATGGATCTTCTTAGGTGTTGTCCATTAATTACGTGAGGCCTTTTTGAGGATTTTTTGACCCCCTCTCCTCTTACATCACGTCAGATCTTTCAAATTTGTGTATTTTGAGTATAAATGTGATACCTTTATTGAAGAAAACATAATTTGCAGTATTATTTTTATTTTTCCTTAAACTTTTTTGCTATTATTATATTTAGTTATAATTATTATTACATAACATTTCGAAATATCGAATATAATATACATAGAAAAATTGTGTCAGATTTCGGCATATTTTAGTTAAAATGTTGTACTTTAAATTAATCTGATTTTCTCATATTTTATACACTATTATTTGCTCGAAAAAAATTACGTGATATGTGCAGAAACCCCCTCTCTCTACCATGTCAGATTTAGTGTGTTTCGGCATGACCAACTTCCCCCTAAACCCCTCACGTAATTAACGGACGCACCTCTTTGAAATTATGATTGGCAACTTTTTTGTGTAACAAAATGTGGTGGGGGGTCAATATTTTCTTTATTCATCCTCTGCCGCTGCCAAGTCTACGATCAAATATGGATGAGTTGTCCTTTCCTGAGAATGTAGGAGCTGTAGTGTTCAATTGGTGACTATTTGAATTATTTTTTGTCCAATTAACTAATGCTGTTGGCCTGGCGCGACTTTAGAGCTTAACCGGGTATTAGAGCGAGAGCGGCAGACACTCAGCGGAATGACAACTAGCTCAAGGGTGCTAAAGTGGCCTAACCTCAGCTCGGGCTATTACCTTGCATGCAAATACCCCGGATTTGTATCGTATTAACTAACAGTTACTATTTAAACTTCTATCAAGCCTTAGTTTTTGTTATTTTAAATGGGTATCGGACAAAAAAGTCATATATAAAGTGTGGTTTAATTAACTTAGCCTTGTGCAATATATTATCTATTAAATGAATCTAATTAAAATATTATTCAAGTTCAAAGTCTACTTACGTTCCGCAATGTAATAGTTGTCATTAAAATAATTTACTGATCACGTTCGGTGGAAGTCATAGATAATATAATTAAAGCGTGATTCCGGTATAATAATTAATATAATATAATGATTTTAGCAAAGAAAAAAAAGGAATAATTTATTAGTTTTAGGTAGCGACTCGGAGCCTTGAGTTAGTTAAAACTCGAATATAGACGAATATATATTTATAGTATTATGTTAAATAATACTGTATTGGAACAACTGACGTCTACTTTATTCCATTCTGAATTTATTGTTTTATGGATGTACAATTTATGAGATATCACGTCATTGTTTGTAATACTTAGATTGTAAGGTTTGATCACGATCTTATCTGATATTAAATGGCGATGTGATCCAAGATGGTAACCATGCTAAAGCTAGAGGGGGCCTGGCTCTTAAGAACAGCTACCGCATCACATCAACAGTTGCTTGTTATGTTTCCTTCCTGGCTTGCTTGTTATCTGTTAGATTTTCGACTTAAGGGTGGCACCTAGCCATGCGGAGTTAGGAAAAGATCTACTTAACCATGGCATGGTTTCATTACGATATTTCGTCTGTGAACGTGTCCGAACACATACGAAGTGAGCCATCATTGTTTCAAACATTTTAACAGAGATCTAACATAAGACTAAAATATCTTTCAACTGAACAGATTTTGCCGCCAATTCGAGACGTTTCTGTCATATAGTTTATCAATTGATGACGTGTTGTGTTTTGCTTATTTGCTTGGGTTGAGGAGTTGTTTATTACGTAAGTAGCAATACAATTTATAATAAATTGGCAATTTCCTACGGCTTCGAATACGTTTCTGTATGCACTAATTATTTTCGACTCTTTATTTTATATACATACAAAATAATACCGGATTAAAAAATGACGGATTTTCATATAAAATTTCATCTCCCTTTTCACTACTCTAGGAGTTTAATTTCTAAAAATTCTTCGTTAATGCAAAATTTCACGGCCCCAATAATTTGGGCTTTTCCTTCATATGTCGGTCAGTACTATATTCCTTCACATATATATGGATTAGAAAAACACTTTGAAAATGAACAGCGCTCGAGTGCGGAGTTGAGGCGGAACACTTGAATGAGTTCTTTATCGATAAATAATACGAATTTTATTATAAAAATTTACTGGTATCTTTTACAGATGTTATTTTAGATATTTATGAAAAGAAAAACGTTTTTTTATATGTATCATCCCTCTTAAATATATATGAAATGAAATAATTACCCATTTGCCGCTAACTCTGCAGTCTTGCGTGTACACAACAGCAAGTAGACACAAATAATAAACGAACACTTTAATTACTAACATATTTTTATACAATATATTCTTCTTTGTTTTATTTATATCAACGGGTATTGTAAATGGCAAAGAATGTTAAATTCTAATGGTATACAGTGTAATGTGTGTTACGCGCGTGCGATATGCGCTGCCGCAGCGACCTCGGCAATTGTGAACGAGTGATACTTACTAGAAGCGCTCGCGCTCCTCTATTACGTATTGCAATTACCAACAAATTAATAAAGGCTATATTATTATATATCACTAGCTATTTCACGCAACTTTGCTTGTTTTCAGTTTCAATTACCGTTTTTCCGCAATAGAGAGTAAAATATAAAAGTATATTTATTTATCTACTAGCTGTGCCCGCGACTTCGTCGGCGTGAACCTTAATGCAAAAACAGTCATTCGTTTATTGTCTCTTAGATATTATTTATACATTATATAATATCCATGTTTATGTAAGAGATTTAATTACGTTTTCTTACCAACTCTTCTCTCGTACTTAACTCGAGCTGTCATTCAAATTATAATAACTTTTATAGAGTGTACCGATTTAATGAAACAAAAATTAAATGATGCTCGAGGACATGTTGTATGGTTATCTTGGTGTAAGTTTTACCGTGAACGCTGTACTTTAGTGTCCAAACAAACAGGCAGACAGACCGACATGCAGATATTTCTAATAATGTAATGTATTTTAATATTTCTAGACACCTCCAACAATTTTTAATTTTTTCTGGAACAATTTTTTAACAACGTTAGATTTACATTCTTCTTATATGTATAGATTTTATATATTTAGCACTCCAATATAATGATTACATTACATGTAAAATTATATATTATTAATGCTAATATAAAGTTATTATATTGTTATCATTCAAATCAGAGAGCATTTTTTCGTCTATTGTATTCAAACATTATATTAAGTGATATTTATTTATTCTTACATATAATTGTTAAAGGTAATTTATTAAGATAACTACAGGTATTCAATTTCAGTTACAATTTACTGTGCTTTTTAAGTATGGAATGCTCGTATGGATCTAATTCATTAAAAATATATGTTGTTCATTGGGCATAATATCTCATTACATAGATTTCTCATAGGCATTACAGGGTTATTATAATTATGAATCATGTTAAAAAGTAGCTCAAACCCATCTCCGGGTTTCATGTTAAATTTTATTGTGCTCTATTCAGAGATTTATTTAATCGTGAAAAGGTAACAAACAGACAGTTTTTTCCGAATTAATAATATTTTATATTTATGTAAAGTGCACATAACGTAAAAATGACACGTTTTTGCATGTCGGTGCAAAATCAATAATATAAATAATACATACATTACAATACAATGTACGTGAGATCTCGGATAGAATTTAATTTGAATCAAAAACTTAGATTTATTATTTAACTAGCGGGCCCGTTTAGTAGTTTTGGAGTTTATCGCGAACCGACAGACAGACAGACGCGGCAGGGGATTTTGTTTTATACTATGTAATGATATATAGCTAGCACGGTTTCACTCGGGTTAATGTATATTTAATCTATTTCTCAGGGACTATAAGCTTTTTTTATGAAAGGTACCTTTTGTCCTTATAGTACCCCTAACAACGTGTACACGGTGTATATATATACCTAAATCTTCCTCACGAATCACTTTATCTACTGGTGAAAACCGCATGAAAATCCGTTCAGTAGTTTTTGAGTTTATCGCGAACAGACAGACGGCCGTGGCAGAGGACTATGTTTTATTATATGTGGTGATATTGAACCGTTAATGTACCGACCCTTCCAGCCCTGTCCAAAAATTCAACCTGTATAATTAATTGTAATAACTTTTTAATATAACTTATTGGTATTACGCCGGGTCCTATAAGCATGAAGAGTCAAATAAATAAAGTTATACCCTGGTTTCTTGACGGTCTTCATTGTTTTCGAATTGTAGAATATTTATCGTCAGTATTTTCCCAAATATTATAATAATAAACAATAAAGCCACAAATGTAAAAGGAATCTTCACGTATACTACAATTTTATATTATACTAGCTGTGCCCGCGACTTCGTCTGCGTGGAACCCTATGTAAAAAAGCAGTGATTAATAAAATAATCTGAATGTATTTACTTGTCTACTTTTCTGTCGTACTAAACTCGAGCCGTCATTCAAATTACAATAACTTTTGATAGAGTGGACCGATTTCAATGAAACAAAGACTAAGTTATTCTCGAGAATATGCTTTATGATATGAGCTTTTATTGTAAATACATTACTTTAACAGTGATGCGTGTTCATACAAACAGACAGACAGACATTTCTAAAAACGATTGAAATGTATTCTATTACTTATTCCTATATACCTGCAACGATTTTTTTCACGAAAATCGAAAAAGTAAAAAACGTTAGATTTACTTACTTATTATATGTATAGAAGACTATATGTATATAAGATGTATAGATAGAAGATTTATCTTAAAATGTGCAATCAAAATGCTATAAAAATACGTAATCAAACGACAGGTGTTGTTAAAATATATTCCCACATTATAATGATCCCTCAGTAGCTATTGACAAGGCTTTTTCATTGACGATTTAGTTTGTTTTAAAGAGGGGACAAGGGTCTTTTTGAACTGGTTATGTGTTTATGTCACGGATGACCAGCTCTTTAAAAATGTGGGTTATTTTCTATTCTGTAATAAATCGTCACTGACAATAGTGAAAGTTTATGATGAAGTTGTGATTTGCTTGAGTTGTAATAGTATTTTTTATGATAAAGATATATTGTATTTTATGTTACATTTATATTTAAGTTATTTTACTCTATATAGTGTATTTTATATTACAATTAGCTAGTACCATATGTTACCATCTTTTTGCAATGTATGAACGAATACAAAGTTTGTGGTGTACAAATATTAGATCAATGGAATATATATTCGACATAATTATTTAATAACTAGCTTCTGCCCGCGACTTCGTTCGCGTGGAATAGTTACTTTGGGCTACCGCTAACACGCAGCGGAAGCTCTCAAAAAGAAAGTACACCCCGATTTTGAAACATTCTTCATTGGTGCTCCGCTCCTATTGGTCTTAACGCGAAGATATATAACCTATAACCTACCTCAATAAATGACTTGTCTAACACTTTTTTTTTATATTATAGGAGGCAAACGAACAGACGGGTCACCCGATGGTAAGTGATCACCGCCGTCCATAGACACTAGCAACACCAGGGGAGTCACAAGTGCGTTGCCAGCCTTTTATAGAAGTATACGCTCGTTTCTTGAAGCAAACCTTTCATAATTGTTTGGAAATACCACCGCTGGGAGTCGATTCCACAAGGTTGAAGTACGAGGCAGAAACGACCTTGAAAACCTCACCGTAGAAGACCTCCACTCATCCAGGTGGTGTGGATGAAATTTTAGTTTTTGGCGGGTAGTACGATGGTGGAAATTAGCGGCAGGTATAAGTCCAAACAACTCCTCTGAACACTCCCCGTGGTAAATGCGATAAAGAACGCAAAGAGACGCGATGTCCCGACGCAGTGCCAATGAGTCGAGCCGATCGGATATTACCTCGTCGCCGACGATTCGAGCCGCTCTACGCTGGATGCGGTCAAACGGAAGCAGCTGATATTGAGGCGCTCCAGCCCAAAGGTGAGAACAGTATTCCATGTGTGGGCGGACTTGCGCTTTATAAAGTAGTGAACGATGTTCTGGTGTGAAATACTGTCTTGCCCTATTAAGGATTGTTCAAATTTCAAATTCAAATTGTTCAACACTGAAAGGATTGTTCAAATGAGTCTAGTAGTACCTAGGATTAGCGCGTTCAACTAAACAAACAAACCCTCCAGCTTTATAATATTAGTATAGACTGGCTTGCCCCCGCGACTTCGTTCGCGTGGAAGCAACTTTTGGACTAACGCTAACACGTAGCAGAAACTCTCAAAAGAAAAAAAAAACTGATTTTGAAACAGTCTTAATTGGTGTTCCGCTCCCATTGGTCTTAGCGTGATGATATATAGCCAATAGCTTTACTCTATAAATGAGTTATCTAACCCTGAAGGAATTTTTCAAATCGGACCAGTTGTTCCCGAGATTAGCACGTTCAACCAAATTAGTTAAAGATTACTACTCATCTCTCGTACTTAACTCGAGACGTTGTTCAAATTACAATAGCTTATGATATATTGAACCGCCATTAATGAAACAAAGACTAAGTTACTCCCGAAGATATGCTTTGTGATATATGATTGAGTTTTTATTGTGAACTCATTGCTTTAACAATGATGCGTGTTCATACAAACAGACAGACAGACATTTCTAAAAATGATTTAAATACATTCTATTACTTCTTCTTAGACACTTGCAACCATTTTTTTTTCACAAAAATCTAAAAAGTACAGACGCGTTAGATTTACATTCCTATTATATGTATAGATAGATAGGAGAAGATAAGATTACTAGCTTGTACCCGTGATTTCATTGTGGGTTGTTTTTTATTCTTTAATTATAATTTTGTCACTGCTACTTATCACTTTTAGACTTACTACTGATTTTCAGTTACCACTGCGAAATCTTATCATTACTATATAGCCTTTAGTAAAAAAAGTAAAGATATGTGGGGTATTCAATATTTATAGTCCGGTGAAGATGTAAAGGCCTTGCTAGGCCAATAGCGTAGTCAGTTCGAGAAAAAAAAAAGTATTCAAGTTTTCTCTTTTCTATTTGCCATTGAAAGATTCGTCAAAATAGATGTAGTTGTGTCGAAGATTATTTCAGTTAAACAACATTTGTTACAACATTGTTATAGGTTTTGATGTAAAAAAAATGTGTTGATTTTTCTTTTGGAAATTAAAATTAAATGAAAAGTATTTACGAGGACGAATAATCTATTTTCTAATTTTATAATATACATAAGCCTTTTTACTATGAACTCGATTAAAATAAAGGAAAAAAAAAGAATATGTTCGTCATTGTTATCATTTCTTCCATCGTATGATTTGTGTAAAGTTAACAAAATACCACACAATTACCCGTCCATTCTCATATATTATGTACAATACAAAGTTATGCTTATCCTTTTGTAATTTCCTTATTAACTATTTTCAACCTTATTACTAGGTTATTTGGAGGATTTCAGAGGATTTTTTAAATGACATAGATAACTTTATGTTGTGTTTGTGGCAAGGCTTTATTATGAACAATCGGTGACTACTTACAAATGAATCCCCCCCCCCCCCTCCCCTCCCTCCTTTATTTTAATTTTTTTTACTAAATTAAATAAAAAAATCTCACCAACCTACATTCTCCCTCCCTTCCATTCCTTCATTCTTTCCATCCATCCACCCCACCTCCTATCAATTTCTAGAAAGAATTAATAAAATTTAAAAAAAATTTCTTTCTTTCTCCTCAAAAACTGTTATAATATTAATATAAAAAAAAAAAATAAAATATATATAAAACTTCCACACCCCCCCCAACTCCCTTCCTCATTACCTATAAAATTAAAAAATACTTTAATTTCTTTCTTTTTTTTTTTTTTATTTTTTAATATTTTTTAAAATTTACTAATTTCATTTAATTTATTATTTTTTTTATTTTCATTTCCTTTTTTATATTTTTTTACTTGATTTAATATACTTTTCCTCTTTAAAAGTTATTTAATTTTTGACCTTTGTACTATACCACGTCCCCCTTCCCCACAAAAACACCCATTATTATAATAATAATAAAAATATAAATATACATTAAACCCATTACTCAGGTGCACTTTTTAACCCTTTAAGACCTTTCCCCTGTTCAGAAAGAGAAAAAAAAAAAACACCCCACCCTCAATTTATTTATTATTTTAATTTCAACCCCACCCCCCACCACAAAAACACAAAAAAAAAAAAAAAATTTAATTAAAAAAAAAACAAACCCAAATATAAACTTTTATATTAATTTCTTCTTATAAAAAATATTTTTATTATTTTTTTTTATGTAAAAAAAATTTCTCTTTCTTTTTACAAATTTTTTATTAATAAAATAAAATTAAAAATATAAAGACACTTCTTTATATATATTTTTTTTATATTAGATCTATAATTTCACCAAAATAATTTATCTCTTCCCCACTTAGATTTTTCCTTACATTATATTTTTCCCCCCCCCCGCCCCGTCGGTTTCCCCCCCGTCTTTTTTTTTTTTTTTTTTTTTTTTTTTTTTTGGGGAAATATATATTTCTTTTTTTTTTATTCTTTCTGTTTTTTATACAAAAAAAAATTTACAAAACCCATAAAAATTAATAAAATAAAATTTTTTTTTTTCCTCCTTCCCCTTGAATATCCCTTCCTTTTATGAGATAAAAAATATTTTATATGTAATCTCATAATTTAATTTTTCTCTTTACCAAATTTCGTTAAAATCGGTTCAGTTCTTTCAGAGTGATTCGTTTTCACAGGGACAGACAAACAGACAGACAGACAGACAGACAGACAGACAAACAAAAATTTTAAAAAGATTTTTTTTTGCTTCTATATCAATAACAAAATCTACCCCCATAAAAATTTTCAAAAAATATTTAATTTACAGATTTGACCTTGCTACAGTTTTATTATAGTATAGATGTACTTATAAATATAAGTACATATAATTACGTATTTCTGTTCTCAATGTTGGTGTTTGGAAAATGTTGGTAAAAAGGTTGTATTTCGAATAAATTCATTCATTATTTTTACGTTATTTTACGGAGAAGGTTATTCTTGATATCTATTTTGCTATAACGATAACTAGATGGCGCTGGGCTATATTTTAGTATTATTAGTTATTATTTTCTAACAACTTTATAAGTACCATTTGACAATTTCACTTGATGTTAAATGGTGATATGGTATAAGACGGTAAACGCGTTAAAAGTAAAGACTGGCTCTGGAAGTGTAGCTGCTGGTACATAATTGTAGTGACTTGACGACAGATTTGAGTGTGGTAGCTAGCTAAGTGGTGTTTTCCCTAACGGCCTGCTATGGAAATTATTAATTCATTCGTAAAGATGTAAGCCTATCACTGAACCAACATCGCTGCAAAATAATAAACATATTTGAGAGATTTAATGCCTAAATCAGACTTCATCTATATCTATATATACATATAATAAGAATGTAGATCTAACGTGCCTGTACTTTTTAGAACTTTGTGAAAACTATTGGTGCAGGTGCGTAACAATAAGTAATAAAACATATTTCAATCAATTTTAGAAATGTCTATCTGTCTGTCTGTTTGTATGAACACTCATATCTGCTAAAATACTGTGTTCACGATAAAATTTATTCTTTGTTTCATTAAAATCGGTTCAGTCTATCAAAAGTTATTGTATTTTTAATGACGACGCGACTTAAGTACAAGAGAAAAGAAAAAGAAATTGACAAATTTTTTATTTTTTTTTTTTTATTTTTTTAATTTTTTTTTTAAATTTTTATTTTAAAAAAAAAATTATTTTTAAAAAAAATTTATTAAAAAAAGTTTTTTTTTTTTTTTTTTTTTTTTTTTTTCTATTTTTTTTCATTCAGACGACTCCCTGAAGTAAGAGGGCCAGTTTTTTTTTTTTTTTTTTTCTTTATTAAATTTTTTTTTTAATTTTATAAATTTATTTTTTTTTTTTTTTTTTTTTAAATTTTTTTTCTTTTTTTTGTTTTTATAATTTTTTTCATTTTTTTTTAATCTTCTTTTTTTACCCATCCTCTAATTGTTCAAATCTTCATCTAAACATCCCTTTTATATTTTCTTGTTTCATTAAAGTCGGTTCAGTCTATCAAAAGTTATTGTACTTTTAATGACGACGCGACTTAAGTACGAGAGAAAAGTAGATAAGTAAATGGACTTAATATATTTAGATAATTTCATTAGTCACTCTTTTCTCACAAATGATTCCACGCGGATGGAGTTGCGGGCACAGCTGGTATGATAATAAAATTTCGAACACTGTACCTAGTAGTAGCTAAGCCAGCGATATCACTCGGGATAACTGAAAAAAAAATGCTGTAAAGTGATTTTTGATGTGAAATATCTATTAGCGCACCTTGGCAGTGAAACCGACTCGTATGCCGTTACGGGAAATGGTATGATGCTTTCTTATGCCGTCATGCCCGCTCTACGCCATCGTCCTCGACTTTCTTGTGTGTGCGCGCGCGTATACACATCGTTGCTTCTATGAGAACTGCGTATTATTTCTATTCGAATATAGTATACTTGACACTTTTTAAATTATAAGGTCTAATATTAAATGTTTTTAAAAGTTGCGAATCAGAATTACAAAGCCCTTCCATAAGACGTTTTACTTCAAATAGAATACCGTAAGCTTTTACCTTCTATATCTATTTGTGGATGTATAATTTTGTATACTTTGTAATCATTAGATCCTAACTAATAAATTATTTCATTCGGACACCGGATATACGAGACGAAGTAACGAAAGACTTTTCCATAAAAAATGACTTGGATAATGGATTTCTCATCCTTATTTATTGTACAATTGTGAAAAGAGATCACGACCCATTAGCGCGAAGACAACGGTATTGACTTTGTTTTTGTCGCCGTAATTAATCGCCCATATTACAAGAAAAAAAAACAGCACTTTTAAATTCAGCAGTCGTTCTTGTAAGCTATAATATAAGCTATGCTTGGTTTGGAATTAAAGAAGTGTCGGAGAAAAAAATATTATGATGGTGTAGGGATTTTGCATGGTGGTAGGGTTTCATCTAAATCTGTCGCCAAACTCCTGTGATTGTGTGCCGGCATTGAAAGGATTGTATCTGTCCACTAGTTTTCTTGAACGCACCCTTAAAACGTTCGCAAGTGCTGCCCTCTAAGGCAACTGAGTACTTAGAATCTAACAAACCGTTAAAATAAACATAGTGCCAGTATAGACAAGTGTCCTGTTATTTTATAATCAGCGATATAAGTAAAAGAGGATCTCCTAGTGCGGGTGAATGGTGAATACATGTCCTCCTAAATTCATTTCCAAAACAGATGGTAAACACGTTAAGCTTAGAAAAGGACTGGCTCTCAATCGCAACTGCGGGAACACACCAACACGTGCTTAGCGACAGATTTTCACCGTGAGGGTGGAAGCTAGCCAGATGGACGTAGAAAAAGCCATATCACCATGCTATGACTTTATGACTAATTTTTCCTAAACCTAAAGCTGCGACTCAGAAGCTAGGGTTCGAACCTAAGTTCGTCGATGCGGTGTCCGAACACACTATTGACTAAGTTATCATCGCTTCATATAGTTTAGGTAGATCTATGTATAACGTGTTTACTGTCTTACAACACATCACTGCTACATTATGGTCATACAATAATACCTATAATTAATTTAAAAAAAAAAGCCGAGGCAGACTTAAGGACTGCCGAGAGAAGTGACCACTCAACACAATGGAATTTAAACTGTGTTCTTTTTTGAATTTTTAGATTAATTAGTGTGTAAATTATTTAATTTTCATAATTTGTAAATTGAGATCATTATTATTAGACTCCCTTTCACATCTAACGCCACTCCGAATAATAAATATATTCTTTTTTATACAGTTTATTCATTCATCAAACGTATGATGGACTGCACAATCTCAATAAAATATCTATATATTAGATACTAGCGGGCCCGGCAGACGTTGTCCTGCTCTGATTATAAAAAAAAAAATCCTTGACAAATTATATACCAAAACGTTCCTCATGAACCACTTTATCCACTGGTGAAAACCGCATGAAAATCCGTTCAGTAGTTTTTGAGTTTATCGCGAACAGACAGCCAGACAGACGCGGTAGGGGACTTTGTTTTATACTATGTAATGATGATATACTGGCCCCTATACTACGTGTCGCTGTCATGCTTGTCATGACAAGAAATTATAAATTTATCTCCTACTAAAAAAATACCGCTTAAGGCGCCTAAATAAGTTTTCACTGCAAAAAAGATAAAATGTACTTATAATGTAACATTTGGTAAATAACTTCACCGTATGATCGAATAAGCTGAAACAAACCAGACATGCCAAACGAGGACAAAATAATATTATAACAACGCTGCATAATGGCGAGGTTCAACGAGTTTACTGCGAGAAAAGGTTTGCTCATACAGATAAAGAGATAAACTGGGTCAGAACGTAACTGCTACATACATAGCTTAGTTGGGCTTGTATGAAAACTTCATTAGATTATGGCATTATTCTGCCAAATAAACTAGAAAGCCCCATTTAATTACCTCACCGTAATGCCGTACTCTGGGGCGTTATATTACAGAATAACTAAGTGCCATGTCATGTTGGTAGAGTGATATGTGGGCGTGTATAAATGGTCTAATCCAAACTTTTTCATATTATTAGACTAGTTCCGTACGTGTTTGTCTTTATATATTGTTATTATTGTTTGTATTCATTGCTAATTGTCATACTGACTAGTACAGTTGATAAAACTTCCTCATTTTATTTTAGCAACCAATCTTCTAAGTCAGTGGTACTGAACCTTTTTTTAACGAGTTTCCCTATTGGTGACGTGGGCGGCAAACTACAAATATTAGAGGAATTAAATAAAAAAAAAAGTAATTTCAATTTAACAACGTATCAATGTAGTGAAAAATGGTTGTCCAATACAACACGCTCGGTACAACCCTTATATCATAAGGAACGCATTGGAGTCGGGTTATCTGGGATCTATTCAATTTACTCAGCGTGCTCATAGTTTTTCTGATGGGCACGAAATTTAAAATAATTAAAAATAAAATATAATCGGGTGGGCCAACTACAAACACCCGGCCGCAGGTTGAGTATGGCTGTTCTAGATTATTACTGGCATTGTCGAGTCGGTAATAATATTGCAAATATCTTGTGATAATTTAAATGTTCTGACAAGATGGTGGCCCTCTTGTTAGAACTTTTCATGGAGTATTTGTGGTATCTCAGAATTCATTACACTTAAATTCATTATTATATTCACATTAAATTCATTAAAACTTATTCGTAAAATTAATTACATAAAACCTTTTTTCATGAAAAATATGTATCTATAACAACGTTCAGGGTGTTTTTGGCGGGATTTTGGTCTGTCATGTAGTGGATTTTATATTTTATTCATAATCTTGTGTCACTTGACTCTATATTGTGTAAAATTGGTGGTGTTTTATGTAATCCAGTTTGTTTATTGTGGATAAGTGAAGTGAATGGAAAATAATACCACGGACCACGAATTTTGAGATGCCACAAAAACTCCATGGAAAGCTCTAACAAGATGGCCACCATCTTATTAGTTCATTGAAATTATATTAATAAACTTGTAATACGATACTCACTTGACAATGGTAGTAATAGTCTACTAGAAGACTGGTTGCCAAAAATGGAATGGAAGAAGAACTTGTAATACTATTAACTACTCGACAATGGCAGTAATAGTCTAAATGATTGGTTGCCAAAAATAAAGTAAAAAAAAACTTTCAAGATGGTAGACAGTCAGTGTTGCAACTTATCTACCTTAGATATGTATACAGACGTACATTCCTTATGTATAGGTAGTCAAGTATAAGAATTAATTACATGTTATTGGTTTTTAGATTTAAAAAGGATATTTAAATAAACTTTCATTTATATGTTATATATATTTAATAATTATATATCTTCTTTTTATATATAAAAATCAATGTTTGTATGTTTGTCCGCTATGCATGCCGAAACTACTGAACAGATTGTGATAATAATATAGTAGCGTGTTTTGTGGACGCCCGAGATGGTTCCTGGCCCAAAAAATCTATATATGTATATATAATTTTTTTTAATCAAGGGCTTTTCCTTCTTATTGAAACTTTTTAGTACATTTGATTTTATTTTGACACGCTTGACATACTTCAATTAAATATCAGTTATCACAGTTAATCAATTGCATTTGTACCGATGTCATTGTTTAGGAATTTATGTAGTTCTAGCATGACTACGAGGCCATAGTGGGATCCAAGGAAATGATGCTGTTGATCTTCTTGCTAAAGAAGCTATCCAGACTGGATATTTTGATCACTATAAAACCTATGTTAAAATTGATTTATTTCTATCATGGAACTCAAACCGGAATGTATCCAACCAAATTAAAGGCAAATCTTATGCTTCCATTCAGGATAACATTCCGGGTAAGGCATGGCTTTATAAGTTTCGTGACAGTTGCAAACTTGCCGCATCTACTATCTGTAGACTGAGGATCTATCTGTAATCTCCAGTCCATCTTCCCCCCCCAAAGAACCCTCTTCCCCCTCCCCCTTCCCCCCCCCCCCCCCCCCCCCCCCCCGCCCCCCCCCCCCCCCCCCCCCCCGTTCCTGGATATCCCCTATCCCGAACGCGACACCCCCAAACGTGTCACTATGGCGGGTGTTCCCCTGGTGTGTTCCGTCCAGTCGGGACATCTTGCACCCCAAGCTCAGAATCAGGGATAACTCAATATGTAAATGTGGGTTGGATGAAGGCACTCTAGAACACATTTTTTTCAATTGCTCCAATTTAGTATTTTATTGTATGATATTTTACCTAACAATATACTACGTCCGTCTGATTTTAACAAAGGCACGAAGGTGTGTATTTTTTCCTCTCGTCAATACTTAGACTAATTTTATGTGTTTTAAAAAAATTAAACATGAACATAATACTATAACTAACAGTAATTATTATGTATATTTATTTAAGGCCTGATGTCTGTAGTGTCGTGTATGTCTTTGTGTATCTTAGTGGCCTAATCTGGAAGAACTAAATTATATAATAAAAATGTAATATTATCTATAAAGTGACTCTTCCACGACTGACTTGACAGGAATTCATATCTATGAAACTCCAATATTAAAAAGTTGAAATTAGTGAGTTTGGATGTTGGTGGTAATCTCTGATGCTACTGATCCTATTTTGAAAATTATTTCACTGTTTGAAAGGTAGGTATATTAGATTACTTTTTAATTAGGGAAATATATATATATTATATAATAAATGGAGCGAGGAGGTGAGGGTCAGAGGAGCAACTCAGGGGATACCGGGAAGACATTTCTTGCCAATATATATAGGATAGTTTGGAGTCAAAAGTAGACCCGATAAGTTTCGCTACAATCAGGTTCTAGGTTTTTTAAGATAGGTAATAACCTATTTGGTGCAGACGAAGTGGCACGGATCAGCTAGTATTCAATAACGGTCCCAAACAGAGTATCTTAAATTATCCTTAGTTGTACACTACGTAAATCTAGACTCGAAAAGTGATATGAAATGAAAATAAACTAAAAATATTTATTGTCCTACAGATAAAAGCTTACAAAAAAACATTAGACATAAAAAAAGGTCTCCGACAAAGGGCCCCGACGCGGCGTCAGCATAATGCCGCCGGTAACGGAAGTCGTAGCGCTGTTTCAGCTATGCCTCAATTTCGCCGACAAACATGCAAGTAAATTCTAATAACCTCATTCCGCAGTCCGAATTATTCAACATAAGATAACAAAAAAAAATGTTTAAAGTTAAACTAAAAATACGTAGTCATGACGTCAGCATAGGGCATTAAATTTATTCACGTAAATAAATTATTATTAAGTAGCGGGCCCGGCAGACGTTGTCCCGCCCTGATTATAAAAAAAATTCTTTACAAATTGTATACCAAAACCTTCCTCATGAATCACTTTATCCACAAAGTCACATTAAAATCCGTTCAGTAGTTTTTTGAGCTTATCGCGAACAGACAGACAAATGCAGTAGGGTACTTCGTTTTATACTATGTAATGATGTATTGATTTTTGCTGTTTTAAAATTGGTCTTTTTAAAAGACTATACTATTGGTTTACTTTTTAAACTTAATGTAGGAGATATACTTGTACATTAATATATTTGTTTTGTAGTTTAAATCTAGACGTGAGGCGTGCAGACCACCGAATTCTAAATCTCTCGATCGTCGTATTTTTTTTGGATTATACTATACCATCATGTACTGTGCGGTCACTCTCTCTTACTAGGATAAAAAAATATAAGGCGTTACATTTTTCTATTTTTCTTAAGAGAGTGGGTACTTTTTTACTTATACGTTTTTGCCGTCTGTTTTTTTTTCGTCTCATACCAATCTATATAAATAAAAATTAATTGCCATATGTACGTAAGCGCATTATTTTAGAGTAGCTGCAACTATTTGACCAACTCTTTTTGTTGTTGTTTGTAATTGGGAATATAGGGTTTGCGTGAAAGACAATGTTTGAAAAATTATACGAAAGTGAAAAATTTGGGTTAAAAAGTCTTCATATAAAAAGTGAGTGACACAGAAGGCGATAAGGAGTTCTTCTAAAATATTGACAGATGAAGTTCAGTTATTTAAAGTAAAGTTATGTAAAGGAAAAATTTATCCTCATTTTCTTCGCTAGCACTCCATTATAGTATAACATCCAGATCCTATATGTGTTGTAGATAAATATAATGAATTACGGGTCTGGATTTCCAGTATGATATGTAAAAATAACCGAAGAAAAGAGGGAAGAGGAACGAAGATAAATGAAGGTGTCTAAAGATATTTGCAAGGAGTTTATAAAACAAGATAGGGTTTATAAAACTTCGGTTTTTACGTGATCCGGCTCTTCCAGTTCTTTGTATAAATTCAATATAGATCACAAACTGTCTCCTAACTTATTTAGTGAAGTTTAGGGAGGCCTTTCCAAATTTGGTTCTCAATGTCAGACGTAATTTATATTTTGATGTTGATGAATGAATGATGAGGATGAAGTTAATAGGTAATACTTATTAAGTATTTTAAAAAATACATTAATATTTTCTTTATTGAAAATGTATGAAATCTATATGATATTGAGAAGTCACTATTACCTATACTTTTCAAAAAGGTGGTTTCTTGCAGCAATAATTGGGACAAGAGTGTCGTAGTTAAAATCTAAACAGGTTTTGTAAATGTAAATTTTAAAACAATCATCGCGCAATTACTGTTCCCGCTATTAAGAACAGGCGGTTAACTTTGCTCCCGCACACCAATCGCGGCCCTCCTACACTATGTCTCAAACCTAGGTACTCGATCCTCTGTTATGGAGCTCTCCAGAACGTTGCGTGCACGATACAGTTATACTACATTCATTATCTGAGAACACGCACGTCATTATACCTCACAAGTGTATACACATATACAGTGGGTACATAGGCCCTGTAGGGGTTTTTTCTCTCTTTTTTGTTTGAGCATTAGCAAAATACATGGCATATATGAAGGTATGTATATGTGTCGCGTTAATGTATATATTTATGCTTATGTTAGCTTGTAGGGTACGTACCGTACGTAGGTAGGGTAAATCCGCGGTATTTGGATTCAAGGCGGTTGCCCAAGCTGAGGTTCGGCCTTGTTGGCACCCTAGAACTAGTTGTCATATGGTTGAGTGTCTCATGTTCTCAAAGCCCGATGAAACCGTAAAGGGCAGTCAGGATTACAACGTATAGTTATTTCGAAGGAAAAAGGAATGCTCATTTTTATTCCGCATACGTATATGGACGTTACTCCATTATTATTTGAAGCCGTTATGAGTAATAAATTATTTGATTTATATTTTGAAAAGTATATAAATTCATGTCTATGTTATACATACATCATTTTGTTTTTATTTTAGCATATAACTAGCGGGCCCGGCAGACGTTATCCCGCCCAGATTATAATAAAAATCCTTGACAAATTATATACTAAAACGTTTCTCATAAATCACTTTATCCACTGGTGAAAACCGCTTGAAAATCCGTTCAGTAGTTTTTGAGTTTATCGCGAACAGACAGACAGACAGACGCGGCGGGGACTTTGTTTTATACTATGTAATGATGATAATAGACAATGTATAACTATTACATGTTTCCGCAACTAAATAATCTTAATATATATATTTCTTGTGTGCGTGTGTATGTGACTGAACTCCTCCTAAACGACTGGACCGATTTTGATGAAATTTTTTGTGTGTGTTCGTGGAGATTCGAGAATGGTTTAGATTTACAATTGGACCCGGCAGGTGGCGCTGCGATCGACTTTTAGGATTTTTTTTGTTTTCAAGGCAGGACAACGTCCGCCCGGTCCGCTAGTAGTATTTAAATTTCTAAGACTACAACTAAGACCAAAACTGACAGAAGCGCACTGGTACAAGAGGTGTTCCAAATTACAGAGTTACTTATTATTGGCTAATCACAGTTCAAACTGTCATCTAATTTGCTAATCACAGTTAAATGATGTATAATTATCTTTATTATAATTACTTATTATTATTACTTTTAGTTTTTACCTAATATCAGGTGTAAAATCAGTTAACAAACTGCACGACTAAACTATTTCGTTACATAAAAACAATGTTTTATTTTCATTGTAAAATTTACTAAAATTTTGGCACTAAATCACAAACAAGTTACTTACTTCCAATGTTGGATTCCAGAATCGAATTATGTAAATTATAAATATAAGTAACCAATCGTGATTCTACAGCTGATAACATCCCAATCAAGTTCCATAACCACTGGAGACTTGAAATCGTATTGACATCTGATTGATGCCGTGATCATTGCCGTATATCGAACGGTGCCGGCCTACGCAATTCCCGTGTGACAGATACGGATTCAGACAATTCTAGTGGGACAAGATTTTTTATAGACTAAAATTAATATTTTAGAATAGACTAGCTGACCCGTGCAACTTCGTCTGCACCAAAACGGTTATTACCGGTTTCAATTGTATTTTTAAACGCAAATAATCTTAAAAAACCTAAAACCCTATTGCAGCGTTATCCAGCACTTCCAATAGTGAATCAAAACTATCCAGGCACTCACTCAAACATATACCCAGTTGGTATGTGAGAAATCTTTTAAAATAAGCCTAGAATCTGTTCGCAGCATTACCTAAAGTAGTGTCATCAAAGTGAAGATCAAAACTAACTTACATATATTGCCGATAAATGTCTTCCCAGTACCCCTTGTAACTTCATCACGTAACATACTGTAAAAGTTGAACTTTATCTACATTAAATTTCCATTTTGTTTTAGTTGTTTGTTTTATAAGAATTTTAAAGTATACGTGAAATCTGCATTCAATTTTAATTTTATCACATTTATTTTACTTTTGACATATATACCACCTTTTTTACTGAGATACTGAATTTGGGATAATATACCTTTCTAACAGTGAAAGAATTTTTGAAATTGGATCAGTAGTAGGTACCAAGCATTCCTCGAAAACAAAACTTTACCTCTCATTATAATATTAGTATAAATACAACATAGTATGGTAACTGCAAACACCTCAACTGATTTATTTTAATCTTAGATTCACAAACCTGAACCCAACTACTTCAAGACTCAACAATATTTAGAAAACTAATTTTATCAAATATCGAAACAACACACGTACTGATAGAACTCTAATTGAGATACAATGCAATGTAACTATTATCTACCTTGTATATAATACTATACTAATAATACTATCTTGTCATCTTTGTTTAGCAAACATTTTTTATACAATAAAATAAGTGTAACAACATAAATGAAAGTTTCGTTTACACATATTTTTTTCATATGTGGTTGATAATTACGCATAGAAATGTCATATAGCCGTAGCTCAGTTATAACGTGCTGGACATTGTATGGTCCGACGGAGCCGACGGTTCGAAACCCGGCGATTCTTTTTTTGGTATTTTTTTAAAGTAGCTTAGGGAAATATAGCTTATCTTTTTAGCTAATCTGTCTGCTATATATAGCATAATGAAAATGAAAATTTACCAAAATCCGTCAAAAATTTCATTAACTACAAATTTTTGACTTTCGTCCCTTATCCTGGAGAATCCCTTGCGTTTTATGAGATAAAAAGTATCCTAGATGTAACCTTGTAATATTAGTTATCACTGTGCCAAGTTTCGTCAAAATCGGTTCAGTACTTTCAGAGTGATGCGTGTTCACAGGGGCAGACAGACAGACAGACAGAAAGACAGACAAACATTTTAAAAGGGTTATTTTTGGCTTCTATTTCGATAACAATGTCTACACCAATCAAAATTTTCAAAAAATATTTAATGTACAGATTTGGCTTTGTTACAGTTTTATTATAGTATAGATAAGAAGACTATTTAGAAAATAATGAAAAACCTCGTTACACATCAACCTTTATCTTATTTAAAGATAACTGTAAATACTTCGATAATTATATTGACGGATATAAGAGTTTTTTTTTAATTTACTTTATTTTTGGCAACCAATCTTTTAGATTATTATCACCATTATCAAGTAGGTAATATTATTACAAGATGGTGGCCCTTTTGTTACAACTTTCCATGAAGTTTCTGTGGCATCTCAGAATTCATGCTCCGTGGTATTCTTTCCCATCCACTTCACTTGTGCACAATAACCAAACTATATATCTATATTTCTTCTCCTTATTTTTTTAAGGGACTTTTATCGTTTTTTGACATGTCAGACCCATCGTAACTTATATCTATATACAACTAAAACTCTTAAATCTAAAAACACAAATAGCCTAACTACTAAACCTAATATTACACCGCTTTTTGCGACAGTCCGATATCGGTTCTGACAGAATACTGTGATACACACCCACATCCGCGATATTAATATTGTACTGTTTAATAAAACGCATCCTCTCAATTTCATATTTTTTGCACTCTATCAAAAAATGATGGATGTCGTCAATTTTACCGCACTCGTTGCAAATTGATGAATTTATAATTTTCATAAGGTCTTTAAATTTCTCTGATGGAATGTGTCCAGACCGTAATCTAAAAGTAGAAATAAGTAATGTTCTTTTTATATTCGCCTTTGCGAACCACGGTACAGGTGGAGGCTGACACTGTATAGTACGATATCAAATCCCCTTCTCTCTTGAGGTCAAATTAAAATATTCTGGCAACATGGAATGACACCTTATTTTAAATTTATATAACACCTCTGATAATGTGGATGAATATTTACCAATTTGCCAATTTTATCAGTGAGATCAATAAAGACACGTTTATCTCATGCAATGGTATTTATTTCATAACATTAACTGAAACACTATTAATATAAATGTGTACACGGACGTATTCTACGATCGGTTGGAGGGGACTGCGGCCAGCAGCGTCGGGCGTGTGCCTCGCAATTTGTCTACGCAGACAAATTGCTATGCACGCGCTATACTGTGTCGCTACAAATACTTATCTCTGAGCCTTATGCTAAAGCTAACTTTGTTAAAAGATCGGCTTTCTCATTTCCTTCTAATCCTACATGAGACGGAACCCGTTGCAATCTTAAACGCATAAAGGAGCTATGAATTTTCAAGATCTCTCGAAGTATTGCATAGGCATGACCAGAGGCACATCGAGCCAAATGCTGAAGAGCCCTCTTGCTATCCGTTAAGATAACAATATTTTGATGCATTGATCTTATACCATGCTTAATAGCTTCCAAAATTGCAAATAGTTCGAGTGTCATAATAGATACATTTGTTTTTACATTATACAGGCCAGCACTGTCTGTGTCTGGTTCATAATATGCAGCACTCTGACCCTTACAAGTTTTAGCACCGTCTGTATATATTTCCACCCATTCATTATATTTTTCTATGAGTTCTTGTGTTGCTTCATATTTTAGAGTACTTAAATTAAATGTATCTTTGGGCCCTGTAACACTATCTAGATTTAATTTAATTATATCATTTATATTTATATAAGTAGGCCAAACACCTAGAGAAAACATTAAAAGGGGGTAACTCGAATGAATATGAATATTTTCTTCATGTATCTCATTATAAGCAATTATCAGCAAAGGTTTTTTTTCTAATAAATGGGTTATTATTGAAAAGTAATATATTACTAGTAAATGCGCTGTATTCCTAAATGTTTCTAAACATTACTTTTATTTGTTCTTCAGTTTAGTAATACTTTTAATAATGGTTTCAAAGTATCTTTTCATACTAACAGAAATACCAGGCAGACTAAGTTGAGGAAAATAATAAATAATCAACTTCAGATTTGTTAAAATATAAGAGATGTATTTATACTTTTAATTGATGTATTGACATATGTATTAATAATCATCCTCTTTTATGAAACTAATGGTTAAAAATTTGCATTTAATAGTTGTTACTCATAAATTTTCAAAATTTAATAACATATTCTTACTTCATGTACATCGTTTTTTTTAAATGATTATTTTTTCTTTTTTTTTTTTTTTCTCGATGGGACTCTTTCTTCTTGTGGGACACACCACACCATACAAAAATCATCCCCCCCCACCAAACACATTCCCTCCCCCCCCCCCCCCCTTTTTCCTCCCGCCCTAAAAGCCCCCCCCTGGGGGACCCCCCCCCCCCTCTTGATATACCCCCCCTCATCCCCGAACGCCACACCCCCACACATGCCCCTCTCGCGGGTGTTCCACCTGGTGTACGGTGGTCGCGATCCAGTCGGGTACAGACACCCTACCACCCCTCAATAACTTTAATGATTAAAGATATGAGACATAAAGTTAAATATCGTGAGATAGTGATTTTATTCTAATTAGTTATCTTTAGGTACCATTTACATATAAAATTCTTTGCTAAATATAAATATTACCGTATTCCGTTACTAATTCCACCCTGTATTAATCTCATATGTCAATGACTGGCATATGATCCAGAAAGGCGGAGAACTACTCGGCCAGTATTGGATGTGGATTTTGGACACAAGGGATGTATGAATCCATTGTGACAGTACCGAATCGAACCCTACAGGGTGTAGATTTATTAATGTCATTTTGTAAGATATGTCAGCTTTCATGTCAGAAGTTTTGTGAAATCCACATTAACAATTTCAATATTACCCTTTTTTAATTGTTTCTCTTATTAAAAGTCTATATATAAGTCGGTTGAGATCTGATTCTTTCTGAATACTGTAACTAAGAATAAATAAAGTAATTTTTTTTATTACATTATAGGTTTGGGCGTTTTATTAATTGACGATTTTAATGTGGTCTAAGTAGAGCCACGCTGAAACTTTTACTATTAATCGATCCGGGGTAGTACCACCCTCTCATAGAAAACCGACGTGAAGTAACGGTGCTTGCATTGTTGCGTTTCGTTCGGTCAGTGAGAGCGCCGAAGGCCCAACTCCCCTCTCTCCCCTTTCCCTCCCCCACTCCCTATTCTATCCCCCTCCCCCCAAACACAGGTTGGCAACGCACTTGCGCCTCCCCTGGTGTCGCTAGTGTCCATGGACGGCGGTGATCACTTAACATCAGGTGACCCGCCTGTTCATATGCCTCCAAAGACAAAAAAAAGATGTTACACACGTTAAACCTAGAAGGGAACGAAATAAAAATAAAATTTATGCTTGAGATACCTAAGTCCTATCGTGGTATTAACGCAAAGGTATATATGTAAGCGCCGTGGCACATCCGACAGCATGACACTCATGTAACTTTGTTCCGACGTGCTTTGCCGTTCGATACGCTTTACATCGTTCCTGCAAGAGTTATAAATAGATAAAATAGTCTTTCTATCGAGAGTTTGGTGATTTGTAATACGAGTCTTTTACTTACAACGAGTAAGTTGTAATATTGGTCCATTTGCGTCAAATTGGCAAGGTAAAAAAGCTTGACAAATGGGTGCCCCACGAACTCAATGATCGCCAGCGCGAAGTACGCGTAGAGAAGTGCCTTACACTGCTCTACAGACACATCAAATGAAGGAATATTGAACCGCATTGTTACCTGTGATGAAAAATGATTCTGTTTATAACCGCAAACGCTCAGCAAGTTGGTAAACCT
Organism: Antheraea yamamai; assembly: GCA_036509395.1. Classification (NCBI taxonomy): domain Eukaryota; kingdom Metazoa; phylum Arthropoda; class Insecta; order Lepidoptera; family Saturniidae; genus Antheraea; species Antheraea yamamai. Next base: position 16,414,196 of record AP028434.1, on the reverse strand, counting down.
GTTCAGCACCTAAACAATGCCCAAACAAAACTTCCGCTAAAGAGTGGCACTGTTTGGTGGTCTAGTGCCGGTGTGATTCATCACAGCTTCTTACCAAATGGGGTGAGCATTACTGATTGTACTGTGAAGAACACACAATGTAGTGGCTTTTATATTTTATTCATAATCTTTTGCCCCCCCCCCCACACAACCCCACCTCATACTCACACAACTCCCCAATTCAAGAACTGGGTTGGAATTCCCCTCATCCCCCTACTCACCAGACCTTCCCACAATTACTACTTTTTCCATGAATGTGGAAACCCTTGGCAGGAAAGAAAGTCAACCCAGCAGACAAAACCTTTAAGATCCCCCTCTACTATTTCTTTTAAGAAGGGCATCAATAAAGTCCTGCGTTGGCAAAGAGCATTATTGCTGGGTGATTACTTCGATTAATACAAATAAAAAATACATTAAAAAAATTCGTTTAAATTTTTTCATACAAAATGGCAATTTCATAGGTAAATACCTAATAATAACGCGATGGAAAATAATACCTCCATGGAAAGTTTTATTAAGGGGGTGTAATATTAAATTTATTTCAAGATACTTTTAATATTATTACTTACTCGACAATGGCAGTAATAAACTAGAAGATTTGTTGCCTAAAAAGAAAATGAAAAAGAAGTCACAAGGTAGGTAGAAGGTACGTTACTTTTATGTTACCGTCACAAGATCCACTGAAAACTTAACGCACCTATATATCTTCATTCTATATGTCAGTGTCGAATCACAGAAAAATAGAAACATCTCTTGATACCCAAAAGATAAATGCTTAAACTAAAAAATAGTTCCATTTTAACAGTTATATGATTAAAGTTTATAATTATCAAGATTATTATATATGTCGGAGGAAGCTATAAGTCGAGTTAATTATTGTTTGCATACATAATGTTATTTGTCTTCATCTAAATTCTTAATTTTATTTTATTTGTTACGTTTTTTTTATATTGAACAAAAATCCAGCATCACTAAGAGTTATTAGTAATATGCGTAACCGCTCCAGACCTTGAGCTACATTATTCGTAGATATAACTAAATCTTCCATATAGAGGATTGTGCACTCTGCACTAGGTCACCTCATACACACAGGGAGATTTTCAACTATAGCAAGTTTATTAGTCGATATAAGTACTAACAACCTTAAGGCCTACAAATTGCGTCCAATTAAAATATCGTTGTCTATGTTTTCCTCGACATATATATTAAGTGTCTTTTTTATAATTCAATTTTCGTTAAGAAATCTGCCTGTACATGTATATTTTTTAAAATTTAGTGATAGATAATTATAGAGAGTCTTCTTTGGAATATATATCCTTTCCACAAAGCCGTTCGTATGTCGTATGTAAGGATATACGCATATCGAATAAATAAGTTATATTAAATAATATAAACAAATTATATAAAATCTGAAAAGAAAATTTAATCGGTAAATCGTTAGACTATACTTTACTGAAAACCGAACCGAACTCTATCGGCACATTAAATAGTTTAACGGTTTCGTAGTAATTGGAAACAGGGATTCGAGTGGACAGAAACTTCAAAGTAGAAACGACACATTCAATAAAGCCCTTAGCGCTACGAATACCGGCCGGCAACTTCCGAATCGGTTAATGTGGACTCGTTCAATAAAATCTAGAAAATTTTATGGCTCGAAGGAAATCGAAAAAGTTTCAAGTCAACACAAAACTGATAATTGATTATTATGTTGACCGTTTTCAAACACAATTTCAGAGTTAGCGAGTGGCTGAAGATTTTCTAGTTATCAAGTTAAAAAGTTAATATCTTTTTTTTCGCGTCGTAAGCGACACCATCTGATGTTTTTTTTTTATAAATTAAGTAAAACTTTGTCTGTCCTTCGAAAAGAAATTCCTTATTAGATTTTCACAATTTTGTAAGTTAATATTATATATTTTTCTTGTAAATATTTAAATGTTTCTTTTTTCCGGTGAATAATTATTCTTAGCGTATTGTAAAACTGATCTGATGTTAAATGACGAGGTAGTTCAAGACGGTAAACACGCTATAGGTACTGGGACTGGTTCTCAAATGCAGTTACCGGAACACACCAACAGTACTTGGCGACATATTTGAGGATGGTATAGCCAGACGGGCTTAGTTTTCTAACGGCTTTTGCCCTATTACCATGGCCTCATTACGATGTTTGTAAAAGGTCCGTGGGGAGGCAGGCGTGTAAATAGCCGTGCTCACCGCGCGGTATGAGAACTTTTTATATGTCTATACCCCAAGCATGTGAAAGTATGTGATCGACACGGGAGCTGTATATAGCACTTTCGCCTACCTAGTTGCTGGATGCTACTGCCTGGTCCTCGCACGTGCTTGTATCACAGGGTGCTGGTGGCCACCAGATCTTTTACACACGTAACACACACAACGTAGTGTTTTATAATGAGGCGAAATATGCGGAGATAGTTTTTAATTACACTTATACTAAAGCGGTTTAGACACAAGGTTCAGCAGTAATTGTGCGTACTTAATGCGCACGCGATGGCAACGCGGGTCGGGTATTTGCAACAGTATCGCGAAGAGTGCACTTATGTCAAAAAGACAATATCGTATCGTACCGTATCGACAGAACTTATCATTCCTAAACTAGATGTCGGGACACCCGCTTCACCAGTCCGACTCAGTTGCAATGATTCAAATGTTACGTCGATGGACGCGGTGTCCGACCGCGTTTTGAACAGATCATAACAGACCATATTAACAGAATATAGCCGCCGTATAACCTAACTCCCCACGATTAATTCAACTAACCTAAAATTAATTCAAGCAAAGATTACGACCTCTTTAAACAAACACGCGAATAATCTTTTTGGATTATAAAAATAGCATTATAAAATAATGCGTTAAAATTAAACATGTTATTTAAGTTCAATTTAAATAAAATCCCTTATTTGACCGCGCTCTTTACATAAAATTTTAAAGTCGCTGTCCCAGTGTTATAGATATTGTTATACGTAGCTAAAATATGTTCATAGAGAAGTTGTGTATTTTTATATGATACGAGCTCTTCACAGATTTTGACCTCTTTCAATTGCAATGTAAAACTTCCCTTTTTTTTTTTTTTTTTTTTTTTTTTTTTTTTGCCCCCCCCCCTTTTTTCCCTTCCAGATTTTTCCCCTTAACCAAAAATTAAAAAAAAAAACTTAATAGCAATAAACTACAGATTAAATTAGTACCAGTTAAGTCTAGAAGGACTGGAATTCATGTGTAGATGCTAGTATATGCTTATAGGAGCTTGATGACAGATATTTTTTTCTATAAAGATTGAGGGTGGTAGCTAGATAAGTGGGCATTAAAACAAGGTCCTATCATAATGCTATGGTTCTTTGATGTTTGTATAACCGAGATTTTGGTCTTAAATTAAAATTCGATGTGTCGTGATACGTGTGTGTTATGTCGATTTACGTGTTAGCCGAATACGGTACTGAAGACAATACATCGGTGTAAAAATAACTTTATTATCTTTTGAATTAGATGCAGATTGCATTATTATTACCTAAAAATATTATTATAGCGAGTAAAAAAGCAATAAACAAGTTTCTATCTAATGCCGGTGATTGCTGCTAAGTTGACATTCTCATTACAATGTCAGAAGTGATCGATGTGAAATATTTTTAAAACACCTCATCGGTAGAAATACGGTAGAAAGTCTGTTTTCTCGATAATTTAATGTGGTTCAATTAATTTTGGTTTATAATCTATACTGATAAATGTAAATATTTAAATAAAATTGAAGTTTTTGTTTTTTGTTCAAATATCCAAAATGGCTGGATCACTTTTGATAAAAAAATAACTGGTTGATAGATGGATTATTATATAGGCCAGGTATTTTTTTGCTGTTCTATAGAAGATAGCAGTAATGAAATGCTGTTACACATATAAATTAAAATTACAAATAATGTAAGATAAGGTTATCACAAATCACAATTGTATAAAGAAAGGATATCCCACAAATAAAACGGATAAAACACTTGGTTTTGATGAAACAAAAAAATCTCTTGTCAAGAGAATAAAGTCGTGGATTAGCTGACACAAAATAAAACATACAAAATGTGAAAATCAACACTGATTTTTTTTTACATGGATTGAAATAACAAGAATGTGGAAATATTATTCTGTCGCTTATCGCTAATAATATAACATGCCCTAAAACGTTTCAAACTCATTATAACCCACTCATTAAAACGTCCTTCTTTTGTCTGAGGCCAAACTTTTAATCACATCTATTTCGGAATACGAAATTAAATTTTTGCAATCAAGTTGCAATCTACGATTACATACCATCGTTAAGATTTGTAAAATTATTTTCTCTTCGACTTTTGACACCTTTTTTCAGGTAGTAAATAAATTTTAATCAGCTTATCTTATTTGATAGTTAAAGTTGCTTCTAAAAATATAATAAGGACGTACTTGTTTAGGCTATGTACTAGAATCTCCATTATATCGTTTTTACTAGAAAGCGGTGTTTTTTTTTTAAATCTTGATGACGGATTATTACTCATAAGTAACTCGGATAAGATTTAAGTCTTGTTTGAAGGTGGATGTATGTGGATATTGATTGCAGTTACTACTTCAGATATGAATTGTATGGCAGCTATATGAATATACTATGTAAATTAAAAATTTTTTGGGAGTGTAAGGGTTGTCGAATAACATCATAAGACTTGAGATACTCAAACCAATCTCACCTGCCTGTGGTGCGCCCTGCTGAATAACGAACGAGGCAATGGCAAAAGCGGGGTGCTAGGGTTTTATAGCCTGACTGGGTCGTAACCATCATGTATATGGCGAAAAAGCCCGTCATAGTGATTCGCTTCTACGGGTCGTGTATCGGGATCAGCCTGTGCATATCCAGCTTTTCGTAGGCCGGCAAGACAGCGGCGACCTGCGATTGATAGTGTGTCACTCGGTAGTCGCGATTGTTTTTGCATAGTACTGTGCTTATCATCAGGCATAGAGCAGTCATTTTGCCGTGCTACAATAAAAAAAAGGTATCCAATCGTATATCAACTCATTTAAGGTAAAGGCCATATTGAAATACAGACAGTCTACTTTTAGAACTCCATTGTATGGCGTTCTAACCCCATTTTATGGCGTTCTAACCCCATTGTATCGACACGACGGTGATTTGCGGGTGCATTGTAGGTCACTCGGCGGTCACTGATCTCTTTATATTGTACTGTGCTGACTATCAGACACAGTGTTTTCACTATATGGTGCTACAATAAAAAAAGGTTCACACAGCCATGGGAGAAAATGAAGCCTCGTATTGTTATTACTCTAAATGCCCCAATTTGCAATGTAATCATATGATTACATAAAAAAACATTTGCTAACCGTTCCGCAAGCTTGTTTTGCAATAAAAACGATCCTCTGGAAAACCCCTTTCATTTCCTCGTAACTTTTATTCGCTAGTAAAATGGCTCGGCAATTTTTTTCAGTGACTAAGCATATACGCCACGGATGTTTTGTTCATGTGTAAATGTAACTTGGGGCTCGTAAATTCGTTTGTGGTAGTTTTTCCTTAACATATGAGTAGAATTATCTTAGTACACTAAAATATATATTTGAGAAATGTTGTCTTAATTTGAAGTCCCTTTTGACAGTAGATTACGGTTGAAGTACTGAAATACGAATTCCTTTATAAGAATAAAACAGTATAAACACTATTAGGAAAACAAACTGAGAAAGAAAGATGTTGGTAGACAAAATATCGTGAGATAAATATAAAGAAAACATTAAAACCTTTGCTTTCAAAGCGGTAATTGTATTTCAGTTTCTGCAATAATTGTATTGTTCAATTATTTTTATTGAATTAAAATAAAAAGATAGGAAATAAGATCAATATGAACTTTTTAGAGTTTACATACATTTGATGCTCTTTTTGTTTATATGGCTCTGTGTAGAAGTGACAACCCTACCACCTACCACCGAGAGAGAGGGTAAAACGGACTGCGCGGGGGCAGGGGTTGCGGGGACGGTTCGGCACCTTCGTTATTCACGATTGTATCGCTCGCCAGTGAGCACATATACTTATACCAGGTTATGTTAGGTTAGTCGCTTACAATATTCTAAGGGATGATAATACATGGTCACATTTAACATATAAATGAATAATATCAAAACAAATACTAATAAATAACAAAGAGAACCTAAGTTAAAGTTTGTTCTAAGTCTTTCAAAAGTATAAACACAAACGTAAATCTAGGCGCAATGACCGGTGCCGAAAGCTGCAAGGGGCGATCCGGAGTTAATAACCTTCGGTAATAAAACAAACAATAAACCCTTTTGTTTTTTTCATCCTGTTCCCGCGTTTATTTTCACTTCACCCGACGGTCATTGACACTTCCCATTCCCATCCCATTCCTATCGCGACTTCGCACGCGTTTACTAACGAAGTAAATGAGAACAAATCTTTCCTTTAAAGTGCGATCTTGTAATGGAAGAAAATGGCAACTAAGCAATCTGTCAATTCTGCATATATTTTTGAAGCTTTTCCTAAAGTCTTCTGTGTTATTTATCCACTCATTTTTTTATGTCGAAATTTTTTAAACCTATTTTTTTAACGTTTCTTTACGATTTTTTAAACATTTTCTTTCATACAAATCTTGTCCTGACAATTACAAAGAACAAAAAATAAATAGTGACATAGGTGCAGCCGTTTTGAGGTGACGCGCTCACATACATTAGGTAATTGATTTTCATTTATATAGGTATACAATTTTTTGGAGCAAAATAACACCGAGAACGAAGTCCACGTTTTTCCGTTCATATGGTTCTTAGTTCTTTATTTATGATCTTCATATTTTACACTAGCTTCTGCCCGCGACTTCATCCGCGTGGAATAGTTTCTTTAGGCTAACGCTAACACGCAGCGGAAGCTCTCAAAAGAAAAAACAACGATTTTGAAACATTCTTAATTGGTACTCCGCTCCCACCGGTCTTAGCATGATGATATTTAATAGCTTTCCTCGATAAATGAGCTATCTAATACTGAAGGAATTTTTCAAATCCGACTAGTAGCTCTTGCTATTAGCGCGTTCAACCAAATTACTTGAAAAGATTACTATACTTCTCTCGAACTTAACTCGAGCCGTCATTCAAATTACAATAACTTATGATAGAGTGGACCGATTTTAATGAAACAAAGACTACGTTACTCCCAGAGATATGCTTTATGATTTTATTGAATTCCGTACTTTACCAGTGATGCGTGTTCATACAAACAGACAGACATTTCTAAAAATGATTGAAATGTATTTTATTACTTATTCCTAGACAACTGCAATCATTTTCTTGCACGAAAATCGAAAAAGTACAGACACGTTACTTCTATATTCCTATTATATCTATAGAAGAAGATAGATGGTGTACAAAATTTGTAGATCTTTAAAAATAACGTAAAATATTAGCATCGACTAAAATTGGATATAGCTTATTTTGTTGAAATGTAACGACACATATATTTCGTCGACTTGTAAATTTTAATAGTATTCGAACGATTCCTTAGTATAAATACTGACTGACAATGACTGATAGAGGCTTTTATACACGCGATGTATAAATTAAATCTGTAATATACACCCGATTGCTTTAAGTAAAACGAAATGGAAAGGTAACTTTGATCTCTCGTGAGTTGAAAAGTTTCATAAAATTGAAGTTAGAAATGTTCTCGCATATTCCATTACTCTTCTATGTTAATAATTGTTATACACCTGGAAAATTGAGGAGGATGATATAGAAGTTTACTCAAGGGCGGTGTTCATGAAGCTGAGTAATGGAAGACGTAGTGAAAATATGTCTAATAGTGATGTCACTACACACCAGGCTTTCGCATTTCGGAGTAAACCAGAGATTTGGCAGCTAGGGCTTGACGTCGTGACGCATTGAATCGTTTCTATAATGGTATCGCCCCGTAATTAGCAGGTCGTCAACACTATGATCTTCGATAACCTTTTGATCAATTAACGTCTCAATCAAGTAACCAAGTCGTAATCAAGTAACGTCTGTGTATATTTTTGTAAAGTGTAGGGGTGTGCGAATAATGCTCGAATCGAATAATGATGTTCAATTCGAATTGGGAAATGAATATTCGAACAATTCGAACATTTTTGAAATAAGAAAGAATTATTAAACTAATAGGTATTTGAAAAGATACAACATTTTCAAATTATTATTTTTTTGCATATAAACTTAAATTAAAAAATAAATAATGAATTTTCTTGTTTATTATAAATTTTCTTAATTTGAAAATTTATAATAAACAAGAAAATTCATTATTTATTATTAAGAAAATTTATAATAAACAAGAAAATTCATTATTTATTTTTTAATTAAAGTTTATATGCAAAAAAATAATAATTTGAAAATGTTGTATCTTTTCCTATACCTATTAGTTTGATAATTCTTTGTTATTTTTAAATTTTCGAATAGTTCGAATGACTTTCTTTGGTGGTAGAGCCACACTGAAGCTACTACTGGTTTCAGCATGAATGGGTCGGCTCGCCTGATGTAGTACCACCCTCTCACAGAAAATCGACGTGAAGTAGTGCTTGCATTGTTGCGTTTTGTTTGGTCAGTGAGAGCGCCGGAGGCCCATCTCCTCTTCGCCCCCCCCCCCTTTCCCCACTCCTCCCTCCCCCCAAACACCGGCTGGCAACGCACTTGCAACTCCTCTGGTGTTGCTAGTGTCTATGGACAGCGGTGATCACTTACCATCAGGTGACCCGTCTGTTCGTTTGCCTCTTATAATATATATATAAAAAAAACTTGAATAGTGTGAATCTTCGATTCGAATTGCGAATCGAATTATTCGGTTCGATTCGCTATAGAATAAATCGTTCATTCGAACATTCGCACACCCCTAGGAAAGTGCAATATTTTAACTTGTTTACAAAAGTTTTCTATTTCTCTAGTCTGATTGTATATATGAGGTTTTTTGTCAGAAGTTACAAGGTCGATTTTCATACGGGATTTTTATACATCTTGGGAGATTTTATCATAGAAAATAATAACTTTTGTAGATATGACCTATCCCTCGGTAACAGTAATTCTTTTTTTTGGATAAATGTTATGTATTTCTCTATATCTCTGAAAATGCGTATGAAAAATTTGCTCATTTGATAGTGTATGAAATCGGTTGAGTAGTTATAACGTGAAAGCGTTACAAACTGTTGTTAATATTTTTCAAAAACTATTTGTTAAAAAAAAAATTTTTAAGTGAAACTGCTTATGGAATGGTTTGGCAACATTTTTCTTACGCGTTACGAGTTAAACGTAAGGTATTTGTGTGTATGTGTATCTATATTTCTGGGTCTAGTAGTTTACTAAAATGAGTAAATGTATACTTAAGTGTTTATACTATGGGACTTCGTGTAGTATATAATTTATGAGCATTCTTATATATCTTCTTCTTTTTCTTATCCTTATCCCACATAAGTAGGGTCGGTACAACATGTTTGTCATGTTGTGGTATATGATTTGGCTTAATTTTTATGATCGGCCGCCTGCCTGACGTCAACCCTCCTTGGGATTATTTTGTTGTAGCACTGTATTTATGATTATTATTACACAGTTACGAAGTCTGATGGGATCTTTTAGCCTTACAATATTTCTGTACGCTTTAGCTTTGGTAGGCTATTTATACTTTCTGCTTGAGTTGTACTACCGTCCCGGTTAAAAACGAAGTTCTTCAAGATTATGGTTTGATTGCTATATTGTCATTTTTATGTAACAGAAAACCTAGCCAACTATAGATTATTCCCGAGGACTGTATTTTCGGTTTTTTTTTCGGGATTCGTGGTTTCAGAGTTTTGTCAGTACTGCCAATTACACATTATATTGTGCCACTGTTTTCGTACAAACTTTTCAGGTTAAATACTCACTGATTTTTGTTCAACGTTGGTGACTGTCATTACAGAATTCGCCTCCGCGGCTTCAGGATTTTGTATCACGTAAATCGGTGTATATTGACTTAAATAAATAAAGTTGGTGTCTTTCGGGATATTAATATAAAATTAGATACAATAAACCATTATAATAATATAAAATATGAAACCTATAATAGAAAAATAAATGCAAGCATTCTTATATATGTGATACTTAATACATATAAGGCCTGAAACTGAAATTTCATCCACACCATCTGGATGGATGGAGGTGGAGGTATTCCACGGTGAAGTTTACAAGGTAATTTCTGCCTCGTACTTCGACCCTGTGGAATCGACTCCCAGCGGCGGTGTTTCTAAACAATTACGACTTACAAGCCGTCAAAAAACGAGCGTACACTTCTTTAAAAGGCTGGCAACGCACTTGCGATTCCCCTGGGGTTGTTAGTGTCTATGGACAGCGCTGATCACTTACCATCAGGTGACCCACTTGTTCGTTTGCCCCTTATAATATAAAAAAAAGACAACAGAGTTCCACTTCCTCAGCGTGTACACACTCATACATGCAATGATTTTTATGACGTGATAACGTCTTATATATCGATGAACGCTGGCTGTACGCACGAAAAAACATGACTCATTGTCACGTTCTGCCTGGGCCGAGGGTGCAAGCGAGAGCGCGGAACAAGCGATAGAAATGCGCTATCGGCCTAAATGTACGGCTTGTGACGCATCTATCTCTCTTCTACTCCATAGGCCGTTGCGTCCGAGTCGTTATCACGTAAAGTTATCATCTGTAAACCGACTTTACTGACAACCAATTTTTCATTAAGTTTACAATAAAAATCGCGATTTATCTAGTTACAACATTATAAATAATATTAATGAACGAGACAGATCCATTTCTCAAATCTTCCAACTTATTTCAACTTTACCGCATATAATTCGCAAGCTGTTACTAAGTTTGTTTAGCGTACATAGTTTCGTGTTTGAAAATTGTTTATTAAACAACGAGCTTTTAAACATCGCTGTATTTTACACTATATTTATATTCGAAACCGAGTTTTACATCTAATTTCCTTGGGATTTGATTCTTCACACGATTAGAAGACTCAAAGTTCATATTAAACATGCTAATACTTAATTTACTTCATTAAGAGTATAAACGAAATAGTTTGGGAGGACGGATAAATGTTTTTCACTCCTTTATGCAAGTACTACTAAACGGAGGATGACGAAATACAATTTTATATACAGTAATATGTACTGTAATGTAGAAGAGGAAGTTTGAAAATAACAGCGGTGGCTGAGAAGTTGACGAGTAACGGATTAGATATGGGCATGTTATGAAGGAGATGAAAGTCATGTAACTAGGAAAGTTATAAGAATGAAGGCGGGCAGATATAGGAATAGAGGAAAACCGCAAAAGGTATGCTAAATTGTGTGAAAAATTATGTGTACATACGTCAAGTGTGTATTTTAAAATGATATCTGACAGCGGAGAGTGGAAAAGGAAAAGATGTTGTGCCGACCCTACTTAGGTGGGATAAGGGTAAGAAAATGATGATACACTAATACATACATACAGCTTATGCATTAGAATGTCACATGGGCTATAACTGTTGATAATGTGATTTAAATTGAGCAAAACTAATAGTAAGTATCAAATAAGTTTAAAAAAATTGCATATTTCGTTAAAATTTCACGAAGATAATATATGGGGCTTTATCATTTATAGCACAATATCAACAGAGACGAAGTTACGGGCGTTTACTATTCTATAATAAACGCAAGAGTTCTTGTATTATTTTGTTTGTTAGAACGATAACCTCTGGAAGCGTATAAAAGATTTATAAAAGCATCTTTACATTTCATAGTATATTATTTATCGAGAAAGCTTATATGTTGTTTAATATGACACTATGACGCTTAGGAGGAGAGTAATCTTCTTTTATATATAAAAATCAATGTTTGTATGTTTGTCCTTTATGCATGCCGAAACTACTGAACAGATTGTGATAATAATTTAGGGGGTATTCTCGGGACGCTCGAGAGTGTTCCTGGCTCAAAAAATCTATATATATATAAATGATTTTTAAAAAATACTAACGAAATTGTTTACCTTCAAGAAAGAAAGTGCTTTTTCTTCTTATTGAAACTTTTTACACTACATTTGATATTACTTTGACATGTTTGACATATTTCAATGAAACATCATTTATCACAATTAATCAATTCCATTTGTATTAATGTCATTGTTTAGGAATTAGGTAGATCTGGCATGGATACGAGGACATAGTGGGCTGTTGATTTTCTTGCTAAAGAACTGATCCAAACTGGATATTCTTATCACTATAAAACCTATGTTCAGGATTTATCCTCTCCAAACAAGACTGATTTGTTTGCATCATGAAATTCGAACTGAGATGTATCCAACCAAATAAAAGGCAAATCATATGCTTCCGGATATATTCAGGAGAACATTCCGGGTAATCCATGGCTTTATAAGTTTCGTGACTGTTACGAGTTTGCTGCGCCTGCTATCTGTAGACTGACATTCTATTCAATAGCCCCAATTTAGTATTGCATTTTATGATATTTTACTTAACAACATAATGCGTCCGTTTAAAAATCTCACAAAGGTGTGTAATTTCTCCTTTTGTCAATACTCTGGCTAATTTTATAAGTTTTAACAAAATTAAACTTTAACATAACACAATAACTAACGGTAATTATTATGTAAATATATATTTATTTAAGGCATGCTGTCTGTAAGTGTTGTTTTTGACTTTGTGTTTCAGTGGTCTAATCTGGAAGAACTAAAAATAAAAATTGAATACTACCTATAAAGTGATTCTCCCACGACTGACTTGACACTGGTAGAATCGTATCAATGAAACTCTAATATTAAAAAGTTGAAGTTTGTTATTTTGGGTGTTCGGGGTAATCTCTGCTACTATCTACTGATCCAGTTTTGAAAATTCTTTCACTATTAAAAAGGTATATTAGATTATTTTTTATTTTGGTAAATACATATTTTCAATAAATAATCACAATAAATGTAATTAAAATTAGCAAAATTCTATAATATGGCATGCGTTGCTAGAATGATTCGAAATAAAGTAATAAAATCCAGCTCTTTATATCTAAGTTTAATATCTCAACCAAAAATATCGTTTTTATGTGATAAAGAAAATAAATGTTACAATTACTAATTACTAAGTTATTAGATACAGGTTTCATGTATACTTTACAGATTCTTATTAGAACAAAGAGCTAAATCAAAATGAAAATTCCATGGAGATAAAGTGTACTTTCTACAGCATGTAAATTGATGGAGTTGGTTAGAGCATAAAAACTATAAGCCGGTAAAATTATTGTGTTGTTGCGACGATAGTAAATGGGGCGCAGATGTGAGGGTCAAAGAAGTAATCCAGGGGATACCGGGCAGACATTTCTTGCCAATATATATAGGATAGTTTGAATTCACATTTGGACCCGGTAGGTGTCTCTACAATGGGGTTCTAAGGTTTTTTAAGATTTTTTGCGTTTGTAAATAAAATCGGAACCGGTAATAACCGATTTGGCGCAGACGAAGTTGTGCGGGTCAGCTAGTTTTACAATATAAAATGCAGGTCAGAAAGTAGGTTAAGTGAGATCGAAGTAACAGTGCGGGCGGTCATTATGAACGGAGTATCGGAGACCAATGACGGGCAATTAAACTGGAGTAAACCGCGGATCACGACTAGCTAATTTATGAAACTAAGTATGAAATTATCTACCGTGTGTAGGGTGATATGACTTTTGTGAAACACAGGATATAGTGACTTAGCTTGACTGCTTGTATTTAAGTTTTATTTTTCCTTTCCTCTACAAATTCTTGGTCGACACCTTTTTAAAATTTTGTTTGTTTAGTATTGAAAAACCATCTTAAATTTAGTGCAGATTAAGTACGATGAACAAGACTTATAATTTTACTATATTTATTCAACTGTGTTTAGGATTAGAAGGTTGAAGGAGTAATGGCGGTGGTATATTCGCAGACGAATCATAATTCAACAGCGAATGTCGATGGACTTTCCATGAGTATTTAGCTATTTTATTGTATGCAGACTAAGTGTAGAGTCATTTAGATGATATAGCTAGTAACAATTCCTTATACATTTCGTGTTTTCAAATGACTTTTCCGAGAGTTATAGTGCGCTATTTAATAAAAAGAAGATTTTATGCAGTTTGCACTATGAAGATTGAAAGGACGAAGAAATATAAATACATCTATACATGGGTAATTCTCATGAAATCCCGAAATTACCTATCAATAAATTAATGAAAAATAATTAAATAAATTCATCTTCGTTTTCTCTTAAATTTGTAGAACTCATGTTATTAGAAGTGAAAAATATCGTGGTCCCCAGAATAAATGAGTTTTGAATGAATTTATGAACACTGAAAATAATCAAATGTGAGGGAATGACGGTGAGGGAATGACAAAATAAACCATAACCTAAAAAATCTCGCAACATAACCTTTTGTAACCATCTAACTTTTCTCTACGCTTTCTACCTTTAAAAACATACTTTACTACGTCATCAAAATTCAAATATTACAATTACCTTTTTTATTCTTCGCTGTGATGGAATGATTGTTTAAAATGTAATCTTTAAAAAATTACAATGACATCTTCTTCCAACAAGTACTTTAACAAGCTTGAAGTCAATTTGCCATTTCAAACAAGTGACCGTACTACCAACTATCAAAAACTAATGAGACTATTACTAAAGTCCTCAGGAATATATCTACTTATCGACTGTTGGTAATGATGTGAGGGAATGATAATTTTTCATGGGACACATGTTAAGTCAACATTAGACAACTTGTTCATGACTTATGATCCTAAACTCAGAGAAATTTTAAAAAGTTGTTGTATTTACAATAGACAAGTCATAGTTGCAAACAGATTTTTTAAGAAATTTTCGATAAAAACTCTAGACAATGTTTTAATCTGGAGTTTGGGACATAGTGAGGGAATGATTTTCAGAGTACTATCTTAATATATATATTTCTTGTGTGCGTGTGTATGTGACTGAACTCCTCCTAAACGACTGGACCGATTTTGATGAAATTTTGTGTGCGTGTTCGAGTGGATCCGAGAATGGTTTAGATTCACAATTGGACCCGGTAGGTGGCGCTGCGGTCGACTTTTAGGATTTTTTTGTTTTCAAGGCAGGACAACGTCCGCCCGGTCCGCTAGTATATTTATTATTCTTCACAAATGCCCGTACGGTTCCTAAGTTATGACCAACATTTTTAGCCTTGATAATATTCTTTCCGAAAAAAAAAAATACCATCATAAATCGCTTAGGATTATTGTCAAAATTGCTAGGACAGGAATTTCGAGTTTTCATGAGAATTACCCACATATAATAAGAATGTATATCTATCGTGTCTGTATTTTTTCAATTTTTATGAAAAAAAATGTTGCAGGTGTTTAGGAATAAGTAATAAAATACGTTTTTATTTTTAGAAATGTCGGTCTGTCTGTCTGTCTGTTTATATGAACACGCATCACTGTTAAAGTACTGGGTTCACAATAAAACCTCTCCAATTAAAACATTAAGCGCATTCTCAAGAGTGACTTAGTCTTTGTTTCATTGAAATCGGTCCACTCTATCAAAAGTTATTGTAATTTGAATGACGGCTCGAGGTAAGTACGAGAGAAAAGTAGTAATCTACGACTATACTAATATTATAAAGTTTATTTGTTTGGTTGAACGTGCTAATAACAGCAACTATTGATCCGATTTGAAATTCTTTCAGTGTTAGATAGCTCATATATCGAGGAAAGCTATAGGCTATATAATATATATCATCACGCTAAGACAAAGAGAAAAGACAACAATGAAGAATGTTTCAAAATCGTTTTTTTTCCTTTTGAGAGCTTCCGCTGCGTGTTAGTTAGCCCAAAGTAATTATTCCATACGGACGGAGTCGCGGGCATAAGCTAGTATATAATATAGATTATGTACAATGAAATAACTGTAATCAGCTAAAATGGCGCTAATATTATAAATTGCGATACTAAATAAGTCTATTTCTTATTTTTTACGACTATATAAACTGCGATATTAAATAATTTGGTCTATCTATGTCTTGCTTTCTACGACTAGGCCTCTGATTCTATTCCAAAAGGAGTAGCCATGGATCTGGAAAAGAACATAAGCTATTTGTCGTCCTCAATTATACGCAGATGAAGTTGCGGGAATAAGGTAGTATATAGTGTAGTAGCTTTAATATATATTTAGTCTCTTTCTCGGCAATAGTACATTTTTTCTGGATGAATGGTACCCTGTCTTGGATGATTGTCCATTTCTGTACCCCTAACATATTAAAAAAATATGTAACCGTAACAAACAAACAAACTCGTTCTCGTATTTATAATATTAATCAGGATAATAAAGGTATATGTGATATTAAGCAATATAACCCTCAGATTAAAACACAGCATGCGTATAAACAAGATCGTGGCTACAAATTTATTCCGGAGGCTGACATGTTTATTCTAACTAAACTACATATTTATTCGCTTTGTTGGATGTTGTAAAAACCTTTTGTACTTACGCTATATAACACCCACGTTAAATTGCTTGGTAACGCTCACGAGGGCTATTTTAGTACGCGGTCCTTTCAAGTGACGTAAAATCGAGAACTTATTGTAACACGGCTTTGTTGTATGACAGATTTATGGTAATACGAGCTTTTGTTCGTGGCTTCGTCAATGTACATTTAACCGAATCCTCGGGAATAGTACATTTCCCGTTACTACTGACAAAATGTACGCAAAATTTAATAATTAATCAGTTTAGTAGTTAATAAATGAAAGCGTAACAAACAAACTCACATTCGCATTTACAGTGTTAGTTAGGATGACGTAGTTATTACCAAAAGTAATATGATTGTACTTATTCAGTTGGGAGTGTTTATGCAATAAATTATATTGATTTATACAGTGTAATGGATGTATAAACCGATGTTTCACTAATTGGTCTTTAATTGTTCTATAGCGAATTACCTTCTTCTGACCTGGTCCTAGACCTCCCGGTTAGGCTTAGATTTACTAGGCATAGGCATATAATAAAGGTAAAGCGCAGCATATTATTAGATTTGGGGACAATGCTCGGTGTCCTGGGGCAGGTTTTGTGCTCGCCGGCTCCCTACCCTGGAGGCGGAAGTTGTTGCTACCACATACGATTATTCGGTGGCAAAGAAACGAAGGCGGCTGCCTCCAACTTCCAGGGAAATTGAAGAGATGAGACGGAGGGTCCGGCAAGAAATGGTGGAACGGTGGCGTTAGGATCTGGCGGACGCGCGTTATGGTATACTATCTATGCCGTCCCCCCGGTCCTGCCGGAAAGTTGCAAGAGGGTATGGGGACTGTATGATATTCCGACTGATGCAGGTGCTGACCGGGCACGGATGCCTCGGTTGGTACCTGCAACAGATCGCGCACCCAGATGGGTCCCTCGACCAATATCCCCATTGCACAACCTCGGTTGACGGGTTTCTTTATTTTCTTTAGGCTGGGACCGGGCGTCGTCTAATCCTGTGCCGCCATAGTAATACGGTGGATGGGAAAAGAGGCATATTATAGGTGTAGGTCATAATTAAATAGTAAAGTTTAAAGTACGTTTTGAAGTATCGATTCAGTCGTCGTGCGCGCATCGTAAAAAAACTACTGGACAGACTTTGATCAATTGTTTTTTATAGTCTTATTTCCTAGACACTTGCTCCTTACAAAAAGAAAAGGTTAAGTGTCGAAAGAAGTGAAAACTAAAAACAATGAAAAAGTGTGTTCTCTTTGAATTTTTTAATTAATTATAGTGTGAATTACGATATTTAAATTTGCTATCATTACATAGTAAAAAACAAAGTACCCTACCGCGTCTGTCTATCTGTCTGTTCGCGATAAACTCAAAAACTACCGAACGGATTTTCATGCGGTTTTCACCGGTGGATAGAGTGATTGATGAGGAACGTTTTAGTACATAATTTGTCAATGATTTTTTCATAATCAGGGCCGGACAACGTCTGCCGGGCCCGCTAGTAACATATATATTAAGTAATGCTATAATATATATATGTGTCCGTGTATAAAATCTATTATTATTGCGTAACAGAACAGATGACGTTCACACTTTCTATATTTTATAAGATTAACTCTATTAGATTTAGCTTTTGACAACAATTTTACCAGGTGTCAAATGATGATTTAGTCTAAAATGATAAACACGCTAAAACTAAAGACTGGCTCGGCTCTCAAGTGCAGCTGCCGGAACACGCGAAGTGTTTGGCGATACATTTTCAACTTGAGAGCGGTAGTAGTAAGTTCGTCTCGTTACAATTACATAGTTTCAAAATAAATATGTTTGTCTATTTTTCTTTTTCCTTTTTAGATTCTAGCGGTTCACCATAATTCCATCTGATAATAAAATAAGTTGTAATTTGAGACATTACCGGTGCTAAATTTAGACGAAGAGGCTCTGTTTTTGTAGATGGTAGAGCCACGCTGAAGTATTACTGGTTTCGGCATGAATGGGTCGGCTCGCCCGGGGTACTGTCATCCGACCCACAGAAAACCGACGTGAACTAACAGTGCTAGCATTGTTGCGTTTCCTTCGGTCAGTGACAGCGCCCACCTCCCCTGCCCGTGCCCCCTTACCCCTCCCCATCAAACAAACACAGGCTGGCAACGCACGTGCGAGTTCCATCGTCTTGCAAGTGTCTATGGACGGTGGTGATCACTTAACATCAGGTGACCCACCTTTTCGTTTGCTTGCTATGATAAATTAAAAAAAAAAGTACACTTGCCGGAGCCCATTGCTTCACACGTTATATTATCTATACATACACACATCAAAAAAGTCTAAGCAACATGCGTGATATTACAAATTTTACCATTTATATTAATTAATTTCTAAGTATTTACTCAAACAAAGTGCGTAGGTAAGTAAACTTTTTTGTTATTGATGACATACTGGCTGGTTGTAAAATAAAAATTTGATTATGTTTTGTTTTTTCATAAAATTCAAATGACTGCGAATTTGTTTGAATTTAAGTGCGTTTTAATTGCTACGTTTAGTCTTGATTTTATAATTTTACCAACCATTTAAATAAAGTTAGCGACAAAATTGAATTGTTAGCTATTCTTTACGTCATGAAGCGACGTCATTTGATGGCAGATGAAATGCAAAGAGCTGTAGGGATGTTGCAAGCGGGAAGTAATCAATCTCAGGTATCTCGACATTTTGGCATTCATAGAAGTGTTATTTGTCGTCTTTGGCAGCGCTACAATAATACAGGAGAACCCGCTGAACAGCATCCAAGCCGTAAAAGGAGTACAACCACTCGGCAAGACCGGTACATATAACTGACTGCAAGACGCCAGCCGATGTTAACCGCTCGAGAGATAAGTTTGAGGCTACAAATTTCAAGTGGTGTTGATGTAAGTGCCCTCAAACTGTGCGAAATCGACTGCATGAGTACGGCCTACGAGCTCGACGCCCAATCAGGTGCCCACCGATACGTCACGGGAATCGCGCTCGTCGATATGAATGGTGTAGAGAACGCATAACATGGACCCAGGAACAATGGGATAAAATTATGTTTTCCGATGAGTCGCGATTCGGGTTTAAGCCTGATACAAGAAGCGTGCGAGTGTATCGTTGGCCCGGAAATACTGAAAGGCTCAGGTGCGTTCAGGAAGTTCATCCATACAGCAGCTCAACAGTTATGTTATGGGCGGGTATTATGAAGAACAGGCGAACTGAGCTCGTTTTTGTAAATAGAAACATGAATGCTGAAAATTACATTGAGGATATTCTCAGACCTTATGTCTACCCATTTGCACAAACCTTTGGCTCCGATTTTAGGTTAATGCATGACAATGCGCGTTCACATACAGCCCTGCGAACCAGTGAATACTTTGCAACGGAGAACATCCGGGTATTGCCCTGGCCTGCACAATCGCCAGATCTCAACCCCATCGAGCACGCATGGGACATGCTCCAGAGACGTGTTTTGAAGGACTTGGACGGAGCGACAACAACCCAACAGCTGAAGGATTTGCTACAATTCCATTGGGAGCGAATACCGCAAGATGACATAAACAGTCTCATTAATTCAATGAATAATCGTTGCCGACAAGTTCTGAACAGCAGAGGAGCCCATACATTGTATTAAATTGTTCTATTCTTTCACAATAAATACATTTTCTTTAGAAATTTCATTTTGTAAGAAAAAAGTTTAGTTTCTTATGTATCTTAGTTTCTACAGTATATTCTAATATTGTTCATTTCTGTTATTAAAAGAACTTATAAAGACAACAGCTGTTATTTTTAACCGACTTCAAAAAAAGGAGGAGGTTATTGCACCGATTTCCAATACATCTCTAGGTAGCACACATATTCATATGTTTTATTTAATTTGGTTAATTTGATAAACTATTTATTTTCCGCTTTTTAGTGCCTTATGGGTTTTTGATTGATATTGAAGTCGGTTAATACTTTTTTTTGAAAATTTACTTTTTACATCATAGAACCCTAAAGATATTATTTTAAAAATAAAATACAACGTTATAATGTGAAGAACCATCCTAAAATTTAAATTAGTACATGTTGCTTAGACTTTTTTTGATGAGTGTATAATAATAATGTAGATCTAAAGTGTCTGTAGTTTTTCGATTTTCATGACAACATTGTTGCAGGTATCTAGGAATAGGTAATAAACTACATTTCAACCATTTTTAAAAATGTCTGTCTATCTGTTTGTATGAACACGCATCACTGCTAAAGTACTTGATTCATAATAAAACCTCACCAAGAAAATCATAAAGCATATCCCCGAGAATAACTTATTCTATGTTTCATTAAAATCGGTCTAAAAGTTCTCTTTTACGTTACTAAAAGTTATTATAATTTAAATGACGGTTCGAGTTAAGTACGAGAGAAAAGTAGATAAGTAAATGGACTTAATACATTCAAATGACTTTATTAATCACTGTTTTTTTTCCACAGGGTTCCACGCGGAATAAGTCACGGGCACAGCTGTGTTCAATAAACAGCTTTGTTAATTGTTACTTTCCGCAGTTTTTATCTACTTAACTGCGCAATGTGTTCGAATGTTAACAAAAACAAACCCTCTACATAGTTGTAAAGAAATAATTCTATACTTGTGTATCAATATGGCGTGATATAGTAATTATTGTTAGCGATAATTCATCAAAAATGGTTAGTTATACTGACTGATCATCTCGTACATAATACATTCGTAAGGTTGTGTTAACAAATTACCATTCACCTATTCGAAATTTAACTTATTCATTGTATTTAACGATGTGAAAATTATCGTCTGTCATAGTAAACACGAAGGAAATTCGTAAAATTCGATTGTGACTTGTCAAAACAGTGTTCGAAGTAAATGACACAACGTGGTGGTTAAATCGTAACTTTATATCGAAACGGTGGTAAAGCTTGTAAACATTGACACCGATGTGTAAAGGTGTCAATTTATTGTTAAGCGGTAGCGGTTTAGTAAAGATTCAGTTTTGTGTGTAATTCTTTTTATATTAATTACATCATACAAATTAATGCCAAAAAGTAATGTTTACCACCTCCATGTGTATTCATCTCTTTCTCTTAAAAACTAATCAGTTTATTAAGTTTCACTTCTAGCGCATGTGAACTCACACTCGATTTTTTTAAAGCACTACAAGTTCAGTGTTGTGGATTTTCTTGCCGTGGATAAGTGGGGGCAATCGATGGGTGCTTTTGTTTTTTTAACTGTTCATAAAACATCTTGTTAAGATAATAAATAACACAGACGAAGTTGCGGATGTCAGTCATTTTTTTATATAATAACTAGTGGGCCCGGCAGACGTTGTCCCGCCCTGATTATAAAAAAAATCTTAACAAATTATATACCAAAACGTTCCTCATGAATTACTGTACCTACTGGTGGAAACCGCATGAAAATCCGTTCAGTAGTTTTTGAGTTTGTCGCGAACAGACTGACAGACAGACGCGGTAGGGGACTTTGTTTTATACTATGTAATGATGATTACGAGTTAAGTTCGTGTTGACTAAATTTTTTCATTACATCGGACTAATGTCTATATAATTGGGCGATATAATTTTGTAAGCAAGCAAATCTATACAAACATTATGCTGATAAGAAAGGAGACTAATTTCGAGGTGAGGCGTAAAACATTGAGAAGATAGTGTCGGTTTAGACGGAGCGCCTGCTGAAAATTTCTTATTCAGTTAAACTTCATTGCTTTTATATTTAAAACTATTACACGCATATAAGTATATTATTTATTTCAAAGAAATCTACACCTTATACATTCTTAAAATAATGTACAAATAAAATATTAGTTTCGACAACAATGATTTCAGTACATTTTTTATTTTTATATGGCTAAACCCAAACTTTTGTATATAATATCAATTATCTAATCAATAACTAAATTACAGCACATATAAGTGGAAAAACAATTGGAATAAAATTCTAAAATTTAAAAACTACCAACAAATATAATTACATAAAATATAAAGTTCTAGCGGGCCCGGCAGACGGCCTGATTATGAAAAAATCATTGACAAATTATGTACTAAAATGTTCCTCATTAATCACTCTATCCACCGGTGAAAACCGCATGAAAATCCGTTCGGTAGTTTTTGAGTTTATCGCGAACAGACAGACAGACAGACGCGGTTGGGTACTTTGTTTTATACTATGTAATAAATAATAAATAATAATAAATAATGATATAACAATTCTGCTACTGTCGCACTAAAACAAATGATACTTATATTATTTGTATGTATGTAAGAAAAAATAAAAATGGAAATACGGCATATTTGGGATAATATTTTTAGCTAGCTTGTGCTCTCTACCTCTGTTCATGTTAATTTGACATATCCCTCGTGAACAGTAATTTTTTTCTGGACGAAATGTACTCTCTGTTCTTTTATACGTAAGATTCGCCAGCTTACAGATATTGCCACTGCTAGGTTAGTCTACTTCGCTTACTTCCATAACTTAATGTCTTACGGGGGACGGCTGCTGAAGTAGACACCATATTTTTATTACAAAAACGGGCAGTTCGAGCAATATATAATATGGGACCTCACGAATAATTAAAAACGAAGTTCCGGGAATTCGGTATCTTAACTCTACCCTCTCAATCAAGAATGCTTGATAATTTAATGTATGTCCGTAAAAACTTTGAAAAACTGCCACTTAGTAAAAGACCGGCATAATCTAAATACTAGAAACTGTAACATACTGGTCGTCCTATGTTTCAGATTTAGCAAAACTAGTAATAATTTTTTAGGTAATAGTGCTAGATTTTACAATAAAGTCCCAAAGCATGTTACCGATTTGCCGGACTGTAAGTTTAAGCGCCACGTCAAGCGGGTTTTGGTGTCGAAAGGCTATTATAGAGTGGATCAATATGTGCACGATGGTGATGTCTGGAATTGACTCCTCTCTGTGTATCCACTAAAAATGTATTGGAAATAAACTTATGTGTTAAAAAGATGTACCCGATCGAGTTTCATATCGGTTTTTCTCGATGACTGGGTTGTTTTCCGAACCGGTGGTAGTTTTAACGTTCATAAGTGCCTTATTAGGGCCTAAACTGAATAAAGTATTTTTGATTTTAATTTTATTTACATCTGAAAATGTTTATAATGAAAATGGTTATAATTATTTTTACGATGATCGGTTGATCGGACGGCAATCAACAAACAACGTTCGCATTTATAATGACACAAAGGATTTTTCTATAATTTGTTGAAATTATTAAAATGTAGTTCCAGAAACAACAGGAAAACGCTTTCTAATTTTTATTAGCACTTCATTCTGCACATATAATAAGAATGTAAATCTAACGTGTCTGTACTTTTTACATTTTTGTAAATAAAATTGTTGCACGTGTCTTGGAATAAGTAATAAAATACATTTCAATCATTTTTAGGAATATCTTTCTGTCTGTTTGAACACGCATCACTGCTAAAGTTCTGCATTCACGATAAAATGTCACAAAGAGAATCACAAAAGCGAGTCTTGGTTTCATTAAAATCAGTTCACATTATCAAACATTATTGTATTTTTAATGACGACGCGACTTAAGTACGAGAGAAAAGTAGATAAGTAAATGGACTTAACATATTCAAATTATTTTATTTGTCACTATTTTTTACATTCGGTTTCATTCGGACGGAGTTGCGGGCACAGCTAGTATAAAATACAATTGCAATATGAATTCGTTTTAAAATTATTTAAACTTTAATATATTAATGATATATTTTATTACTTTTTACTTTCTTATCATTAAGTTATTATGATGATAAAAATGTATATTGCTAAATAATCGTCAACGTAGCTACAATGACGAATAAGGAGTGGCGGCCATATTTGTGCTGCGCTAATTGATGCTAGCAGCTACCGAGTAAACATTCGACGACGACCTGTGTAATGTGTCAGGCCTCCTTTGGACACGTTCCCGCACCTCACCCTGTAATTTTAGTAATTGAAGGTTAATAAATGGTTTCGTGATTGTGTACAGAATTAACCAGCATATTTTAGTTGATATCTGAACATGAGACAGTAATTTCTATGTTATCTGTTTTGGTGAAACACTCAAATTATTATGGGATACAGCATCGTCTATCGTGTTCGGGTAGAAAAAAACTATGGTAATATTACAAAGTTATATTTATTTTCATCATCACTACATATCATTACATAGTATAAAACAAAGTCCCCCACCGCGTCTGTCTGTCTGTCTGTTCGCGATAAACTCAAAAACTACTGAATAGATTTTCATGCGGTTTTCACCAGTGGATACAGTGATTCATGAGGAAGGTTTTAGTATATAATTTTTCAAGGTTTTTTTTATAGACGGGGCGGGACAGCGTCTGCCGGGCCCGCTAGTTATAAAATAAAGTCCACTGCCACGTTTGTCTGTCTGTTCGCGATAAACTCAAAAACTACTAAACGGATTTTCATGCGGTTTTCATCAGTGGATAAAGTGATTCATGAGGAAGGTTTAGGTATATAAATAGTTTTTTTTTATTATCACCGCGGGAAAACGTCCGCCGCACCCGCTAGTAAATTATATTAGAAACAGCGCAGAATTCATTACTCCTTCAACTGTGGTCTGGCGATCAAGATGTTGGCTAAAACTAAAGAGGTAACGGTTTATAATCTCTCTAGAGTCTATTAAGTTTATCGTTCGTCACAACTGGTGAGGGATCTTGAAATTAGACTCGTAAAATGTCCCTGTCGTAAAATGTACACCGGACAAAATATATATTATGTTGTATAAGGGACTTATATTTACAAACTGTGCTCTTGGTATTAATGAACGAATGTTTCTAACATAAAATTTAGTATTATAAATGCTAGTAAATATTATAGTACACGTTACTTTGCACTTCCACCTGGAATCGATTGGCCGCTGCCACGTCTCACTGCAACAAAAAACGTTTGATTGTATTTGTATGAGGTGTACCTGAAAAACTTAAATCTGAAATTAGTAAGAGAAAGAGCGAAATATTAAAAACTAATACAATAAAAATAATTAAGAACGCGTCCTTGGTTGACTGTTGAACATGACGGCGATTGACACTTGGTATCTAACTGTAAAGTATAAAAAAATATAGTTAATTAAAATATATTGCAGATTAACGTGAACACAATCGATCACACATTCTTTGCTCCTTCAAGAAACATCATTAGACCTATATTGACTCTTCCCATGGAAGCGGGCGAAGATGAAGAAGATATAGGTATATAATATTTACAAACTATGATATCTAAGATGGATTTCCGCAAAGAAACACCTTATTCAAGCAAATATTGCAAATGCTGTTAATGCTAATTGCAGAGGTTCATTGGAGTTTCCATGTGTGTTTTACCGTATGTAAAATAAAGAGTGTTCCGAAGAACTTTTTGATATGTTACCTTTGTTGCCATTCCAAATTGGCAACTCCGGTCGATGGCTGGATTGCTCATCCACATACCCTAAAACCTAGCAAAATAACAACAACCCTAAATTTCTTTAGAACCATCATTATGCGTACGCTAGCGTAAGTTTATCAAGAAAGTATTGGGAGTGCAGAGTTAAGATGCCGAATTCCTTAAATTTAGTTTTTAATGAATCGCAAGGCCCCATATTATAAATTGCTCGAACAACCCGTTTTTGTAGTAGGAATATGTTGTCTATTTCAGCTGCTGTTTCCTACAGCAAAACATTATTAGACCTTAAGCGATGGATGTAAGCGAAGTAGACCTAGAAATGCTAATATCTGTTAGCTGGCGAATCTTAGAACTGCGAACGCAGCAGAACTTAATCTTTCGGCGAATTTATTAATGTGAGGACCGTATTGTAATTTGGAATCAAGTGTAATACCCAAGAACACAGTATAGTCAACTAAACCTACTAGATTGTCTTCGATCTGCATTCTACCGTCAATAAGAGGAATATTAGTTAAGTTTTATACGTTTTGTTTTGTCTGCATTAACAGTTTCACTGCTATGTTGATCATATATGACAGGGCAATTGTAAAATTCATTCGTGCCGTTCTAAAACAAACATGTGATTACGGTGTGGCAGTCACAGTGTTAAGCAATAGATTAGTTAATGCAAACCAATCGTACATTTTATTTAAGGCAGTAATTACATACCTAGACTCTCAATCTATTCAGATACATATTCTATTTAAAGGCAAAATGTCAATATCTAACAAAAGCCTTCACCAAACATCAACACAGCGATGCCGAAAGCGTTGTTAATCACGGCTCCACGTCTCGTCAACGAAATGGGATTTACATAAATTCAATATCCGTTTAAGTACTTGATAATCGATTTAATACGGAGCGAAATTGTGAAGTCGACAACGCGGTTTCCCGAACGAAATCTGCAACGGCAATTATGCTATGTAAATTACCTGACCTATAAAAGGGCCCGTTTTTAATATCACTTTAATTGTGTACCTATGTTAAAGAGGTATCGGAATACTCGCTGATAGAGAGACACAATTCCAAGATTTTGAAGTTGTTTTTGTTAACTTTATTCTTCCGCTAAAAATATACTTACAGCGTTATTCTGCCTCATAATTTAACCGTTGATGTCAACCGAGTATGAGTTCTGTATGACTTCGCGCAAATAAAATCAAACTTTTTTTTTTTGCAGTGAAACGTGGTAGCCACCAATCAGTTCCAGCTGGAAGTGCAAAGTAACGTCCACTCTAATATTTAATTATAAATTTTCGAAAAATAACGTTTTCATCAATCAAACTTCAATAATTAAAGCTATATTATATACATACTAAGAGACTTACAAACTAGATGGTCCCGCAACTTTGTTTTTGTAAAAATAGTTCTGTAGATTCATACGCAGTAGAAATGAAACCTTCATAAAAGAAAGCGAAAAACGCGTATGTCTCACTGTTGTATGTCTTTTCCAATACGCGAAAGCAAGCGAGACACTGCTCCCGACTCTACCCGACACAGTGTTTACTCCCACCACTTTTTG
Organism: Antheraea yamamai; assembly: GCA_036509395.1. Lineage (NCBI taxonomy): Eukaryota > Metazoa > Arthropoda > Insecta > Lepidoptera > Saturniidae > Antheraea > Antheraea yamamai. The sequence goes on along the minus strand of AP028434.1, from coordinate 16,386,644 downwards.
CCACACAAAAAGTTTGCGGATCTCAATTTTAAAGCCCTCTCATAAGAAGACTTACTTCAATTCCGTATTTTGTCTGTACTAACAACGGATTCTTTTGAACAATTTTAATTTCTTAATTGTCCTTGTCTACTTACTTACTTATAACTTTACTAATACCTTAATAACGGTCATATAATTTTTATAATTAGTCTAAATTACTCTGAAAAGATGGACAACATATGAACGACATTGGAATTTTATTTATGTATGTAAATTAACGCATATGAAGCTCGAAGCGGTTGTTAATACAAGAAAAAAGTTGAAGCAGTCATAAAGACTGCCGACTGAAGTAAAAATTCAAAACAACGAAATAAATGTGTTCCCTTTTGAATTTTCATCTTAATTATTATCTGAATATTTAAATTTCAGAATTTGTTTATTGAAATTATTAACATTAGTGTGGTTTTCATATCTATTGGCACTCGGAGCAATGATTCTATACATTTTTATAAAATTTATTAATCAATCAAACGTATATTAATGTTGCAAAATACCAAGGTTACATGTACACAGACCCCTATACTACGCGTCGTTAGTTTGACGCAAGCCGCGCAAGCGCAATACAGCTGGTCATGCTTATGGAACAAGTCATGCCGCGAAATTGTAAATTTGTCTCCTGCCAAAATTACCGCTCAACGCGCCTAAAGAAGATTTTACTTTAAAAACATTTAGCTAAGCGACACTTGAAAGATTTGCTATCATATGAAATAAGGTATTTCGTACATTCCAAGATTAAGTTTGGCAAACAGTTAAGCCAGTAGCTGGCGCCTTTTTCTATGTCAACGCAGAGTCCTTCAGCAATCATTTTAGGTACGTTCTTATTATTCACATCACATCTAACACCATCCAATAAGATGTATTTATGCTGAAATTTTCCGGCAAGATTAATTATTAAAGCGACAGTTTTTTTTTTACTTTTGTATGAATATAGCATTTTCATTCGTCTCTAGTGAAAAGATGTTAATTCGCTGAGTAGAATTCCAATATTGGTAAATATAAACGCGGTGTTATCTTAAATATACCTTTACGGCGCACTTTATCATCTTCTTTTTCCTAGAAACTCTCAACAATTTTTTATTAATGAAAATTATTACTTTCATGTCAATTATTGAGTTTTACAAGGTGTCTTATAATGAATTCAGTGTTAACGACAGTTCTATATCATCATATTTATAATTGTAAATCTATATATGTATATGTATATATATATAAATCAATATTTGTATGTTTGTCCTCTATGCATGCCGAAACTACTGATCAGATTGTGATAATAATCTAGTTGCGTGTTCTGTGGACGTTTGAGATGGTTCCTGGCCCGAAAAATCTATATACGAATATGTAGGTATAAATGTTTTTTTAATCAATAATATTGTTTGCTTCCAAGAGAGGAAGGGCTTTTTCTTCTTATTGAAACTTTTTACACTACATTTGATTTTGTTTTGACATGTTTGAGACATTTCAATAAAGCATCAGTTATCACAATCAGTTATCAATTCCATTTGTATGAATGTCATTGTTTAGGAATTTGTGTAGTTCTGGCATGGATACGAGGACATAGTGTGATCCAGGGTAATGAAGCTGTTGATGTTATCGCTAAAGAAGCTATCCAGACTGGATATTTTGATCACTATAAATCCTATGTTCAGAATTTCTCCAAACAAGACAGAATTGTTTGCATAACGGAACTCAAACTGGAATATATACAACCACATTAAAGGCAAATCATACGCTTCGGGATATATTCAGGATAACATTCCGGGTAAGCCGTGGCTTTATAAGTTTCGTGACCGTTACAAGCTTGTTGCGTCTACTATCTGTAGAGGTGTGCTCTCCACCACTCCATGTTGCAGAGTTTAGAATCAGGGACAACTTGATATGTGAATGTGGGTTGGATGTAGGCACTCTAGAATACATTTTTTTCAATTGCCTCAATTTATTACTTCATTGTATGATATTTTACCTAACAATATACTACGTCTGTCTGATTTTAACAAATGCAATTGCACATAGGTATGTATTTTCTCCTTTTGTCAATACTCTAATTTTATGTGTTTTAACAAAATTAATCTCCATCATAATACAAAAACGAATAGTAATTATTATGTAAATATATATTTATTTAAGGCCTGATGTCTTTAGTGTTGTTTTTGTCTTTGTATATAGATATGGTCAAATTTATGGATAAAAAATAAAAAACAACACCTGACAGTCTAAAAGTTAGTAAAATTTGTAAAGTGTATATCGTTAGAGCGATTTTAAACACTTACTTGATTTTGAACGCTTTTTAAATCATTTTAAAGAGTTAATGTTTATTTATTTTCTTTAATAAATAAATTGCGTTAATTCAGTAGAGATTATATTTACTTTTAATCATTGTATATAGGCAACAAATCCGTTATTATAATTTTAGTTATAAATACAAAAATATTTAGTTTATTATATTTTTCACAATAGGCTGTTTGTGGGCATTGTCATTGCTTCTTCTTCAATTTCAAAAATTTCGCGCTCGTTAATAGTTTTATAGAAATCATCTTTTCCGGTAAATTGCGTTAAAAATTGTGGATTAAAACAAGTGTAGTAAAAGACATTTGTGTCAGCACGTTTCGTGTGTCGCTAAATTGTTTTCTAGTCGGTCCTTTCGGTGACCTCACCTACTAGCAATTACCTGTTTTATTTTAATATATTCCGTGACTATCTAAAGTTTTCCCTAAACTGTTTGTTAGACATAAAACGTTAAAGTATACATAAATACGGATTTGTGATATAACAAATTTATAATAGTAACTATAATTTATTGAAAAAAATCGTTAGGCGGAAATATGTGCCGTCTTATTACAATGATTTCTTGATACATTTCTTCTTTATATATTTCGTTAGTTGTATTTTTCTATTTTTTATTTCCTTATAACACAACGATTCAGTGATTGACCGAATCGAACGCGCTTGATGTCGAGTTGAGCCGAGTAAGCCCGATTCAGTGTCACAGACCCGAGCATAACGGTTCACTATCGAAGAAGTTTCCACATCAATAAAAGATCGAACTACGATTTCAAAAGAGGAAAATCGTTTGTATTCTGACGGGTGCAGACTATCAAAGAACATATTATCTTTTACGGTAATGTTATATAGGTCTTAAAACTAAAGTACGGTGTAGTTAAGGCACGGCACTGGAATACTAAAATCGAAACACCTGCAGTAACCGTTTCAGCTTTGGCAACGATAAAGTTGCAATACTTTATTTATCGAGTTAAATTTTTAGATAATCTTTACGGTCTGTAGTATAGCTTAAGTGTCAAATTTAATGAAGCACTTAAATTATATGCCATTCGAATATGATTGTAGTGCGAATTTACTGACTTTGTTTGAACCATAACTTTGCTGAAAATCGTGAAGGTTTTCATTTGAGAAATATGATGTAGATTTTAATTTTTTGTGGGAATAAAAATTTACATATGTACGTATGTAAATGAAGATATGAGTGAATGAAGGGGATATGAATCATTTTTAAAATTTTATGACCTAAATAAAAGTATATTGTCGATATTCGTATTCCGTTCTTACAAAGTTGGCACGAATAGGCCTAAAAACGAAAATAACTAAAATATCCAAACTATATATACAATCAAAGTTATAACACATATTTGCAGTGCATTTTTGTGAAATTATAAATTAGTGAAATAACATCTTCCTCTATATGTCTTCAAATGTTTGTACAAATTTAAGAATGTCTTTTCATTAATCTCATTTTCAACCTTCATATATAAAATTCAGTTATGCTTGGCTAAATGGCTTGATTATTTATCCAAGTACTGAACGCGCCCAGCGTTGCTTAACTTCGGGGATCGGACGAGAACCGGTGTCTTCAACACTCTACCCGACACGGTGTTTACCCCTATCACTTTTCGTCACACAAAAAGGTTGCGGATCAGAATTTCAAAGCCCTCAATTAATAAGTTTCATTAAAAAAAATGGTTTCCAGTTATATATATAGATTGTATAATATTTGTTATAGTTTTTATCTAGGCTTTAGATTTCATGTGTTTATGTTTTAGTTTTATATATAAAATTAGCGGTTCCTGCGGACGTTGTCCAGCCTTGATAATAAGAAAAATAATCTAAAGTTCAACTGCAGTGCCACCTACCGGGTCCAATTGTGAAACTCGAACACGCACACAAAATTTTATCAAAATCGGTCCAGCCGTTTTGGAGGAGTTCAGTGACATACACACGTACAGAAGAAATTTATATATAAAGATAATGTAGTTTATTCATTGTACACCTCTTTTATACGGTTTCCATGGTAATATTTATTATGTTTCATATTAATAGTAGCGGAAACTGTTGTGCTCTCTTTGTTGTCCCGTTTTGGTAATAAAAAAAACCTTGTCAAATTATATACCTAAACCTTCCTCGTGAATCACTCTATCTACTTGTGAAACTCGCATGAAAATCCGTTCAGTAGTTTTTAAGTTTATGTCGAACAGACAGACAGACGTGGTAGAGGACTTTGTTTTATAATATGTATTAATGTCATATTATAAAACATAGAACGAGTACAGAAAAGATTTTTATGGCATCTTTGTTATAATTGCAATGTAGTCAATAAAATTACAAAATATAATGACCGTCTTAACCACTTCAAATTATCCTCCTTAAATAATCGAAGAATAATATTAGAACTTATGTTTTTATTTAATATATTTCATGACAAAATTGACTGTCCACAAATTACTAATCACTTCAAATTGAATATTCCTGTTAAGCTTCCGAGATCGAAAAAATACGTCCCTTTTTATATTTCTCATTCATGTACTAATTTAGGCTTTTACTCTCCGGTCAACAGAATATCTAGGACATATAACTCATACCATAAAACATGCGACATTTTCTCAACTAAACGAAATCATTTCAAAACAGCGATAGAGACATATCAGTTTGTTCATAAAGTAGAGTTATAATTGTTTGAGTATTTCTTTTTTTTTTTTCTCTCTTTTTGTTTCAATTTCCTTGTTTTTGTATTATTATATTATGTATGTTAAATTTTTAAATATGTAAAATAGTTTAATATTTAATTTATCGTTGGAGCACGCCGTGGTTGTCTCTAAATATGACTACATTTATAATGTGTCACAATAGTCCTACTTTTTATATACTTACTAGTGTATTGTCATCTTGACGATCCTAAAATAAATAAAAAAAAAATACCACTTTTAATACTTTTCATTTTGTTGTTTAATTCATTGAGTGTTGTCGATTCTTAAATACAAGGACCCTGAATTACTTACGATAGTTTGAACGTAAATATTGCCTTGTGTAATGTAATAGTGCGAAAATAACAGCTCTGTTCTGTATGTTATTGCTAATGGTGACGAAGGCGTGTCGAGAACTTAACAAATCGACCGTCGCAACATTTCTCATGATGTAGAACTTGAGATGATGTGGTCTCAACGTACCGTAAGTCGTGAAGTTTCGATTATTATCGCTATAAAACAGTTCTGTTCGGATCGAATAATTGAAAAGAATCGAGTTATGGTTAGTTCAAAGTAATAAGTTCAGTTCGGGAAGTTTTACAGTTCAAACTATTTTATGGAGACATAAAAGAGGTCTATAAACTTTTATATCTCATTTCAAAGAATGATTTGTGGCCATTCTAATTGTCATAAGTTTGGCTTCTCATCTCCTTAATCCTATAACATATCCACATAATACTATTTTGATAGAAAGAAAAAGACTTCACGCGTATGCCTACTGTTACAATAGGGTATTGTAAGTAACTATCTGTTAACCCGTTGACTGCCATCAACAAGGTATCTCGTCTTTTCTTTAGTTAATCTATTTGTATAACAGCTACGAGCAAATTCGTAAAATATCAGTGTAAACATAGATATGTGGCTTAAGAAAAAGAAAAAAAACAGGTTTGGTTTACATAAACTCTTGTGTTGCAGTTTCAAAATATAATTACTAAATCTATACTATAATAAAACTGAATAATAATAGAACCAATTTAGGACATTTCTCCATTGTTCCCAGATTATTTCGACAATATAACGACCTTGTTAAAAAAGATTACAGGATAGACTTATTTAGTAATTCCCTATTAAATTTCAAATCAAAAATTAGTTTTTTATTTAATTAATCCCTGCAGGATTTTTTTTCCTTAATTTTTAAGTTATTCATTATCGAATTGTATTATTTTATTTTCTTCTTAATTTTTTTATAATTCTTTCTTCTACTTTTATTGTTTTCCGCATCGCATCTTATGATGGTTAATGCTGTAGTCAACTATAATTAGTGACATAAATAATTTTAAGTTTTTTCCATGTATGTTTTTACCTTATTCTTTTATGTTACTGTTGTTGATTCTTATGATAAATAAATAAATAAATAAACTGTAACGCGGCCAAATCTGTACATTAAATATTTTTTGAAAATTATAATCGTGGTAGACTTTGTTATCGATATAGAAGCCAAAAATAACCCTTTTACAATTTTTGTTTGTCTGTCTGCCTGTCCCTGTGAACACGCATCACTCTGAATGTACTGAACTGATTTTGACGAAATTTGGCACAGTGATAACTAATATTACAAGATTACATCTGGGAGGATACTCTTTATCTAATAACACGCAAGGGGTTCTCCAGGATAACGGACGAAAGTCAAAAATTTGTAGTTAATGAAATTCTTGACGGATTTTGGTAAATTTTCTTTGTGCTATATATATCAGACAGATTAGCTAAAAATATAAGCTATATTTCCCTAAGCTACTTTAAAAAAATATCAAAAAAAATGATCGCTGGGTTCCGGACCGTCGATCCCGTCGGACCATATAATGTCCAGTACGTTTTAATTGAGCTACGACTACATAACATTTCTATGCGTAATTATCAACCACATACGAAAAATATGTGTAAACGAAACTGTCACTTATATGTTGTTACATTTATTTTATTGTACAAAAAATGTTTGCTATACAAAGGTGACAAGATTTTTTCCTAAAATATAAACCTAGATAATAGTTACATTGCATTGTAGAAGATGAATCTCAATTAGAGTTCTATCAGTACGTGTGTTGTTTCGATATTTGATAAAATTAGTTTTTTAAATATTGTTGAGTCTTGAAGTAGTTGGGTTCAGGTTTGTGAATTTACTATTAAAAATTTAAAATAATAAGTTTTAATACTCAGTTAATTTGCCACTTTTTTTTATTAAATTATATAAACATAAAATAAAAAATAAATCTACGTTTACATAAAAATTTAAATTAATTATACCTTTAAAACAAAAAACAGGCGATTATAAAGGCGGTAAAGCTTTAATATTTTAAGTAAACGTAATTTTACGAAAATAAATAAAGTTATCCCAACTTGACACAATTTTCGATTAATTTTACACGAGATCCGTGTCGGATAACGGTTATTATTTACCGAATATCACCGCACATTATTATAGTTTTTCTTGGATTTTTTAAAAATTTTATCAATTTCATTGCATAGGTCCCGCAATAGTCTGTTTTTTTATATCATAGGAGGCAAACGAACAGGTGGGTCACCTGATGTTAAGTGATCACCACCGTCCATAGACATTTGCAACACCAGGGGAGTCGCAAGTGCGTTGCCAGCCTAGGTTGGGAGGGGGAGCAAAGGAAAGGGGAAGGGAAGTGGGCTTCCGGCGCTCTCACTGACCGAACGAAACGCAACGATGCCAACACTGTTACTTCACGTCGGTTTTCTGCGAGAGGGTGGTACTACCCCGGGCGAGCCGACCCATTCATGCTGAAAATGATTTTTCATCACTTGCACTGGACACGTGGATACTTCATCAATAATGATCAATGATGATGAATTTATGTAACGACCGTACCTAAATAGTAGAATTCGCTACAGTAAAATTCGCTCCAGAATTTTCTAAAATGGTTGTAAGCATTTGAAATACGTTGTGTAAAGTACTACCTCCAAATGTTAGAATTGAAATTATGCCACCGGACGCTATTGGAATAAAATGAAGATTAAGCTATTTTGTATTTACTATTCCGTAATGTTCACAAAATAGATTTTATGAGGAATATAAATATAGCACTCAGTATCACCATTTGGAATAGTAATGGATACGCTGCAGAGTCTAATGATGAATCCAAAACAGAGATGTTTTTAATACTACCATTAACTTTTGAAAATGAATCCATTTTCGTTATAAATTCATCGTCAACTGTACTAAATATAACTGCCATATCAGTTTGAAATGCATTATTGTAACTGCGGAGATCTAAGTCATGGTTTACTTTCATTAGCATACAAATTTCTTTATTTTGATTTCCAACTCTATGACATTGATCCTCCATTGCAATAAATTATTGCATAATCATTACAATAAAAAGGATTACTATCATTACATATTCGATAAACTGTTCCCGTAATCTATAATTAACAGCAGTGTCAACATCTTACAAATACAATTGCGACTAATATGGTGAGGGACCATATCCAGCAGTTATTGGACCCATTCTGTGATAAAAAAAAAACATATAATGATACACTCCATCTGTAACTATATCGGAAACTTTAGTTTCTTAGCTAACCATAGTAAACGATAAATTGTATTTGCAAATGTTTACAAAGTAATTTTTTAACTTATTTTTTATTGAATAATCATTTAGAGTGAACCCATTATTAAAAGATTTATAATATTCATATTGACTTAACGCTGGCAATATTGCTATACTCTTATGACAACATGAAGTGATTGCAGATTATCTTTTTGATAAGGAATCATTGGATCACATATTCTTCAACTATCGTAAACTCTCCGATTCCCTATATGATATCATCTCTGTTAATATCTACCGTCCTACTAATATTAATACACTAATACACATATGTATATTCGACGTTTATTGAAACATTTAGTGTCTTCATTTATCGTAATAATATTAACCCTAGAAAGATAACCATACCACGACATACGTTAAAGATAACCCATACGCTTGAAAGGCGCACTCTTTTATAATACGTGTTTTTAATTGATTAACTAAAAAATATTTATAATTTATGTTATTATGTTAAAAAATATATTTAAAACAATGAAAATAAAATACATCTATACTTTAATTTGTTTATTTCAAATAATTTAAAACCAAATGAGTAGACTTCTACGAAAAAATAACGAACATGAACAGCCTTATGCTTCAGGAACAAAATGACTTATAAAAAATGAAATCTAATCTTATGAAAATAAGAGTTTTTTCTTATAAGATGTTTGACTATAATATAATCGGTCTAAAAAATATCTGTCATAAAAAATAATTAAAAATGTACTCATGGCAAACGTAATTTTTGCCGCCACAAAAAGTTCTTTGCACTTAGCACAGGTTGACATTATTTTATTTTTAGACGTACAGTAACGTCCTCTTTATACCGATGCCGTGATAGTTCCTCTTCTTGTTTTGTACGATCCTGTGCAGAGCGTTCTGGAACAATATTTTCGAAGATACTTAAAACATGTCTCGGCAAAGTAGAAGTCTCTAGTTTATCTGTCATTCATGGAGTAGCTAGTTGTGTACTGAGTTTATTCATGTATCCTCTTCTATTCAAAGGCTTTTCATGTTTTGACATGACATTGTGGTAGTGTGTCACATAAGAGTTGACAAAACTTATATTCAATATGCCATAAAACATAGTCATTGGCCACATATTCGTTTACCTTGAATACGACATCGAAAAGCACATTTTGCCGAAAATGTCCACGTCTCCTTTGGCTAGATTATAATACATAATTATTTTAAGCTTACCAGTTACTGGATTTAGGACACCTTCCTCATCACACGATGATAATAAACAAACCATCTTGACGGGCATCGGTTTGTATGATACCATAGCTATACAACGCATAAAGCGCAAATTTCAATTTCGACCAACGTTTTCCTATGTGCTATAATGCATACATAATATATCGTTCCTAAAAACAAATAAAAACGATTTACAAATAAGCTTTGAATCGTTACAACTGCAACATTAACTAACTCAAAAGTTTCACAAAAGATAACCATACGCCTCGCGAGCGCACAGACTCGTCATATAAATAAAACTATAGTACTTACAGCATGGAAACAGTCGTGACGTGAAAGGGATAACCGACTACTGAGTTGAATGAGAAGGACGTGGAAAAACACGCGAAGGATAAAAAAATACAGCAATATATTTCCAGCGCAGGCGCCTCTGCGACGTAGATTATCTTTCTAGGGTTAAACTATAAAGTTATCTTGTTTATACTCATATAATAATGCTATGTATATATATTTCCAACAACACAGTAACTATCTCCCTTTGGTGATTTATCTATGTTGACATGTTGCTATTTTAGATTATTCTACGTTGTTACACTCAATATTTGGCGTTAAGTTTAAAACGTGTAATTGTTACACTTGACGAAATTGTCTACATAGGCGGAGGCCATACCGAAAGAAAAAAAAAAGTGAATGCAGTCTTGTCACCTAAAAATTTTTGACACTACAGCCCTAACTAAAGAGAATAATTATTATTTCAGGGGTTTCATAAAATTATTAAAGATATATCATTATTATTTATTTACTCAATAATTAAGTATTTACTAAGGTATATTATGATTTTACTTATTATATATTCGTAATGTTTCGTTTTCGTCGAACATAAATTGATAGATGCAAAACGTCTTTTTCATTTACATGTGTGTATATGTTGTGTGCCATTCAAGCAGTAGTATGAGTAATATATATAATTAGTTGAATATGTTCATAATGCATTTTGTATAAAAAAATAGCTTTGTGCACTTCTCCTCCATATAAACTTTAACTATGCTAAATTTCAAGTTCATCGGTTCCCGCAATTCGCTTAAAAAGGGGTACAAAGTTGTGGCTTCACGTATTAATATATGAGATAATAAGAATGTAAATCCAACGTGTCTGTACTCATTAGATTTTTGTGAAAAAACTAGCGGACCGGGCGGACGTTGTCCTGCCTTGAAAACAAAAAAAATCCTAAAAGTCGATCGCAGCGCCACCTACCGGTTCCAATTGTGAATCTAAACCATTCTCGGATCCACTCGAACACGCACAAAAAATTTCATCAAAATCGGTCCAGTCGTTTAGGAGGAGTTCAGTCACATACACACGCACACAAGAAATATATATATTAAGATAGTTGTAGGTGTCCAGGAATAAATAATAAAATACATTCCAATATTTTTTTTAATATCTGTCCGTCTATCTATCTGTGTGTTTGTATGAAGACGCATCACTGATAAAGTACAGCGTTCACTTTAAAACCTCACCAAGAAAGCATATCCTCGAGTAGCATTTAGTCTTTGTTTTATTTAAATCGATTCGATATATCGGTTTAAAGTTACTGTAATTTTAATGACTACGCGGCTTAAGTATGAGAGAAAAGTAGATAAAAGTAAATGTATTTATACATTCAGATAATTTTATTAATCACTATTTTTTTTACATAAGGTTCCACGTGGACGAAAACACGGGTAGAGCAAGTTTGTAAACAGATAAATAAACCACAATGGGAATATGAAATTAGGATATACACTAACATGCACACAGAAGAAGTAAACGGTTGGTTGAGATATTCTTAGAAATAATATAAGTTTTAAAGACTGTAAATATTTTAACTCAAATAAAGATAGGTAGAATCGTTTACCAACTTTCCGATATATAAAAAGTTCAGTTCTAAATTTGCAGAATCAATATCTGATTAAGTATTTCAATACTATTTACCGCCATCAGTCGAAAAAGTTGAGAAGCCATTAGGCTAAATCCATAGAACTCGTGTGAATTGGCAAGGGGATGAATTTTTTACGAGCGTTAATGGAACTAGATTCGGAATAAGTTTTTTCGCCAACCGAAACACGATGTTGATAGAAAGCGTTACATTATCGAATGAAATCAAGACCTTTACAACAAACTCTAAGTGATTATTTTGATAGAAGGTGAGGATTGATTGTAAGATTGTAAATGACGATTACATTTAGGTAGGTGGTAGAGCCACTTTGAAGCTATTACTGGTTTCAGCATGAATGGGTCGGCTCGTTCGGGGTAGTAGGTAGGGGTAGTCCACCCGACCCACAGAAAACCGACGTGAAGTAACAGTGCCTTGCATTGTTGCGTTTAGTTCGGTCAGTGAGAGTGCCGGAGACCGGCCTTACCTCCCCTCCCCTCCCCATCCCTCTCCTCCCCACTTCCCACTCCACACTCCCCATTTCCCACAAATACAGGATGGCAACGCACTTGTAACTCCTCTGGTGCTGTTAGTGTCTATGGACGGTGGTGATCACTTAATATCCGGTGACCCACCTGTTCGTTTGCCTTCTATGACATAAAAAAATGCGAAAAATGCGTGTATCAGGGTGTACACGAGGAGCAATATATATAATGCTTGTAAACTATATATTATACGAAGTCTCATAATATAAATACTTAACTATATATCTACAAAATTTGGTATAATAGTAGATCGATAAAGACACATTCATACACACACAAATACATACGTACCCTACGTTTAACGCGTATCGCAAATTTTCCCCTACCGTGTTATAAGTATTGTTATCGAATTAATTAGATAAAAAGAAATAAAGGCAACTTACAAGTATATACGAATACCTAACAGCTGAATCAATGAGATTAAAAAATATAGAAAAGCGTGGCGACCAGGTTAACCAGGTATACTGAGACAAAAGATGTTTTTTTTTTATGTTCGCCTCTATAATAATTCATATTAGCTTCCATTTAGATAACAGAAAATATACAATTCTGTTACGACTATACGCAAAAAGGATTTTAAAAAAATCATAAAGGTACGCTCACTCCTCTCGTTGTATGTCGAGATATGTTTAATGCCCTAAAGCATGAATAATAAATAGATACAGTATTTTTTTTCTCGAATTGACTACGCTATTGGCCTAGCAAGGCCTTAACAGCTTCACTGGACTACTAAGGCGAGCGCTTAAGGCACTCAGCCGATTTTATTTTGGCAACTAGCTCAAGGGTGCACGGCACACCGCGGCTTGGGCTGTTACCTAGTTCATGCAATTCACGACCTAACTTTTTTTTTTTTTTTTTTTAGCGCGGGGAAATCCCTTATGGATACACCACCCTCTCGGGGGAGAGGGTGGGTTATGTCCGACTCGCACGGACTAAAACCCCACGGTGTACGTCTGCCGCTATAGTTGGGGCGGCACGAGATCTCTATAGACTTCATCGTGCCACCCCAGCGGTTGGCCCAGCAGCGAAAGCGCCGCCGCCGGGCCCCGTCCTGTTAGGAGACAGCCGGGTACACACCGGCCGTCTCCTCCGTCCGCCGGATCTGTGCAATGGGAAGATGGGCCCCCCGACCCATCTTCCCTAGATCCGGTTACGGTGGGAGGAGGCGGTCAAACTGCCGCCTCCTCCTGCCTGTCCTCCGTTGGCGGAGACGGCCACTTTGAGGGTCTTCCTCACGGACCCTCTCCGCCGCCTCCTTCTGCGAGACGACTTCCTCGCAGAAAGAGGCCATTGCGTTCCATACATCCTCACTGCCGAGCATGGCCGCAACCACGCTCGGCAGTGAGAGGTCCCGCCCTACCGCCGCAGCCAGAGTGCGACGCTGCTCCTCCCACGCAGCACACTCAGACAAAGTGTGCTGCGCGGTGTCCGGGTCAACGCCGCACTGATGGCATACGGCGGTTGGCTCCCTGCGTGCCATCCGATGCAGGTACCAACCGAAGCACCCGTGCCCGGTCAGTACCTGCACCAGACGGAACGTCAGGGAGCCCCACTTCCTCTGATTCCATTCCGGCAGGACCGGACGGACGGCGTCGATCGTGTATCGACCGTAACGCGCGTCCGCCAGGTCCTGCCTCCAACTCTCCATCCTCGCTTCTCTTTCTTTCCTTCTCATTTCCTCTATTTCCCTGGGAGCCAGAGGCTCCCTCATCCGTTTCTTAGCCGCCGTATACGTATATACGGCGGCAAGCACCTCCGCCTCTAGCTCCCAGGGAAGGGAGCCAGCCAGCACCATGGCCGCCGCCGAGGACACCGTTCGGTACCCTCGTATCACCCTCAACGCCACGGTACGCTGCGCAGCTCGCAGCGCATGGATATTGGTGGCGTTAAGGGCGTCGACCCACAACGGTGCCCCGTAGGCAGCCATGGACCGAACGACCCCCATGTAAAGGCGGCGGCAGGCGGCACCCGGCCCCCCCGTGTTGGGGAGGAGTCGTCCGAGTGCCGCTGCCGCAATTCATCGACCTAACTGAGCTAACCTAAGCTAAGCTACACATTCATATTAGGTCTTTACCTATGAAAATGCCGTTTTGTATGAAAAAAATTAAACTACTTTTTTTCATGTATTTTTTATTTGTATTAATCGAAGTAATCACCCATGCAATCAATGCATCTTTGCCAACGCAGTGGCAGTTTATTGATGCCCTTCTTAAAGAAATCAGCTGGACGGGAGGCAAAAAATTCTTCAAAGGCATTTTGTACTGCCTCTCGGGTATTGAATTTTTTCCCGCCAAGGAGTTATCCAAAATCTGGAAAAAGTAGTAGTCAGTAGGCGCAAGGTCTGGTGAGTAGGGCGGATGACGGAGAACTTCCAACCCCAGTTCTTGCAACTTGGAGACCGTCTGCTGTGCAGTATGAAGTCGCGCGTTGTCGTGCAGGAGCAGCGGAGACGAGCGATTGACCAATGCTGGTTGGAGATGTGCCAGCTTCTCCATCATTGTGTTCAAAATCAAAATCAAGATACTCTTTATTCAATTTAGGCCCTGAGAAGGCACTTATGAACGTCAAAGCTACCACCGATTCGGAAAACAACCCAATCATCGAGAAGAGCCGGCAAGAAACTCGATCTGGTTTATCTTTTCATAATAACTAACATATATTTTTTTTTATTATTACAACAATAGACACATAAAGCTACATTCGTTTTTAGTGCACAGAGAGAGGCGTCACTTCCAGACGTCGCTATCGTTCACATACTGATCCACCCTGTAATAACCTTTATCTATTAAGACCCGTTTGACATAACACTTGAACCTACTATCCGGCAAATCGGTAATGTGTTTTGGGACTTTGTTATAAAATCTAACACTATTACCTAAAAAACTGTTACTGGTCTTAGTAAGCCTGAAACATGGAGTGACCAGTTTGTTATGGTTTCTGGTATTTACATTATGTCGGTCTTTTACTAAATCCAGATTATCTAAGTTTTTCCGGACGTACATCAAATTCTCAAGAATATATTGAGAGGGCAGAGTTAAAATACCGAATTCCTGAAACTTAGTCTTTAATGATTCACGAGGTCCCAAATCATAGATTGCTCGAACTGCCCGTTTTGTAGTAGGAATATGGTGTCTACCTCAGCTGCGGCCCCCCACAACAAAATGCCATAAGACATTAAGCTATGGAAGTAAGCGAAGTAGACCAACCTAGCAGTGGCAATATTTGTTAGCTGGTGAATTTTTCGAATGGCGAACGCAGCAGAACTTAATCTTCCAGCCAATTTTTTTATATGAGGACCCCAATATAATTTAGAATCAAGTATGATACCCAGGAACACAGTATTGTCAACTAAGCCAACTAGATTCCCTTGGATCTCGATTTTAGTATCAGTTGGTGGAACATTAGGTAAGGTAAATCTTATGCACTTTGTTTTGGCTGCGTTTAGCAATAAATTATTTAATGCAAACTAATCGGAAATTTTATTTAAAATACTGCTTAGATACGTAAACTAGGAATCTATTCTTTTTACCTGAAATATAAGCGAAGTGTCATCCGCGAAAAGAACTACATCTGCACAGTTATCAACCACTAGCGGCAGATCATTTATATATACAAGAAATAAAAACGGCCCTAAAATGGAACCCTGTGGAACGCCAATTCGAGTCAAGGATCCCGCAGACGTTGCCCCGTCTATACTGACTTTATGACAGCGATCTGTTAAATAGGAGACAAGAAGATCGAGAGAGACTCCACAAACACCGTAATGTTTTAATTTCAGAATGAGGGTACTATGGTCAACGCAGTCAAAGGCCTTAGATAGATCACAAAACACACCAATTGCATCGCGGGAGGGATCCCAAGCCCGTAATATACACTCATCAAAAAAGTCTAAGCAACATGTACTAATTTAAATTTTAGGATGGTTCTTCACATTATAACGTTGTATTTTATTTTTAAAATAATATATTTAGGGTTCTATGATGTAAAAATAACAGCTGTTGTCTTTATAAGTTCTTTTAATAACAGAAATGAACAATATTAGAATATACTGTAGAAACTAAGATACATAAGAAATTAAACTTTTTTCTTACAAAATGAAATTTCTAAAGAAAATGTATTTATTGTGAAAGAATAGAACAATTTAATACAAAGTATGGGCTCCTCTGCTATTCAGAACTTGTCGGCAACGATTATTCATTGAATTAATGAGACTGTTTATGTCATCTTGCGGTATTCGCTCCCAATGGAATTGTAGCAAATCCTTCAGCTGTTGGGTTGTTGTCGCTCCTTCCAAGTCCTTCAAAACACGTCTCTGGAGCATGTCCCATGCGTGCTCGATGGGTTTGAGATCTGGCGATTGTGCAGGCCAGGGCAATACCCGGATGTTCTCCGTTGCAAAGTATTCACTGGTTCGCCGAGCTGTATGTGAACGCGCATTGTCATGCATTAACCTAAATTTGGAGCCAAAGGTTTGTGCAAATGGGTAGACATAAGGTCTGAGAATATCCTCAATGTAATTTTCAGCATTCATGTTTCCATTTACAAAAACGAGCTCAGTTCGTCTGTTCTTCATAATACCCGCCCATAACATAACTGTTGAGCCGCTGTATGGATGAACTTCCTGAACGCACCTGAGCCTTTCAGTATTTCCGGGCCGACGATACACTCGCACCCTTCTTGTATCAGGCTTAAACCCGAATCGCGACTCATCGGAAAACATAATTTTATCCCATTGTTCCTGGGTCCATGTTATGCGTTCTCTACACCATTCATATCGACGAGCGCGATTCCCGTGACGTATCGGTGGGTACCTGATTGGGCGTTGAACTCGTAGGCCGTACTCATGCAGTCGATTTCGCACAGTTTGAGGACTTACATCAACACCACTTGAAATTTGTAGCCTCAAACTTATCTCTCGAGCGGTTAACATCGGCTGGCGTCTTGCAGTCAGTTGTATGTACCGGTCTTGCCGAGTGGTTGTACTCCTTTTACGGCCTGGATGCTGTTCAGCGGGTTCTCCTGTATTATTGTAGCGCTGCCAAAGACGACAAATAACACTTCTATGAATGCCAAAATGTCGAGATCCCTGAGATTGATTACTTCCCGCTTGCAACATCCCTACAGCTCTTTGCATTTCATCTGCCATCAAATGACGTCGCTTCATGACGTAAAGAATATCTAACAATTCAATTTTGTCGCTAACTTTATTTAAATGGTTGGTAAAATTATAAAATCAAGACTAAACGTAGCAATTAACTTAAATTCAAATAAATTCGCAGTCATTTGAATTTTATGAAAAAACAAAACATAATCAATTTTTTTTTTACAACCAGCCAGTATGTCATCAATAACAAAAAAGTTTACTTTCCTACGCACTTTGTTTGAGTAAATACTTAGAAATTAATTAATATAAATGGTAAAATTTGTAATATCACGCATGTTGCTTAGACTTTTTTGATGTGTGTATTACTTAAAAGCGTTGCACCAGCGTCAGTAGTCGATTTTGATTTTGTGAAGCCAAACTGTCGATCATCCAGAATCTCTTGCGCTTTAAAATAGCCTACTAATTGCTTAAGCATAATCTTCTCAAAAATTTTGCTTAACGACAGAAGTACAGAAATTGGTCTATAATTTCCAAGTCTATTTCTATAGCCTAATTTAAATAAAGGAACTACTTTACTTATTTTCATTAGATTGGGGAAGGTTCCTTGTGTTATACACTTATTAAATATGTTAGCTAAATATGATGAAATATTGATAATTAAGGATTGCACTACCATTACCGACATTCCGCATATGTCTTCAGTATGTTTCAAATTTAAAAGTGTAAAAGTCAGTTATTATTTCACCTGCACTAATAGATGTAAAATTAAATTTTGACTTTACAGGTGCACTCAGATTTTAAAAAAATGATACGGCACCATGGTTCAGTTCTTCACGGTACACATCTGCAGTAATGCTCACCCCGTTTGGTAAGAAGCTGTGATGAATTAGACCGGCGCTAGACCACCAAACAGTGATTATCACGTTTCTTGGGGTAAGTTTTCGTTTAGGGCATTGTTTAGGTGCTGAACCAGGATCCAACCAACTTGCTGAGCGCTTGCGGTTATCAAACAGAATCCATTTTTCATCGCAGGTAACAATGTGGTTCAAAATTCCTTCATTTGTGTGTCTGTTGAGCAGTGCAAGACACGTCTCGACGCGTACTTCGCGCTGGCGATCATTGAGTTCGTGGGGCACCCATTTGTCAAGCTTTTTTACCTTGCCAATTTGACGCAAACGGACCAATATTGTTTTGACGCTAACGTCGAAAGCTGCTGCTAATTCAGCCGTAGATTGTGTATCATCAGCTTCCACAATTGCCTTTAATTCGTCATTGTCGACCAAAGTCTTCGGACGACCGCGAGGTTCATTTTTCAGGTCGAAATTCCCAGAACGGAAGCGAGCAAACCAATAACAGATGGTGCGTTGGTTTGTAGTGTTAGCTCCGTAAACGTCGTTGATGTTGCGTGCCGCTTGTGTT
The DNA here is from genome assembly GCA_036509395.1 of Antheraea yamamai. Taxonomy (NCBI): domain Eukaryota; kingdom Metazoa; phylum Arthropoda; class Insecta; order Lepidoptera; family Saturniidae; genus Antheraea; species Antheraea yamamai. Next base: position 16,367,841 of record AP028434.1, on the reverse strand, counting down.
GGATACCACTAACGGACTGGGAATCGATACAGTAGATTGTGAGTAGTATTAGTCTATGTCATGAACCTTTCTGTATTTATTTATCTCATATTATATAAAACATTTAGGTATACTCATATTTGTACCATAAACTACTTAAGCGATTTATATTTTTTTAATTGGACCCGACAGATATCGAGATTTTTTTGTATTCCTCCAGCCTTATTCTATAAATCGATATTTTTGGGTATCTATACTATAGTAAAACTGTA